>PVLD010001460.1:0-201785 GCA_004027595.1 Dinomys branickii
CCCTACTATCTTATCTATAATTTGGTATTTCCTTTAATGTTTTTGTGTTAACTAATGTGAAGATAACTATGTAATACAACATCCAGTGCTAATTCCCTACTATATTCTGTATAACTTTGTATTTTCTGTATTGTTTATGGCTCTTCTGGTTCATATGTCTCCATTCTTTTGTCTTTAAAATAAAATTAAAAAAAAAAAAAAACAGAAAAGCAAAAAAAAAAAAAAAAATTCAGAACTCTGCCGGTGTGGTGGTGCACACCTGTAATCCCAGCACTCTGGCAGGCCGATGGAGGAGGGTTACAAGCTTGAGCCCAGCAAGAGAGCCTGTCTCAAAAAAGGCCGGGGAGCTGTAGCTTGGCGTGAAAGCCCTAGGCTAAATCCCCAGTACTACCAAATACGAAACCACACCAAAAATTTATCTTTCTTGGCATTTGTATTTCAAAAACTTATTATTTTTTTGAGGCAAGGTCTCACCATGTTCAAGGCTGGCCATGAACTTGAGATGATCCTCCTGCCTCAGCCTCCCAACTGCTGGGACAGGTGTGCACCACCATGTCCAGCTCGCATTAATATTTAACAATTACTAAGAACTAGTTTTAAGATAATCTGAAATGTTGTATAGACCACAAAATTAGTATTTAGAATTTTAAAATTCCTACATAGAAACTAAAACTTTGAGGAAGATAGATTATTTTTACTATGCACAGTGCCAAATGCGCACGTGAAAACTGATGAGTATAATGAGCAAAAGGCCGTCACTGCAAACACCTGGAGGACGTTATTTCCCTGTAAGAAAAACACCAGCCTGTCTTTCCTGTCACTGCTGATAGATCTCAGGTTACAACACACTACACAGGGTGAATGGCTGAGGAAGGTTTTTGTCAGTTACATTCTTGCACAGTACAAACCTAGAATTGAATTACGGAGAAAATTTTTTAACTTTAATAGTGAAGAAAAAAATGTCCCCCAAAAATATGCGGGTGTGGTGACACATCTGTAATCCCAGCACTCAGGAGGGTGAGGCAGGAGGACCACTGTGAGCTGGAGGCCAGCCTGGCCTACAAAGTGAGTTCTAGGCCTAACCACCCCCCATCTATGTGTTCTAATGTGGACATCAGCATTTGATCAAATGTAGAAAAACAGGAATACTTTTAATATGGTCAGAAAGACCTTTCAAAAAATCTGGAAATACAGAAGAAACTTCTGTGTGATTACTTGAGAACCATCAGCATGATTTTAAAACTTTATTTACTTGTGGTACTGGGAATTGAACCCAGGGCCTGTGAACAGAGCTGTATCTCCAGCCTTATTTTTTTATGTATGTATGTATGTATGTATGTATGTTTGTATTTATTTATTTATTTTGTCTTTTTGAGACAGGGTCTTGCTATGCAGTTCAGGCTGGCCTTGTAGCTCAGATTGGTCTTGAACTCGCCACGATCCTCCTACCTCAGCCTCCCGAGTACTGGGATTATAGGCATGTGCCACCTCGCCCGGCCCCGCAAGCCTTATTTTAGTTTCAAACAGTATCTCACTAAATCAGTGAGTTGTCTTGACTGGGCTAGAACTTAGGATCCTCCTGCCTCAGCCTTTAAGAGTGACAAGATTACAGGTGTGCACCCCCCTATGTATTTTCTTTTGCAGTGCTGGGCACTGAACTAGGCCTTATACATACGAGGCAAGTGATCTACTATTACACTACATCCCCAGCCCACTACATGTTTTCAGTTTGGGTCTCACTTTGTAGTTCAGGCTGGCCTTGAGTACAGGTGTATGCCACCATACCTGGCCTACCTTTTTTTTTCCTTAGTCTTTTTGAGGCAGGGTTCACATTGGCCTTGAATTCACTTTGTAGCTCAGGCTGGCCTTGAGTTCCCAACGATCCTCTTGCCTCAGCCTCCCACGTGCCGGGATTACAGGCACGCACCACCACACCTGGCCACCCATATGTTAATTTAAAAAAACTTTTTTGGAAAACAAGTCCTTGACAATTTGTCTAGGTTGGTCTTGAACTCCTGGATTCAAATGATCTCCATTCTCGGCCTCCTGAACGCTGGGACTACAGGTGTATGTCACTGCACCTGGCAAGCTAATTTTCAGAGGGTGGGGGAACAAATGCACAAAGATGGGCATAAATTCTAAAACCTTATTTTGCTGACAGAATGACTTCTTTCCACTATTATGCAGACAAAAAAATTTACAGACAGGATCTATGCTACGTATTAATCAATCCTTTCAAATAAAAAATGACATTTGTCAAACATGTTTCTAACAAAAATTTTAAAATGATAAAGCTTGTTTTTGGTCTTGACGTCTTGGGATTTACAACAACCCCTTCTGCTACATGAACTACAAAATCTGTGTCCACGCGTGCCCTTTCACGGGAATGACTAGCATGCTCCCAGGCACAGCCTACGAGGTAACCACCCGACCTCTCCCCTGCGCCTCTCCCCATGCGCTGCTCCAGGCCCATGTGGACGCGCCTGTCCCGCAGTCCCCCTGCAGATGCTCCCCGGAGCTCGCTCAGGACAGGCTCCCACGGTCATTATCACCGAGACTGCTTCTGGGGCTTTAAATAAAAAACAACAGTCGTCTGTTCACGTAGGAAAAACAGTCCTGTTTATTAACCTAGCTGCATTTTCAGAAAGGCTTACAGAGCACGCACCCCTGGGACACAGAGCCGCACCAAAGGGCCCTTACACGGTGGCCGGCATCCCGACCGCCCAGACGCCACTGACACACATGGACGCTAATGCACACACAGTCCCAGCGTTTCTGCGATGACTTCCTATCAAATTCTTATTGCGTTAATGTCTTAATCTCTTAAAAATAGTAATAAAAAGTTACAAAATAATGTAAATGTAGAATTAAACCTGAGACTATATAATCTAGTATTAATAAGGTCAGATGATACTTATAAAAATCGACGCTGCTGTATATTTTATTATATATAGGGCGAGTCTGAAATCAAGGTGTGGCCTGTCACGCGCCCACTCCCCCCGCACTGCCCTGTGCGTCTTCACTGCGTTCCCAGGCCCTGTGCTCTTCCCACGTTTTATTCTGGACTCTCCGTTGAATGTCTTCACCTATTTACATTAAATATCTAGTCTCTAGAACTTTGCTCACACAAAAGAACAAACATCTTTGTTAAATAAATTCACACAAAAGTAATAAAAAGGTTTTAAGAAATGTTTCTAACATACAGTTACACTGAAAAATAGTACATATGCTTCCTTCAGAGCCGGTCACGACGAGGCGGCAGCTTCCCCCTCGATGCCGGAGCGTTTTGAAGAACCCTCCGAAGACGAGAACCTGAGGGCCGGGCTGAGCCGCTGCGGCCGCTCCACACTGTCCCTTGTCCTCCTGGGAGCTGCCTGTAGGCCGGCCGCATCCACGCAGGCACGCAGCTGCGCCGGGCCCTTGGTCGGTGTCCCGAAGCACTCAGTTCGCTAAGTCGCCTTTTGGTCTCCTGAAAAAGAGATGCAAGGGCAAGGCATTCTTAGAGCGCGCAGCCTCGGGCCACCTCTCCCGGGTCGGTCTCAGTTACGGCCCTGGTCAAGGTGGAGAAAAGAAAGCGCAGTGAGTTTTATGAAGCGAAGCTTCCCTTTACTAAATCCCTGTAGTATCCCTGGATGCCTAACTGTCCCACAGAGCTGTGTCTGACCAAGTGTGTCCTGTAGTGTACGTGACTGCTGGAACCCTTATGTACAGGCACTGCCAGCACCGGCACGCAAGAGGGAGCAGGAGTTACTGCGTGTAGACACACTCGTACATGCCTGCAGTAGAAATGGGTCTGGAATGGATCACCTCAGATCCAAAGTCTACAGATCTTACTGCCTTTCCTCCTTCCTTTGAATAAAATAGAACCAAGAGAAATTCTTTTTTTCCTGTCTTTTTGAGACAGGGTCTCACTTCACAGTTCAGGCTGGCCTTGAGCTCACTTTGTAGCCCAGGCTGGGCTTGAATTTGCAACGATCCTCCTGCCTCAGCCTCCCAGTGCCGTGATTACAGGCATGCACCACCATGCCTGGCATAAATTGGGGGGGGGGGTACTGGGAATTGAACTCAGGACCCAGCCCTTGCTGTGCCACCAGCCCATATAATGCTTTTATATAAAAAGCCACAAAATAAAGACAAGCAAAGAGAGAAACATTTAAATACCAATGTGGAGATGGACACAGCACACAGCTAGGTGTGCGTCTCTAATACACTCTCATCTCCTGCTCACTGCTTTTGTTTCTTTCTGAAATAGGGTCTCACTGTGTTGGCCAGGACAGCTTCAAGCTCACCATGTCCTCACAGTGATTCTCCTGCTGCTGGGGGAACAGACCTGCGCAACTGCGTCCAGCCACACTGTGCTGTCTGAGGTCTGTTCTCTAGGCTGCTGCCTCCTCGTAGCAGGCGGCACGGACGCACTGGGGCGCAGTCACTCTGAATGTCTCCTCTAACATGTCACACACGACGGCTTTCTGTGCGGTGAGTGACCTCTGGGAGCTGACAAAACGTGGAATGTGATCTCTCCTGAGAATAAACACAGCTGGGCAAGGGGGCGCATGCCTGGCATCCCAGCACACACAAGACAGGCAGGAGGCTCGCTGTGAGTTCGAAGCCAGCCTGGGCTACACAAGCAACTCAAGGATCGCCTGCACTACACAGTGTGACCCTGTGTCAACACACGACAGCACAAAACAAAATCCTAAACGTGTATTTGACCTTTGTTCCTAATTTTATAGATTAAAAACACCACTACTTATCTTTTTTAAACAAGTGTTTCAGTACTGTTAAGATACTTTTATTTTAATCCCTACAGTGAATGTAATCACGCACTGCAAACACGTACTACTAAAGTGAAAAAGAAGATGCTTTACTTTCAAACGCTCTCACGCTGACAGCGTATGGAAGCTGTGAGCTTAAGGGAGTTCATGAGGACGGGCTGAGCCGGGCTCAGAAACTCGCTCAACACCCCTTTCACCCGGTGTCCCTCTCCGTGCCTAGGGAGAGGCAGGCATCTCCACCCAGGGAGAGCAGGGTGCGAGGGCAGAGGCCATGGGCCGACAGCTCGGAAGGCTGCCACTGAAGCTGGGCCGCCCTTGGCGTCTCCACTCTAGGGTGGCCTAGGATGCACGGCAGGTCTGGACACAGTGCCCTGGGACAGCCCTTGGCCCCTGTGCAGTGCACAGAGCGCTCCTAGCCCGGGCCAAGGCCCAACAGACCTGCTGTTTTCCTTCCCTTTCTGGGTCCTGCCCGGCGCGCTGGCTAGCTGGTCCATGCCGCTTCCAGCGTTCTGCCGTGCGCGCCCCCCGGCGGCCCCAGGGCTGCGCAGGCAGAGGAGAGCTGTGCCCCGCAGGGCTCCCTCCGAGGTGCTCTGGGCCCTGCGCTCCAAGGACACCAGGAGCGGCCCGTCCCAGGAGCGGCGTCTGCAGCCCGAGGACAGCTGACCGGAAAGGCCAGCGCCATCCACCTCGAAGCGACGACTGCGGTAAACGCAGCACAGCGCGGACGAGCTAAGGGGCAAGGGAGGCTTCGGGCCGAGGGGGCCGAGACGCGGAACGCTGCGAGCGACCCTGGAGCCCGCCCGCCGCGCCGGCCGCGCGGTGAGGCCTGGTGACCGGCTGCGTCGCCTCAGCCCTGGACTCTGACAAAGCCACATACACACAGCCTGTGCGCAGGGACGCGGAGCTCCCACAACGGCCGGGGATGAGGTGGCACAGTAAGGCGCAGGCGGGCGCCAGCCGGAGCTGCAGTGCGGTGCACTCGAGCGAGAGTCACCGCGAAGGGCAATGAGGGCCGCGCGGCGTCGGGGGCGGCGGCAGGAGGACCGCTCCAGGGCAGCCGGCCCGCACCACCTGAGCTCGGAGCGGGCCTGGGCTACACGGCCTATCTCAAAAAAAAGGGGGGAACTATAATATTCTATTTTTTAACATCTGGGAGCAGGGCAAGAGTTAAAAATTTTTGTTAGTGAATGAGTGAATATTTGCAATACTTAGTAAGTATATACCTCGTGCACGGGCGGCACTGGCATACATACATGTCACAGCTTTTCTTCTTGGCAAAGTTTTACTAAAGGCAGAAGAAACAGGCCCCGGAAAAGCAGGAGAAGACGTGCGCCCTGCAGTGGGAGCGCCCCACACCACGGGCGCCTGCCCTCCCGCTCTGCGGCCGGCCCTCTCCGGGCGGCGTCTGGGAAAACTCGGGCCTGGCGCCCACCTCTGCCTGGGCCTTCTTGATGTTAAGATCCTGGTTATAGCTCAAGGGGAACATCAGAAATTTACGCAATGTTTGGTGTGTTCTCGGCACAGTAAGTCCCCAAATTACGCACGTCTGACTTTTGAACTTAAACAGACATGGACGTTACGACGCTTACGCAAGCAGCGCACGGTGGGCCAGAGACGCGGTCCGGCGGCGCTGCCGTGTGCTCACGCCAGCGCGACAGCGCCTGGGGGCTCTTTGTTAGCGGGAGGAAAAGCTGCGCTGAGGCGGAGGGGGCTGCTAATAAGTGCAGAGCGATAACCACGGAAACGAAGTGAAGACACTGTGTCAGCCACTTTGTCGGATTTATGCGTCTGAATTCTGAACGTTTTCCCAGAATGGAGCTCGTCTAACTCGGGGACTTCCTGTACTGGCACTGAATGCAGGGCCTCTGTACTGAGATATATTCTCATCACTTTTAGTCTTAGCTGCCTAGGATGGTCTCAAACTTGTGAGGCTCCTGCCTCAGCCTTCTGAGCCAGGGGTATTACACGTTACCCAGTTTTTAAAGTCTGATGGTCCAGCAGCGTTGATAAACCAATCACCATCACTTCTCGGCCTTTGGCTGTGATTGACTGACAAACTCCTCAGTAACAAGGCTCAGCTCAGAATACGCTCACCTGTTCTGTCTGGTAGCTTCTCTTCTCATTCTCTTAGGAGGAACTGGACACTCTGCCATCTCAACCTTCGTGGAATGACGCAGTGACTCATTACACTTACGTGTGGGAGTCATTCCTACAGAGGGAAAACGCAGAAAATTAACTTTGATAACGGGAATATTACATGAAACAAAGGAACAACAAATGTACCTTAGTTTTTAAAGAGGAATTCCGGGATAATTTTGAGAGTGCCTGTCACTATTCCTGGTAAGAGAACAGTACACTGCCATCTACCAGATGACTCAGGGGTAGTCAAGAGTTTCTTGTCCATTTTAAATTCCAGACCATTTACGTTTCTTCTTTTTTTTGGTTTGGGTTTTGAGACCGGGTCTCACTATGCAGTGCAGGCTGGCCTCAAACACTTGGTGACCCTCCCGCCTCAGCCTCCAAAGTGCCGGGGTGCCAAGGGGGCGCTACTGTGCCTTGCTTTGTTCTTTTTAAAGCTGCCCTCTTTACTCCTACATATTTATCTCTACACAAAGAAAAAGCACCTGAGCAAAAATAAGTCAAGTACCCAGTTTCTGCTCTATGAGCTTCAGGCTCTTCTCCTGCTCGTCCAGCTCCTGCTTCTTCTTCTTCATGTCGGGCGTGTGCAGGTACTGCAGCTGCCCGTTGAGGTCCTTGTTCACGCTGCCCAGCTTGCACACGGCCGTGCGGTACTGCTGCAGGAGATCTGCGGGGGAGCCAACACCAGGTCAGATCCCTGATGCTGTGCCCGCCGAGTTCTAGGAAGAAGACTGAACACCGAACGCTGCCTGCAGGTAGCACAAGGGAACTACTTTTTCTCCCCTTCTTCAACACTGAGATCACACCCTACCACTGAGCTACACCTCACCCCGGGAACGCTTTAAAGCTATACAGTGTTCACTGTAAAACAGTGAAATGCATGTGGTGCTGAGACCACAGCAGGAAGCTGTCCACTTTAATCTTCTGGATTGTTTGACTCACTGTATTTCTGTGTCATGACAGAATTTTCTAGTGAAAGTGCTTGGTTACTGGATCACTCTCGCAGTTTATACCCTGCCTCATAAGAAGGGTCCATGTAATTCCACACAGGAAGAGGAGAGCTGGACAATGGAAAAGGCACCCAAATAGTGCACTACTGGAATCTCTGCTTCCCACGTGAAGACTGGCGAATGAGGCAGTTTCTAGTGAGCACTAGGAAGCACGAGGGAGGGAAGGGGAGTGACTGCTTCCATAAGACTCGACTCTTACTTTCCACACACAACTTTCAAAATCACACTTGCTAAAATATTTAACTTTCAAAACACTCATACAAAATCATGGAAGAAATTATTTAAGAGCACATAGTACACCAAATAGAGTGAGGCATTTTATACTTCAAGGGTCAAGAACATTCTGAGGACATACATCAGGAGAATGAGCTCCCCACACGCATTAGCACCTCTGTGCACCTGTGACTGTAAGCCGAGCCTCCCTGTCCGAAATGCTTGTATTCTGGAGTTCTCCAGCCGTGGGAGCGTCTGCGTGCTTACAGGCTGAGTGTCTCTACTCTCAAGCCCCAGTCGGGGATGCTCACACTTGCACACACTGTCTCTATGTGATACCCCCGACAAGGCCCTTTGCTTTTTTTTGATGGGCTTTGGAATAAAGTCTGCATCAAAAGACTAGTTTCCTGCTGTGGTGATGCTTTTAATTCAATCCATGTGTTCTAAGAACACACAATAATAATGATTTTACATACGAGTGAGTCCCAAAATCAATGTCCAAACCAGAATGTCAGAGCTATGTTACCCTTACAGAAAAGAAAGTATACAAAGATTCAAGGACTGAAAAATTGAAAAACTGAAGGACTGAAATCCTATTTCTTTCTTTTTTGTGTCTTTTTAAGACAGGGTCTTACTATGCAGTTCAGGTTGGGCTTGAGCTCACTTTGTAGCTCAGGCTGGTCTCAAACTTGCAATGATCCTCCTGCCTTGGCCTCCCAAATGCTGGGATTACAGACGTGTGCCACCACACCCAGCTCCTATTCCTTAATAGGAGAGATCAGTTCTTGTTCTTTTTTTTTTTTTTAAGATGAATCCTCACTATGTTCCCCAAGATGGTCTTGATCTCATAAGCTCAAAGGATTGCACTGCTTCAGCCTCCTATGTAGCTGAGCCCATAGGTAAAAGGCAGTTACTTAGGTACTTATTCAACTTACCTATCTGTTCCCCCAAAACCCGGCACTGTCTGGGAACCGGAGCTCCAAACACCATTCCCCGGAGCTTGTCCATTGGAGGAGCTTTATTCTGCAGGCCCCCGAATTTCCCGTTACTTCTAATGCGATCTCCGTCCCGAGTCAGCAGTGTGGGACAGTGTGTAATCTTAACCACCTACCGTGAGAAGGAGGGTGTTAATGAGGGAGCAGCTTATTTTAATTGCTTATAAAACCAGAAATCACTGAAGGCTTCTGGGATTATGAATGGCATGATCACCGTAGTATTCTCACAAAGTTAGTAAGCTGGAGACTACTAACAAGCTAATAGGTATGATGAAGCAGGGGAAATCCAGAGACCGGGAGATGGAACAGACTAGGTTTTAAGTGTGAGCTTCAACTAGAACAATGATACCACAAATGGAAAAAGTCAAACTGGAGGCCTGACCAACATGGTGCAAGAGAAAGGGCTAAGGATGCAACACACGTGCTCTGCAGGCTTGGGTCTCCTTTTTAAATAAGTAACACGTAAAGCAGGAAGAAGTCAAACTCCTTTGAAATATATCCAGCAGTACAGAACACATCTCCTTTTAAAGTCTGTAAGGTTACTTATCCTACACGTAGCATTTTGCAGCTTTTCCATGAAATACTGTTTTCCTTGTTACTGTGTATGAATCTCTCCTATACTAATGACCATGTCCCACACTATGATCGAAGTGACCAGCTGATGGATATTCAGGCCCATCCCACTTTTCTCCAGTACTATGGACTCAACTGAGGCCTTTGCATCGAGCTGCCCTCCCAGCTCCCTATTTTCAACGAGGTCTTGCTAAGTTGTACAGGTGGGGCTCAAAACCGCTGGTCTCAGTGCTCAGAGGGCTGGGGTTACAGGTGTTCTACTATCAAGTCTGCACATCCTAGTGACCATTCCGTCGCAGCGTAGCAAGTACTGGAAACTAAGCCCAGGGCCTCGTGCTTGTGGGCCTCTGCCACTGAGCTACATCCCCAACTCTTTTTCTTTTCAGACAGGACCTCAAAATCTTGTTCAGGATGGCCTCGACTTCGCAATTCTCCTGTCTTAGCCTCCCCAGCAGCTGGTGTACACTACCAGTCACATCTAACCACACCCTTATATGATTCTTGGGATCTCTGTCAGAACAGATCTCTAAGACTGCTTTAAACCTTGTGGTAGTTTGAAGACCACCCTCGGTTCTTGGCTGCTCTTCCCTGGAAAGGAGTCTGTACCCATCTCTCTCCCATGTCCTGCCCCCATGGGTCCGGAGTTTTGAAATGCCACACTCTGCCTAACTGAACGTGCTCTACATTTTCTTAGGCTGTGACTTGGAAACCCAGACGACATGCTGGGGAGAAAGCCCAAACAATCACACGGTGAGCATACAGGTGAGCACACATGCAAGCACAGAGCGCCCTGCTCAAGTCCTAGTCCAATGCCTAGCCAGCCACCAGTGCCACCTCAGCCAGCGCAGCGGTGATGAAGTGAGAACCAACTTGTTCTGAACAATAACTTGGCACCTGAAGAGCATTTCTAACATGAAACTTCGAGAGTTAGAAAATAAAAATGTTTCCAACCTCTACCAGTGTAGCCAACAGAATGTTCCTTAATACAACATGGTTAGCCTTAGGGCTGAGGTAAGAGCCCAGGGTTCCACCAGTAACATGGTTTTGGGCTCAAAGTCAAGTCAAGTATAGCACTTGCTCCAAAGCCGTGGTGATGAGCCCATGGGACTCATCCTGCAGCGGGCACCCAGAGCCCTGTCGGCCCAGCTTCACCCTGACAGCAGAGCACTGGGTAACAGCACAGTGTCGCGGTAGGTTGTCCATGGGTTTGGGTGCAGTTTGGGCACTCGGCCTCTCACAGCTTTGCCACCGCTGCTCCGAAGCACTGCTGTGTTACCCACTGCCCACCTCGATCCGGAATTCCTGACACCTCAGCTCAGCGGCAGACAGGCCTGCCTCTTGCTTTCAGAGAGTTCAGTCCCTAATGGACCAAACTGTCTAGTTCCTGATGCAGGAGAGCAGGGTGCAGCACCATGAAAAGAGACCCCCAGTGCCTGCTCCTCTGGGCATTGGGGCTGGGACCTGCCTCCTCAGGGTATGAGGGCTGATCCTGATGAAGAGAATCCCTCAATCTGCATGACCTGACAATTAAGATTCAAGGGGCATAACTTCTATTTTTTTTTAAATTTTATTTTAAAGACAAAAGGATGGAGACATATGAACCAGAAAAGCGATAAACAATACAGAAAATACAAAGTTATACAGAATATAGTAGGGAGTTAGCACTGGATGTTGTATTACATAATGTTATCTTCACATTAGTTAACACAAAAACATTAAAGGAAATACTAAATTATAGAGGAGATAGTAGGGAATTTGCACTGGATGCTGTATAATATAAAGTTATCTTCACTTCTGTTAATACAAAAACGATTGAGGAAATACAGAATTATAGAGAACATAGAAGGGAATTAGCTCTGGATGCTGTCCTACATGATGTTACCTTCACCTTTGTTACTCAGTTACACAGATGATGGCTCATTTGATCATTCAATTTTTCTCCTCCCTCATCTCCGTTGCCCTACCACTCAATCAGTCATCTTCCCTGTGATAATAACTGTACTCCTGGGTTTATCTATACCCCTGGGCTCTCGCCTTGGGAAGAGATATAGCTGCCTCAGACTATACTATAACATACACAGGTGTATACAAACTGCCATGGTTGGAGGTGGGAAAGCACATATGCTCACAGCGGACCGCCCTGTCGTCCTGCTATGGGTGGGGGCAGGTCTAGTCCATGAGGTGCCCTGAGCGGGGCCTTCAGCGGAGCAGCCACCGGGTGCACTGTGGAGCAGCAGAGGAGCAGCAGCGGGGCCCACAGCGGAGCAGCCACAGGGGGGGCATAACTTCTAAACTATGTTTTTTTTTTTTTTTTTTTTTGCAACAAGGTGTTGCTACATTGCCTAGGCTGCTCTGTTCTGCTTCAGTCTCCAGACAAAGCAGGTATGTATGTCACTTGCCTGCCAGGACTTCTAAAGCTTTTAATGGCATTATCCTCGCTTACACTGGTGGGTGAGAAGAAAACCCCAGCAGTGCTGCCCGGAGTCCCTGGGCTGTGCCAGCTGACTGGCTAGGTGACAGCCGGCACCAGACGCTAGCTGTGTGTGTGTGTCCCCCTCCTCAGCAATGACGGGCCAGCCAGGTCATAAGGACTAATAAGCAGGTACTGTTCAAAGCCCACTACCTCCTGAAAGTCTGGTAATAACCAAAACATTTATGTTACCAAATTCCCCTCCCAAGATACTATGGGCTGAATTATACCCCCTCAAACCCTTATGGTGCTGTCCTAGGCCCTGGCACCTCTGCAGGTGATATCACTTAGTGCTGGCGGTCACACAGGTCCTCGAGTGTGCCTGGGGTGCCATCACAAGGGGACCATGAACGCAGTCACACACACGTTAAGAGCCACAGGAAGGAAGCGACCCACAAGGCAGGGAAAGGCCTGGAACAGACACTTCCCTCGGAGTTCTGAGGAGAAACTAACCCTACCGATGCCTTCCACATGGACTTCCAGCCCAGACCTGAGATAACCTGCATCTGTGACTTAAGCCACCCAGCCGTGGTGCTCTGCCCTGGCGGGCGAGCAGACAGCTCTGCCTAGTGCTCCCACCAACACCGCCATACAGCAGCTCTCCCCTACTGCCGTCAGCATTAGTGCATCGCTTGCAGGGCTGCCGGTGCTGGGCCTATAATCCCAGCACTTTGGGGGGCTGAAGTAAGAGGGTTGTAGCTTAGAGTCCAGCTTGAGCAATTTATTTAATTTGCACCTTGGCCAATTCTTTCATATCTATTTACCTGTTTTAAGTTGCTAAACAATTTACAGGATATAGTCATCTACATACGTATCATCAAACAGTGATTTCTGTATCTGGCGTGCTCCCTCCCTCCTCTCTCTCTATGTGAACAGTCTTTTTGAGACAGGGCCTTGCTATGCAGTTCAGACTGGCCTTGTGCTCCCAACGATCCCCCTGCCTCAGCTTCCTGAGTGCTGGGATTACAGGCGTGCACCACCACGCCTGGTTTTCTGGCTCTATATTAAAATGTAAAAATAATCAGAACTGGATCTACAGAATTACAAAGAAATTAAATACATACCTCTTTTCTGTAATGATTGGCTGCATCGAGATTATCCAAAATAATGGTGTCTCCTAACAGCATACCAAATACTGAAAGTCAGAAAAAGTTATAGAAATTACATAGTAATGAAACTAACACTTATAAACTATATCATCAGTAATCTGCACATCTGTATCACAAATGTATCTGTACAAAATAAGCTACCACAATCACCTTTACCTGTTTCACAATGTTCTATGTTATCTGGAAACGTTAGCAAATCTCGGGCAAAGACTGGATCTCCAATGGGTTTAAAATAAAATTTTCCATTTCGGAAATGAGGTAATGGTCTAAGTTAAAAAAAAAAAAGGAAAGAAAAAAATAAAAGTATTAAACAGAGTATAACTTCTCTCATTTTCAAAAAATATGCAAGACAGGTGACGTGCCACATACCATTTTGACCACATAACCACTCCCCATGTACCCCACACGATACCCCAAACCAAGTTACTATACAAAGCTGACCCATTCCCCCCCCCCCCCGGTACTGGGGAACAAAGCTGACCCAAATGCAGATCTTGTGGGAAGAAGGCACAGAAGGGGCAATGGATGGGCAAGGCCCTAGACCAAGAGCAGGGTCCAGGTGTGGTGGTGTACACCTCTAATCCCAGGACTTGGGAGACTGAGGCCAGAGGACTTCAAGGCCAGCCTGAACTGCATAGCAAGGCCCTGTCTCAAAAAGACCCCCCCCCAAAAAAAAAACCACCCAGAGCGGGTGAGGGAGGAAGCTCTGGGCACGGGGACTGGGCCCTGCCCGGGGGCCAAGCCTGCAGGGCAGCAGTGTTGCGGGGGGGGGGGGGGGGGGGGGGACCGACTGAGGCGGGGAAGCGGGGTGGCTTCGAGTGCTGATCCCAGCGGGAAGCAGAAACTCCACAAAAAGAAGAAAGGAGGGAGGGAGGGAGGGACGGCAGAGAACAGACAGTAACGGGGAGGCGGGGAGTGTGCACTGGGAAAGGGACAGAGACTTTAGTTTCTTGAGCAAACTTCAGCCCTGAATAATGATCCTTAGAGATGGAGATTTGGGAAAATGAATACATTTGACTTTAAATTTCAACTATTTTTTGGACCTATTTTTAGACTAAAACAAAATAACCCGAGTTTACTACCACAGCACACTTGTGCTGGTGCCCTGCTTCTCCTGAAGGCCTTGCTCAGACCCCATCACAGTCTGGCAGGTTAGTACTTGTAACCGATTCTGCCAGCAGACTCTGCCTACTGAAGTGCTAGTTTATTTTCACAGGACATTGAGGACAAAAGATACATCATCTCAGCCTTACTCCAAATAGAGGGTTTCTGTATTTTGTAACAACAAAAATATCCTTCTAGCTGTCTTGTTGCAGAGACCAAAGATCTGTTTGGGATTTAGGTGTGCATTTTTACACACAGCACATACATGCAGTATAAATAACATTTAACTGGCAATAAAACATATCATATACTGTCAAGTACACTTCAACACTGGTGTTAACAAGTACTTGCAAGAAAGACAAAGACGTAGATTGAAACCTTAGTTACTTCTCAGTTGTCACATCTCACAGGAACAATTCTTACTGCTTTGGGAGTGGGAGTCTGGGAATGTGGCCAGGGCTCTGCACACGCTCGCCAAGTGACCTGTCCCTAAGCTACTTTTCAGTCCTTAAAAAAAGAAACAAAAAACTGGGCTCGGGATGTAGCTCAGCGGCACAAGCACATGCCTGGCAATCTTGAGGTCCTGAGTTCAATTCTCAGTACCCAAAAAAACCCTATTTTGACACTAAGTATGAATTAGTTGTCCATGCTGGCCTTGAGGTTATGATCCTCCTGCCTCAGCCTCCCCAACAGCTGGGACTTGTATAGGCATGTGCGGCTATTAACCCTGGCTCTGAGACATCATTTCAACTGAGCCATCTTTTTGAGACAGGGTTTCACAATGCAGTTCAGGCTGGCCTTGAGCTCACTTTGTAGCCCAAGCTGGTCTCATACTCACAAGGATCCTCTTGCCTCAGCCTCCCAGCTGCTGGGATTATAGGTTTGCACCACCACACCCGCCTTGAGAGATCATTTTTAAATTAAATGTTTTGACAGAAACCAAGGTGGACTAGGGATTAACTCAGCAAGTCTCTTGTTTAACATAAGTGAAGTCCTAGGTTTGACTCCCAGCAACCCAAAACATTATCAACAAACTAGACAATGTATTTTAGAAAAAAAAAACCTTCACTTTTCCCCTCACCTTTTCCAGTCTGGAAGAGTCTTCTTATAGATAGAATCTAGGGGCAGCACCTGCTGCCGACCCTGGGTCTCGTCATAGATGCGGCGCGCGGCATCAGTGGTCAGAGTGACCACGCAGTCCATGTCGCTCGCCAGGTGCCAGGAAATCACCATCGCAGCTCTGTCATCTTCAATCTGCGCCAGGTGTGCGATCTGCGGCCCCGTCCAGGGAAAAAATAAGAAATAAAGGAGGAAATTTAAAATAATCTTAAAAATTTGATACTAACCATTTAAAAAACTTTAACCTATAGAGCAAAAGTACCTTCCTGTAATACAGGAATAAAAGAAAATTAAATATAAAAACTTACAGTGCTGACTTGAATATATTAAACTCTCTTCTATTGTTAAATCTTGGAAAAATTTTTCCATAGATTAACCTACAGTTAATTTTCAGGTGGGCAAATAAAACATTAGAAAATTTGCCCATCTAACGATGGTTTTCATATTTTAACAGATCTATAACTGAGAAGTCACACAGATAACCACAAAACTATGTTTAAATATGCATTTAATAAGATAATGCAGTTTTCCTTTTCTGGGAGCGGCAACAGGGACTGAGCCAGGCCCTCAGGTCCTCGAGGCAGGCACTCGGCTCCCAGGCCATCTCCCATCTCCAGCCCTTCTGGGGTTACCACGTTGCCTGCGCTGGCCTGGAAGTGATAGTCCCTTGTTTCATTTCCCAAGTGGATGTAATTACAGGCATGCCCCAATGCGGTTTTAAAATTCAACTGAACAGAGCTGGGCGTGGTGGCGCACACCTGTAATCTCAGCACTCAGAAAGCTGAGGCAGGAGGATCCTTGCAAGTTGGGAGACCAGCCCGGGCTACAAAGTGAGCCTGAGGCCAGCCTGAACTGTATAGCAAGACCTTGTGTCAAAAAGACAAATAATTTTTTAAAAAAATTCAATGAACAAAAATATAGTTATAGTAACACCCTTCTAAATAGATATTTTATCCTGTATTTTACTATTTATTTCAGGAAAAAAAACCCTAAATATCACAAATGAGACTCATTTCTACAGCTTCTGACTTCTTTGTGGAGTTTAAGGTAAGCAATCGCTTTGCTATTACAAATATTTACTTTAGCCACAAGTATTCCGACTCCATGTTCACCAAACCAATATCAAAACCTCACTCATCTGTTTTTTTTTGGGGGGGGTGTCTTTTTGAGACAAGGTCTCATTATGCAGTTCAGGCTGGCCTTGAGCTCACTTTGTAGCCCGGGCTGGTCTCGAACTTGCAAGGATCCTCCTGCCTCAGCCTCCCAAGTGCTGGGATTACAGGCATGAGCCACCACACCCGGCTCTCACTAGTCCTTATGGTTCCGTCCTATCTAACCCCCAACCTGACTCTGTACCACAAACATGCCAAGGAGTAAGACTGTTTTGTGCAATGGTTAGACAAGTTATAATGGCTGCCCTCATTTCCCAGTTCACTAGAAATTAGTGGAAAAACAGAAAACAGACTTGTAAAAAAATTAGTATACATAAATCAATATGAAAACACATTCTAGCCAATGTAGGAAGGACTAATGGAAATAATTTTTATTTATAACTAGTAGATCTTCTAAAACACTGTAACAATGGAGCAAAATCAATTTAGAAGGGCACATCAACTGCGTTCAGCTGAATCAAAGGACCCTTAGAACTGACTCTGGTTTTCCTCACTCAGGGGTATCTGAAATTGAGGAGGAGAGGACTACATGACGTCTGAGGCACCGCAGGTGTTCACAGCGCCTGAAGGGAGCGTGCTGCAGGCTCAGGCAGAGCCCCCTGCTCCCCGTTGCGCTTCTTTACTGCTTGTTGTCAATTGTGGGTAAATGCCAGGGAGAGGTTTTGTTTAAAAGAAGATTGAGATTAAGGGTGATTAGGAAGGATTAGAAACTTTTCTGTCAATGGTGAGAGCAGGACTTGTACTGCTGAAGGGAGAGGAATTATATAAAATGAAATTTCAAATATTTCCTCTTGATTTTTAAAACATACAAAAACTACTTACATAACAGACTTTAAAGTATGTTTCTCCTGAAATTTATTGTAGACACAGGTAGCAATCTTACACGCTGAAGAATTCTGCGTTGAGCAAACCACTGCAATGTGGAAACTAAACATTCCAGTTACCCTTACCACCCTCCACCTGTGGTGGCAAAACTAGAGCATGTGTGTTATTGTGTTTTTAAGACAGAACATGTTAATGTAGGAGTTGTTTTTTTAAACTAACCCTCAGCTTTCAGACTGAACCGCAGTGTCGGCACTGTGTGGTAAGGGAGTGGGTTGTGGGCTGCCGTCTCGGCACTTTGTCTCTAAAACAGTCCCATCACTGCTCTGCATGTTTACGATCACAGTGCTGTTTCTGTCTAGAAGTTGGTTCTAAAGAACATTATTTTTAAAACTTATTTATTTATTTATCTGGTACTGGGAATCCAACGCAGGGCCTTGCACTTGCCAGGCAGGCACTTGTCCTGCTGGGCTACATTTCCATCCAAGAATAACATTTTAAAACATTATATATAACTATCTTTTTTCACAATTACGACTATACTTGAATTCTTCCATTTGCAGACATGGGGTGTGGGCCACCCCCTCCTCTGAGGCCGTGTTTCACTTCTGAGCCCAGGGCCAGTATGTACAGAAACCACCCGGGATTGCTGGAGAGAGGCCTCGGTTGCCCCCAAGCCCTGCCTCTGACTACACAGACTCGTAAGGTATTTGAGATCCCTGAACTTCAGTCTCCCCACACATATACCAGACACCTCCCGTCCCTGAACTTCAGTCTCCCCACACGTATACCAGACACCTCCTGGCCCGAACGGCGACTGTGAAAGGAGAGCTGTGTGTACGCAAGCAGCAGCTTGAGAGGCAAGTGCTGCCGGGGCCGTGGCTCTGCCACCCGCCCGATGAGCAACTCCGGCAAGACCTCGGCACGCTTTAAACTCCCATTTCAGTTGCTTTACTGCAAAATGGGGTAGAAAAGCAAAAAGATGACTACCAAATAGGAAAACTTACAAGTAAAATGTGCGTAATGTGTACCACAAACATGGAAATGAGAAAGATGTAAGGAGAGGAAGCAACATCTACAGGATTTAAAAGCTATGGATAGAAATTGTGACTTAGAAAAATCAAACAGTGGTGTGTGTGACTACATGACGGTGCGCTAAAAAGCAAACGTCCCTCACTCCAAGACAGCAGAAGAGAGAGAATGGCACTCATGCCCTTGGCGGGAAATGTACGAAAGGGTTATGTTTGTTGTTCTTTTTCTTAAAATCTAGGTAACTGCTCTTTAAAAATTTTAGACTTGGAACTCAGAAAACATCTGCTATTTCTCTCTCTTCAGTTTCCCACCCTAAACTTCCGTTTCCTGTAACAGTGCTGGCTCCTCACAAAGCCCCACAACATGGAAGTATCTCTAACGGATGACAAGCCTTGAATGCAGGTTTTCACAACTTCTGCCACAGCTCTCACTAGTACTAACAACTACGAATTGAAGTTTTATTTTATTCCATTTTTTTTGAGACAGGGTCTTGCTATGTAGCCCAGGAACACTCGAGGTGATCATACTGCTTCAGCCTCCCAAGTGCTGGGATTATAGTCATGTGCCAAATCACTTGGAAAATATCAGCTTTAAACTCTAACAAATCCCTATCGTAGTACTGAAAATAGGTAACTTATTAGAACAAATTCATTTTTTTATCTGTCTGTCTGTCTGTCTAGCTATCTGTTTTGGACACAGGGTCTATGCAGCTCAGACTGGCCTTGAGGTCACTCTGTAACCCAGGCTGGTCTTGAACTCGCAAGGATCCTTCTGTCTCAGCCTCCTGAGTGTTGGGATTACAGGTGTATGCCACCACGCCCAGCTTTGGAACAAATCTCAAGTTACAAAGAAACTGACACTCTGCCACTTTTAAAACAACTATTTTAACCAAGATAGAGACTACACCGCTTCCAGCTGACCTACCTTCCCCAGAACATCCCCGCTGCCTTTGGTGTAGTTCGGAAGAGTACATGACCTTCTTGGTCTTTTCCTTAGTTCTTCCTGTTCTGCTATCTTTCTTTTCAAAAGTGCTTCAATGTGCTCCATCTGTAATTTATAAAGACAAATGGTCTGCAGTGCCAGCTACTCTTGTAACAGGCAGTTAATAAGGGTAGTAGAGAAAACTCAACAATTTGGAGCATGAGAGATAAGTTCATCACAGGTGTTACTTTAAAATGACCAATCAGCCCGGGCTCATAGCAATACAAAGCTCCCGCTTTGCGCTGGGTGTGGGGGCACTGCCTCCTCGGCTCCTAGAGAGCCTGAGACGAGATGAGCAGAAGGGGAAGGCCAACCTGGGTGATTTAGCAAAACCCTATCTCAAAATAAAACATTTCCCCCCAAGCCCGCTGTTCTTCATTAGATGTTACCATTAAACCATGATAAAATAAACACGACGTCCCTGGCTGCCAAATAAAAAGAATTTTAAAGAAAGGACTGAGGATGTAGCTCAGTGGTGGAATGCCTACCTAGCTATACTTGAGACCCTGGAACAATCCCTGCAGTGCAAGCAAACAGACACAACACACTGCCCTGCGGGAACGACTTAGTGTCTCATCTGTGCTGGGCAGGTACTGTCACCGAGCTCCCCTCCCAGCTTGAGGACACGAGGCTTTTTTTCTCTCTTTGTTTAGTGATGCTTGGGATCAAACCCAAGGCCTTTTGCACATTTTAAGCACAAGTCCTATTGTTCAGCTACACACTGATTTTTACCTTAACTAAGAAATAGACCACCAATATTACTTCTCTTTACAAGTGAATTACACATATAAAGAACTTCAGTTTTTAAAAATCTATACTGCACTTTGTTACGGTCTTTTGTTTTCTTTACTACCATGTTTATTGGGTTTTTTTGTGTGATCTTTTAAAATTTTTTTTTAAATTTTAAAGTGAATTTAAAAAACAATAAAAATGATACAGAATTTCAAAACAAGATGATAGGAAATTAACAATGGTTGTTGTATTACATATTGTTATCTTCAAAGTAGTTGCTCAGATTACCAGATATAGGTATGCAAGGTTGATCAATTTAACAGCATTAACTGTTCCTTTCAATAAACCAGTAGAAACAATACAAAATTTGAAAAACAATGATATGAATTCAACAATAGTTGTTGTATTGTGTATTGTTGTCTTTAAAGTAGCTGCTCAGATTACCAGATATAAGCATGCGAAGTTGGTCAAAAAATATCAAGCATTAATTGTTCCTTTTGATAAACCAATAGAAATTAGTAGTACAATTATCTTAGCTATTGTGTGTATTTCTTTTCTTCTCCTTTCCCTCACTCCAGCTATTCTTTCCTTTCAAGCACTTTCTTTCCCTTTCACAATATCTATTGTTTATTGCTCATGCAGTCTCTTACTGTAATACTTGGCTTATTAACTATTTATTGGTACCATATTAAGAACACAAACTCCAGTTTCTTGGAGGAGAGTACCGTATCATTTCATCACCTCCTTTTAATGTCTAGTATGTGCCTAGACTATAATGTGCATGTGTATGTCTTTGTACCCTACAACAGCAGTGAGCACAGCATTCCTAGTAAAACACACATGGCCGAGTTCAATACAAAGACATTTAATACACACTTGGAAACCCTACCTGCTGTGTTGCAGGAATATCAATATTGTGTATTTTTAGTTCATTTCGCAACTGAGCCTCTTTTAACTTTGCTTCTTCCACTTGGCCTAAAAGTAAAAATAAAGCAACAAAAGAACTGCATCAATTTCTGGTAGTCCCGGAACATTTTCTGAAAAGTATTTAATTTTCAATTCTTTTTCACCCTTTAAATGCTTGATGAAAATGGACCACTGATTATTACTGAAGTTCAAAATTAAACTATAAATCTTTTTTTTCTGGTACCAGGAACTGAACTCATGACCCCGCACTTGACAGGCAGGGCTGTGCCACTGATCTACATCCCTGGCCCTTAAACTATAAATCTTAAAGTTCAAGTCTAGCATATTATAAAAGTGAAACACTAATGCAAGAGAGCTATTTGATATCCTTCAAACTCGTAGTGATTTCAGGTTAAGTTTCTTAATCTTTTAAATTTATTTTTTTTTTAATTTTAAAGAAAACAAAATAACAAAAAAAGCCCACAAAAAATAAAAACGATACAGAATTTCAAAACAAGATGACAGGACTTCAACAGTGGTTGCTGTATTATATACTGTCGTCTTCAAATGAGTTGTCTACCCTTTTCGCTCCTGCCACTCTTGCTGTCTTCTGCTGCCTTCAAGTGCTGCCTGTGCCAGGCTGTGCAGCCCTGGAGACAGCTGACGACAGGCTGAGATCTCCACAAACTCTTGATCTGGGCAGCCCCATGAACTGGGAATGCCGCGTGACAGGGCTGCCTCCTGGCCCACATAAAGGGTGGGAGAGCACTGTGCCATGTAAAGGAAGCAGCATCCACAGGGCACTCCAAGACATAGACCAAGGTCAGCACGGCTACATGAAATAGTAGGGTCACCGACCCCTGAAATGAACCCTGAGCAGGACTGCAGACAGGTGAGCCACAGAAAATGGGTAAACTTGAATAAGAAAAGCTGCCTACCCACCCTGGGTCATTCTTCCGGGGCCCAGACACTGCTGTCCGCAGCAGCTTTCCCAGAAGGGCATCACCTAGAGTCTGTGGTAATAATAGCAGGCAGACCCCAGATCATGGGTGCAGACCCTGTGAGACCTAAAGACATATATGCCACGTGAAATGCACAAAACTCTTAGAGAAAGAAGGTAGGACAGAGGCCACCAGTGAGCCCTCTCTCCACTCTGAGGTGGAGCCGCACAGTCCCTGCCTCTCTAGCTCTGGGCCCGTGGGAAACAAGGGCTTAAAGGTAAGTCCCAAGTTCAGCACAGTCAGGGCCTATGGACACGGAGGATGGACAGAGACAACTTGCGCTCATTAAGAGAACACCTTCCCCAACCCCAGATACCACTCAGATCATGGAGGCCTGGAGGAGGCAAGGTGAGGGGCTGGGGATCCCAGACGGAGCACAAACGGCAGGGCAGCCCGGTCCGTAAGCCACAGCCGGACGAGGGCTCCAGGCTGGAACTCAGTGGAAGGAGCAGGCCAAACACCTCACCATGGATCCTGAAAGCAACAGAAGCTCCGAAATGTGCAGGAGCATTTACCCAGCTCACACCAGCCTGCAACCACTGCCAGGCGGACTCGGTCCCCTGTGCAGATCCTCACGTCCCCTTCACTGCCAGACTGGCGTGGGGGCATGTGTGTGTAAGTGTGTATGGATGTGGATTACTGTTTTAATTTCTACAACAACTCACACTAACCTGCTGGGCTCTCCCGCACCCGGGGCCACTTCCCAAGTCTTCCAGTCTTGGGTTACTGCTAGATCAGGAACTGGTTTCAATACCCGTTAGGCCTCTCACCCTCCCCACTCCTGTTTCCTTCCCTCTTTTCTCTCCGTCCCCACACAAGTCTTCTCCGCTCCTCTCCCTCCCCACTTCTGTCCTGGCATAAAAATAGTGTCGTCAAAACCTACTTTTCATTTCATTTCTCTTTTCTCCTACTTCCCAGCCTATCGTGTCACTATATTGCCTTCATTTTCCTGAGTTACTGAAAGAGTTTAAATTTTTTTAAAACAAGTTTTACATGGTATGTCTGTATATCACTGGTTCTTTGGATTTTAATATTACTTGTAGCTCTTTTCTTCTAAAAAGGCAACAGCAGAGATTGATCGAGAGGGCACCTATACACTGAATCAGACCCAAAGCCTATGGCGCATCACAGGGAGAAATCTGCTTACCAAAGAGATCTCTACCATACTGGCAGAGGCTTCTACCCCAGCTGATCTAAGACATTCAACACAAATACCCAAGAATCATGAGAGAACAAGCAACAAAATGCCTCCCAAAATTCTTAACTCCACAGACATAAATCTCACAGACCCTGAAGTAGATGAATTTCCAGGCAATAAACTCAAAAAGAGACAAAGAGCTGAATGAATCAACCACTGAGATGAGCGTAAAGAAAATACAAATAAGCAGCAGGGCGGCCTGAGGACGCCATGCCAGAGACGAACGGCTGCCTTGGGGAAGGGCTCAACGCTGTGAGAAGAAATCCCATTGGAAGCCTGGAAATGAGGGGCTCAGGTGCAAATCCTGGCAGCAGGCAAGATAACCGGAGACACAGTGTCAGGTCTTGAGGACAAGCCTGGCGTCCTAGCACATTTACTCGTAATGCTGAGCAAGCAGGAGACAATCGAACGATGGCTTAAGACTCCTGCACGACTCTGGAAGAAAACACTTAAGACCACTGGACTTGAAGAATGGATACAGGCAGAGACTAACAATATAAAAAATTTACTCGCTGAAATTATTGCAGAAAATTTCCTATATTTAGGGAGTAAGATGGATACTCAGGTAAATGAGGTATTTAGACATTTAGGTTTTTAAAACTCCAGATCGTTTTTTTTTTTTCTTTCCTTTTTGTCTTTTTGAGACAGGGTCTTGCTGTGCAATTCAGGCTCGCCTTGTACTCACTTTGTAACCCAGGCTCCTTGAACTTACAACAATCCTGCCTCAAAGGCCTTCCCAGTAATGGGATTATAGGTGTGCACCACCACACCAGCTCTTAAATAAGGCATTTAGAAACCGAAACAGACATGACTAGAAAAGAACCTCTCCATGACACAACACAGGCAAAATCCCAAAGATTCAAACAAAGAGAAATTCTAAAAATTGTTAAGGAAAAGCTTCAAATTGCCTATAAAAGTAAACACATCAGAATAACAGCAGATTTCTCAACACAAACCTTAAAAGACAAGAAAGTTGACAGTGCTTTTCAAGCCCTAAAAGAAAGTAATTGCCAATTCGCATTACTGTATCTTGCAAAATTATCCTTCAAAATTGATGGAGAAATAAAGGCCTTTCATGATAAAAATAAATAATCTATTCTCTAAAAAAAAGAGGGCTGGGGATATAGCTCAGTTGAATAAGCGCTTGCCTGGCAAGTGCAAGGTCCTGAGTTCAATCCCTGGTACCACAAAAAAAAAAAAAAAAAGAAAGAAAGAAATAGCTGTTCAAATTGCCAGATATAAACACACAACATTGGTCAAAAAATTTAAAGCATTAACTCCTTTCAATAAGCCAGCAGACATCAGCAGTGTAATTGTTCCAGACATCTTTGTAAGCCCACGTAGATCTTCCCCTTCCTTCCTTCTTTTCTCCTTTCCCTCATCACAGCTGCTCCAAGTGTCTCAATCTGAATCCACATGATGATACATAATTTATCCATAACCACACAAGATTCTTCTCAGAGCCTAGCAGGGCTTATACAAACGGTGCTATAGAGATGGCAAGCTGCCGCTTGATTCAGCTCTTATGTATCTACCTTTGATTTTACAGACAGAAAAAAGCGTGTACTTTAGGGCAGGTGATAAACGGTTGTGGGCTAACTGATCAAAATATAAACTATAAACCGGAACTATAAACTGGGTGTGGTGGTGCACGCCTGTAATCCCAGTGGTCGGGAGGCTGATGCAGCAGGATCCCTGCAAGTTCAGAGGTCAACCTGTACTACAAAGTGAGACCCTATCTCAACATACCAAACCAAAAAACCAAAAGAACTGTAAAACACAAGCTCAAAGACACCTGACAACTCAGCAAATGCTAACTACCTGCAAAAATCATTCTGCCGGTTAACTTAGGAATAAGCTACACTTTTCATTACCAGCGTGTCTTGCCTACCCAGCACCGTGGGGTATGAGGCACGTGCAGCTCATACGCCACGCTGAGAACGGCCCAGCACTCTCAGGGGCAGTGTCATCGCCATCTTTTACCAGAGCCTGCAGTAGATGTAAACAGGACCAGTCAAACCTTCACATTTTTCTCAGTTCCAAATTTCTAACAAAACCATGAATTTTTTGCAACTTGTAATTAAAATACAAATTTATTTAAAATGAGGAATGCTTCATTTTTTAAAACTGCTAAGTGATGAATAACATAAACAATCATTATTACCTTTTCCATAGCTCTGTATTTCACTTACTAGGCCTTGAAAACAGATGGGTTTGTATCTCACGGTTTCCACCACTCCCTAAAGTGTAAGTTCCTATTACCTTAGAATATAAGATGACTTACATTTCATTTCATCAAGAAGCTGTTTGCTGGCTTCAAATAAACTTCTATACATAATAATAGACTTAGACAACTCATCCTTTTCTTTTGTAAGTGCTGCCATCTGTTGCTGCTTCTTAACATCTACAATTAAAAAAAAATTCAGGCAATTTAATCAATTCAGACATAGGGGCTTTTCCAAAATACATTGCGAAGTGATGCTGGCAGGAGGCAGGGGAAGCCCCCTGAAGGGCCACTGGCAGCAGGATCTAACAGTGCCAGCTCTGGACACTCACCATTGTAAAACATGAATGGCAGGACGTATGGCTCCAAGGCGGCCGACAACGGCGGGAGACGGGGCTCAAAAATAATAAGATACTCAGTGCTGTCCCTCCCAGGACTGTTTTCTGCCAGCACGAGACTCTGCATAAATGCAAAAACAAGAGGGGAAAGAAAAACACATTTAACAAGAAAGTTTACAGGGTTCTATTTCTCATCAGTCTGCTTTCAAGCAAGTGGTAAATTTAAAGGCAAAAGGTACTGAAAGCTTTAAGGTATTAAATCATTACCACCACCACCCAAGACACAGAACGTTTCATCTTCCGATACTGATCTGAAAGCTAAAAGAGCTTATCAATATAACATATGCAAGAAATGAATATAATAGAAAATTATATTTTCCTTCACACCAGGTGTATCAATGGCCACTTAGATCTTGTGCTGCAAAATCTCTGTTTTAACCATTAAGTTGAAGCAGTGTGAGATGGCTAATGGAGTGAAAGTTATAAAAACAATCACACACAAATGCCCAAAGCCCAAGGCTGAGTTTAAGTTACAGTGGTTACCATGGAAACAGAGCCACCAGTCCCAGGTGAAAGAACAAGAGATTCTCAAAAGCTCTGTATATTTGTTCTTTGAAATTTTATTTTTATTAATGCACAAACCCTTCAATGTACTTTAGCTTAAAGATCACAGTATGTAACTAGTAAATACTGAAAAACAAAATATCTTGTCCCAAATGTTTTTCACTGTTCTATAGAAAACAAGAACTACTAATTTCTTTGGTATGTAGACAACAATATACAGGTAGAAAAATAAAATTAAAAAACACATCTCGATAGAACAGTGTAGATCTATGACACAGAAAATATAAGCCCACCACTAAAGCAATTCTTATTCAGTTTCTGGAAGCTGTTCTGAAAAGGTCTTGAGCGCAAATGTGAGTGTACTTCCCAGTAACCCAGCAAAGTCTCTATGAACAATAGGCAGTAACCACGAGCTTTCAGCACTAAGTCTGATTTGTTGTCAATTCATAAAATGCAAAGTTACCAATTTCATCTGTAATACAGCAAACAGGAGATTACAGAATACTTCTTTGTAAACGTATTTTCTAGGATGACAATGAGAAACATAATGACTCATTATAATAATCAAGTATCAAATTTCCCTTTATTAGAGAAATAGGTAATGAATCGCTAGTTACTCATCATCCAACGTCAAAAGTTACCAACACTTTTCTTTTCTTTTTTTTTTTTGAGGCAGGGTCTTGCTGTATAGTTCAGGCTTCCCCTAAACTAACTATGTAGCCCAAGCTGGCCTTGAATTTGTGGCAATCCTCCTGCATGAGCCTCCCATATGCTAAGATTACAGGCATGTGCCACCATGCCTGGCTTGGGCCAGTGTTTTCTAAACTTCTCTAAAACGATTGATAACTTGCTGGGCTGGGTTTACAGGTAATGGACGCCTAGGTTTAATCCCCAGCACAAAACAAACACATCAATTTGTTGAAAACCAGATTTAAGAACCTGGCTCCACATATATGAAATCAGTATGTGACCACAACACAAAAACAAAATAAAGACACATGGCCACACCCACAGTCACTGCAGGAGCCATGCAGGGTGTGGAAGTTCTGTCTGCTCAGTGAACTGCAGGGACCTCTAGAGGTACGAGGATATCCACGCACATGGCATGAAGTTTGGATTTTTTTATGCTATCTCCAACCAATTCTGCTTCCAGCAATTGCTTAAGGCAATAGTCCACATGTTAAAAATAAATAAATAAACAAATATATATATATATATATATATATATATATATATCCTTAGAAAAAAGCTTATGGAAACACTTATAGAAACTAAATCTTCACCAAAGATTGATAAAAATAAACTATGGTCACTGCATTAATGATGCAGGTGTATATTCACTGATGAAGAACTACACTGGAGACAGATTAAACTGGAACGAAAGATGTTTTTACAAGAGCATAGCCCTAGTATTTTAATGAAATTTAATTTTGTATTGCCCCCTATATATATATTGCTTATCACTGCTGTCTCTGAAGAATGAAAATAACATGACTGAGGAGGTTCTTACATTGTGTATTTTTTGATACAAGTAAACTTTTTAATTTAGAAAAAAATAGAAAGACTTTATTAAGCTTTTCTTGGCCTACACTTCGTTCTGTTTACCATGGCGGCTTCACAACAGAACAGGACGAGCTGAGGACGCAGCACAGAGGCAGGCGCCCGCCTTGCATGTACAAGGCCCTGGGTTCAGCCTCTAGCACTGCATCACAAAAATCCAAACCGAAACAACAGAACACACATAACAAGCAATGAAATATGAACATTATATTGTCACTAAAACTTAAAAAAAATCACTAGAAAACAGAAAGTTACTTGTTATCAGTACTAATGACTCAGTACAATTTGTAATAGCTTAAAGCAAAATTGCAGCAGGTATCTTAGTATGTTGGCTTATGAAATTAAGTATAGAAATTTTAACTAACAAAATATTTTAAAAATTTACCGTGATTTCAGCTGAACCATTCGTGAAGGGAAATTCAAGCATCCTCACTTTCCCAATGAAGAGTGGAGTGTCAGTATCTTCTTCCTTAAAATCTTTAATGGCAGCTACCACAGTGCCAACCAAATTCATTCCAGTATGGTTGCCATATGCATCCTTAAAGTGAATAGAAAATAACTAATTATAACAACTCGTTAGAGGATTATACACAGAAAAAGGCATGTAGAAATCAGAAGTAAAATACACATGAACAGAAGCCCAGAACTACATTATCTTGATCCTTTTTAATCTAAGCACAGAATTCAGCTGGAAGTTTGTATTTCAGGTAGAAAATAGTTCCAGAAACCATAAAACAGTAAGAGATCTCTAATACAATGGTTCCTACTTTTCTAAATTACAGTGATTCTCATTTTAAAATTTCATGTTTAGTACTTTTAGTATCTACTGCTGTGAAAAAGTGTTAATTAACAAACAGGTCTTGGGAATGTCAATTGTTTGTGTGCAATAGTCTTATACTCTTCTGACAGTGTTTGGTGTGTATACAGACTCAAAGATCCTTAAGAGTATTTCTCTGGCACCGTTTACCCCTAGATGTTTGGCTGAAGAGAAGAACCACTCACTTGTTGGAAACTGGGAAATAAACTGAAAGGAGTTCAGTATCCCACCGGCCCACTTTTCCAGTCTCTCTCAGTACTGGGGTCCCACCCAAGTG
This sequence comes from Dinomys branickii, assembly GCA_004027595.1. Taxonomy (NCBI): domain Eukaryota; kingdom Metazoa; phylum Chordata; class Mammalia; order Rodentia; family Dinomyidae; genus Dinomys; species Dinomys branickii. The sequence goes on from PVLD010001460.1 coordinate 29,132, forward strand.
CCAGGGCCCAATACCAGGACCTTGTGCAAGCTAGGCAAGCACTCTATCCTGAGTTCTCCCCCAGCCCCTTGCTCCTGAGTCACACACGCCTTTGTTAATACCTTGGCAGCTCTCTTGCTGCTTACCCTTAGGTAATCAGTAGCCTCGAGAGCTCAGGCTGACTGACCTCTAACATCTACCTACCCGCTTATTGCTTCTGCGAACTGAGCACTGAGAAGTCACACAGCTCATGGATAGTGACAATCCATACATGAAACAAGGAGTGGAAGGCAGGCAGACTTCTGCATCTGGAATCAGTTTACTGTGTATCTGGATTCAATATGTAATTTTATGCATTCTCTATACCCAAACACAAAGGTTTTCATAAATATTTAATTCAGCGGCATGTTTCCCTTATAAGCTTAAACTGAACAATCATTCTGATTCTACCATGAGCACTTTGCACCTAAACATCAAGGACAATTTCTCTTGCTCCTCTTCACAGTTTTGAAAGGCGATACACATTACCGTGATATTGAGACGTAGATCTTTGACCAAGGTCCTACTGGCAATTGAGCGAACATTAGAAACAGCTGGGGTAGCAGGCTGGATTTCAGGAACTAACTTCACAGGTTGATTAGGGAGCACATCAACTATAACCTTATAAAACAAAAGCAGCAGCCAGTTAATCACTTTAATGTTAATGTTTTACTGTTAATACTTAAGAAATGATGGCAGACACTAAATTAAATGTTACTTTCTAAAATTTACTTCCATTCATTTCCTGTTACTTTCATTTGTTTTTTACGGACTCAGGTCGTTGCATTATTGTTGCGGTGGTAGTTCCTATACTCCTTCCTGCTGGTTGAAAGCACTCTCCCAGTTAAGAGGCGCCCTCTGCTTCGGGCTCCTTGTCCTGTGCTGGCAGCCTCTGTCCCTGCACAGGACACCCTGGAGCACTGTCTGCAGTGCTGACCCAGTACTATCTAACTTTCCTGAAAGGCACATTACAGCAGCTTCTCCTCTACGATTTTGCTTTCAGTGGTCTCAGTTACCTGGCATCAATCAGGGACTGAAAATGTCAAGTGGGGAGTCCTACAAGTAAACGGTTCCTGTTTTAAGTAACTTACTATAACAGTATTACAATTATTCTATTAATTGTTAATCTCTTACTCTATCTAGTTTATAAATTAAACCTTACCACAGGACTATACACATGAAAAACACAGTGCAGGGAACAGTGGACCTTCAGCTTCAGACATCCATGGGGGCGTCGGTACGTGTCCCCAAGAATACTGGGAGACTACCGTATTTATACTCTGAATCCAGTAATTAATTCACTTTTAAGCAAATATTGCATTCATGCACTAGGTGAGAAAATACAAAGCTAATCATTTCATATAACGAAAGCGAGCAAACCTGTTCACTGCTGAGCGTATTTGCTTTATCCATCATGAAACCGAACTGGATACAGTATGTCCCCACTTTGTTAGGAATTATTTTATCCCTAGATGAAAAAGAGGCAAGATTGACAATTTTTAAGTAAAAGGAAAATTGAAAGCATCAACATTTCATTACATAAGAGATGAATGAAGAGATTTACTATTATATTCACCTTCATTCATTCAACAAACATTTCTCACATGCTAGATTTAATTCCAGGTCTCCCTTATCTGTACATTATTTTACAAAACAACTGGATACAATAAAAATGGAAATCACAATGTGAAATTGAAGAGACAATAAACAGGAAATATGAATTATAAACCAAAAGAATTTTGCTTTATTGCTACAGTGTTTTTAATATTTGTTTGTTTTTTGGAGAGAGAATCTTGCTCTGTAATTCAAGCTGGGGCAAGGGATACAGTTCAGCACCTGGCTGGCAAGCGCAAGGTCATAGTTTGATTCCTGGTACCCACCAAATTTAAAAAAAAAAAAAAAAATCTTTTAGTGTATCAGGTTGGCCTTGAACTCCTGGAGATCCTCCTGTCTCAGCTGCCCAAGTGCTGGAATTACAGGGGTACACCACTATACCTAACTTCTATATTATAAAATTTCAAACTGATGGTTTTATACTTCAAAATTATAGGCTTTTCTGTTCATTTTCTATGTTTTATTACTTTCTATTCAGGCATTCATTATTCAAGTTATTTATCGTGATTTAGTTCTCAGTATGAAACTCCATATCTAATAAGAGATACATTTTCTAGCATGCTTTGGTTATACTTTAGTACAATGAAAATATGAATACTATAGTAAAAGTCTTCTTCAAATAGCAGACCAACCTCTCCTGATGAAAAAACAGCCATGGAAAACATTTCTGCTTAAAGATGTTCAAGAGCTGAGTAAAGTAAAACAACTTAACCAGATATAATAGGTAGGAGGGGTCCTGACAAATGAGTTTGTCATTTAAGGCTGCTCTAGTCCTGGGAGCCAACTCTCAGGGTGTGGGCAGGCCTAAGGAAGACAGGTTCCCATGGGAAATGCAACACAGCTTTAAATCATCTCTAACAGAAAGAAGCAAATGCAAACTCTCTTTGGGAAAAGATTATTACACCCTAGATGTGCAATTATTTCTACAGATATTAAGAAATGAAATGTTTGGCACAAAAACAAAATAATGAATTACGTGAAGAACCAACAAAAAGTGACTGAAAATCAACAAAAACAAGATAAACAAAAGAGAGATGCCTAAGGGAACTCTAAATAGACTTTTACTAAATGTTGGTAAAAGGTTGAAAATTTTAACAAAAAAGTGGACCTTTAAACATGGCATAAAAAGAAAAAGAATTTTTTTTTTGAGACAGTGTCTTGCTATGTAGCTCAGGCTGGCCTGCACTCACTATGCAGCCCCTTCTGGCCTTGAACTCATAGTGATCCTCCTGCCTCAGCTTCCCAAGTGCTGGGATTACAGGTGTGCGCCACCACGCTTCGATTGTAAAAACACAGTAAAAGCAAGCCAGAGATGCTGGTGTGAAGCTGTAGGTCCAGATTCTCAGGAGCTAAGGTGGGAGGCCTGCTTGACCTCCAGACTCCTCAGGCAATGCAGCAAGACAACCCCTCAAGCAAAACCCAAAACACTAAATGGAAGTACTAGAACTAAAAATGCCAAAGATTGATAACTCAAAGATGGATTTAGCATCTTAGATGGATGCTTCCTATGGAATTGGCTGATGCTAGTTCACAGCAAGTATCTGAAAAGAAACACTGGCTGAAGAGAAGGGTCACGGGGAGAGAACAAAGTGAGAAAAGGACCGACACACTAACGGTTAAGAATGCTGGAGAAGAGGGAAGACTGAGAGCAAGAGGCACCCAATGAGGTAATGGCTGTGCGCTGTTCAACACGGAAAACACAGCCGAAGTCTCTGAAGTCCAGGGAGGGTACATAAAACAAAATGCACACATGCCAACTATACTAACACTGCTGGGAACAAAATCTCAAACCACCAAATACGTAAGGAGGGATGAAAAAGACTGAGAAAACAGACTGACGGTTAACTACTTCCCAGGTGAAGGATGGGATCAGGGAAGACGGGCGTCAGAGTACTGCAAGAAAACGCCAACCTGCAAAATACCCTGGTCAGTCAGAGGTGGTGCTGCACACCTGTAATCCCAGTATCCTGGGAGGCAGAAACAGGCAGACTGAAGCTCAAGCAGAGCCTTGGCGCCTTGGTGAGATACTGTCTCAAAATAAAAAATAAAAAGGGCTGGGAAAGCAGCTCATTGTGAAGGTCTGAATTCAGTAACAAAAGTAACTGTCCGCAGCAGTAACAAAAGGAAAGCACCTGAAGTTTACCAAAGAACACTACACACATCCAGAGCGGGCACAGCGAGACGCACAGGGGACGGAGACCCGGCTGACAGGCCAGGGCAAAACTTAGTCAGGAGAGGTGGCGTGGTGGCTCCATGGGGTGAGGGCAGCAGCGGGGCAGAGGTGAGACCTCCGAGGACAGCCCGTCCTGCCCTGGGCTGGCTACATCCACATTCAATTTGGGCAAAATCACAATGCCGTACATCTGCTTTCTTTCTTTGCACTTTTTGAGTTTTTTATTTCACTTTTTAAAAAGTTAAAAATTGAATGAGATTATATGTTAAACCTCAAATAGTGACTAACAGATTAGCAATCTCAAGATTATTTTCATCCAAACGTGTAAAATTTTAGTATATTTTATTACTTGATATGTATAATTAGGTATGTATGTTAATGTTTTTAACTGAGTGAAAGTCACAACATACAATTAATCATTTTAACATGTAGAACTTCACATTCTTATTTAACCACCATCTTCATTTAGTTCTAAAGCATGTATGATTATTTTTAAACGATTACAAGTTCTCTACACACTGCCGCTGTGGAACGCTGAAGTAAGATCTAACTGAGACAAACATTCGGAACATAATGGACTAGCCCAACCCTCACAGAGGCCAGGAAATCTCACCCAGAAGACTGACACACGGGAAGATGGCCCCTTTTCTGCCTCCTTTACAATTTGAAGTCTAAGTCAGCCCCTTATAATTATTTGAGCATGTAAGGGGACAAAAGCAATGTTGGCCAAAGAACAGGGACTGGTCTGAAGATTTTGTTACTGGTCTACCATAGAAAGCAACAAAACTCAAAAGTGTCCCAAAACTTTCATAGCCTTCTGCCAGTCACATTTTTTTCTCTTTGCCATTCACTGTGGTGCCAGGGATTTAACCCAGGGCCTTGTGCATGCTAAGCATGTATTCTACCATGGAACTACATTTCTAGCCCTACAGAATTTTAAAGGAAATCTCAGGGGAGAAATTAAAAAAGGAACCTCACAGTGGGCCAGGGATAGAGCCCAGCAGCACAGCACCTGCCTGGCAAGCACGAGGTGCTGAGTTTGATTCCCAGTACCAAAAAAAGAAAAAGGAACCTAACAGATAACCCTCTCAAAGCTTTTATTCAGATTTGAAAAATGGAAGTCTAGAATGAAGAATCAACAGCCTAAAGTCACATAAAAAGCAAAACCTACTACAATCTCCTTTCTATACTTCAGAAAATCTCAGAATTATAGTCATCTCTCCGTAATAAAACACAGGAAGGAAACGAATTCTCAAGGCCTTGCTTCTCAAGCTAATACAAGCATCATACCAATGTTCCCCAAAGCCATCTCGCAAAGCCTTACTAAAGACAAGCTGGGTGTGGTGGCGCATGCCTATAATCCCAGCACTTGGCGGCAGCAGAGGCAGGACATTGCTGAGTTCAAGGTTGGCCTGAGCCTACACAGTGAGACTCTGTCGCAAAGATCCAAATCAAAAAATGAAAAATCCACCCCCCAAAAAAACCCAAAATATGCCTTTCCCCAAAACACCTTACAATGGAAAATTAGAGATCCTAACACTTTCTACTTGATCACAAATTACTTTTCCTTTTGTAGGGATGCAAATATTTCTAAGGTTTAAATAAATTATAACAAAATATGCATGAACACATGAAATATGAGAAATACCTGAAATAGAAGCAGCCTTCTTCCTTGTCATTATCTTTTATTTTATTACAACTAAATGTTTCTGCCTAGAAAGGGGAGACAAGGAGAAAGGAGAAACACATTTTAATGCAGTATATTGAGCATGAGGGTGACAGCCCAGGCGGTCCGCACGCAGCGCACTTCTTTACAGTGCACACAGACACAAGGGGAGAGTCACAATGGCGCCTGTCATCGCACCATCTCCACATCGCAACAGTCTGACTTACCCAAGTGAAGGTGTGCTTTGTTCAATTAGTTAACTTTCAGACTATTAAATTACAGAAGCTAGTTCCCAAAAGAGATGATATGAATGAACCATAAATACTGAAGTGGGTTATTAAACTGGATGTTCTGACAAATCACTGGGTTTCAGTTTCAGATTTGTTGTGAATTTCCACTGTCTGATATGCAAACCAACAGCTGCATGTGCCTACTAAGAACCTGAAATACAGCTGATTTGAGACCTGCCGTAAAAAATATGGTAAATTTTGAAGAGTTGGGAAAAGAATGTAAAATCTCATTAATATTTTAAAAATACTGAGTATATGCTGAAATGCTAACTTTTAATACATTAGTTAAAAATATTAGAACTAATTTATTTCTTTTTATCTTTTTAATGTGGCTATTAGAAAGCATAACCCTCAGCTGTGACACCTCCACTGGACAGCCGGGGTTCCAGGTCTTCAAACCATGCCCTGCGTTCCCTCCGCTGCCCTGCAGTCTATGGACATTTCTTTGCTTTCATTTTCCACAGTGCTTGTTGGTCCTACTTAATGGTTTTTGCTTTGTGTTACTATCTTAGACAAAAGACAAAAACAAAACAGTGCAGGCTTCTCTTTCTGCAGCACCATCGGAAAGCTGGGCGTGTACGAGGAGGAGCATTGCAAGTTTCAGCCCAAGCACGGGTAATGTGGTGAGACCTCGTCCCAGGAAAGCAAGACGAGCTGAGACAGAACTTAACTGAATTGGACCAAACCAAAGCAACAGTACTAATACTTAACTTTGCTTTTTTAAAAAAAAAATCCCAAGGAATGGCACAAATTAAGTTCCAGTTTTCAAACATATAGATACAGCATTTTTATCTGAATTAGATTTAATTCTATGCTAAATATAAGCTATTTTTGACTTCTAAAAATGCTCCCATTACTCACATTTGCTGGTGGTCGGTTCACATTGTTGGACAGCTTCCACATTTTCATGGAAATACGTGCTGGGTTAATATTCTTAATGATGCTGTCATCTTCAGAAATAACACTAACCATAAAATCTGTCATGGCAAACACACAACATGTCTTTCAAACTTACTAATCATGACGGACAATTCTCCAGCACTACGTCTGGACAGCGAGTCCTCTTCTTATTTTCATGGTCTGCCACGCTCTGCACATTCTAGCATAGAAGACCAACATGGCCAGCCTTTCTGCTCAGCAACTCAGACCTGGGTCAGTTGGCTACAATATCATATGCTTTACACACTCCTCCAACAGGAATTTATGATTTATGATTCTTTTACGATTTTCAATAGCATACAGGAGCTAAAGTATTATCATACACAATATTCTCACAATTGCCATTTGAAACATTTGTTTGGCACCATTTTTTAAAGCAAATATATGTCTTGTCTCTCCCAAACAGATTTAAGACAGAAGTCATAAAGTGTAAAAGGCTATGTGTATGGGTAATTTAATTATTAAAATTTATTGTTAAAAATTTATCTAGGGCTGGGGATATAGCTCAGTAGAATAAGCGCCTGCCTAGCAAGCGCAGGGTCCTGAGTTTGATCCCCAGTACCGCCAAAAAAAAAAAAATCTAAAATTTTGGGTATGTTTCTTTTACTACTTTGTAATGACATACAGGCATTCATCTGTTCAATAAAACAGAAGTGCTCCATAAAATTACCTATATAAAGCAAATACTAACTTCCTATTGATTTAGCAACAGTCACGCCACATTAAATCACTTGCTTAACCAATTGTCTCCTATATGATACTATATTCAGTGAAAACTATAATATTTATGACTATAACTAAAAGCTTAAGACAGTAAGTAAGTATGTGTTGTTCTGATCTTTAATCATAAATCCTGATAGGATGGCCAGGCATGGTGGAGCACACCTATAATCCCAGCACTCAAGAGGCTGAGGCAGGAGGATCATGACAAATTCGACACTAGCCTGGGCTACAAAGTGAGCTCAAGGCTAGCCTGAACTGTATAGCGAGAAGCTGTCTCAAAAAGCCAATCAATCAATATAAAGAAAGAAAAAGAAAAAAGTCCTGACAGGATGTTATTTCCATCCAAATTAGAAAAATGGTTCCTGTTCTGATGGGTTTAAGGTAACAGCACATGTTTAAACAAGCATAACTACACAATTCCCACGATTTAGTTCGTATTTCTTTTACAGAACTTCACAATTTAGTGAATGTACAAACATCAACTGAAATTTAATGATCTCAGGGTGCCAGTTTATACACGAACTTCTAGTTCATTTTTAACATTGCAAGACTCCAGAACAAAGGGATGAAAGTAGACCTTGCTAAGGCATATGTGTTTTCTCTGCCATGCCTTTTCAAAAATTGTGTTTAAGGGTCAGGGATATAGTTCAGTGGCACAGTGCATGCTTGGCAAGCACAAGGTCCTGGGTTCGATTCCTTATACTTAAAAAAAAAAAAGAAAACAGAACACACTATATTCACAGTCGGGCGTGGTGGCACACCCCTGTAAGCCCAGCACTCGGGAGGCTGAGGTACCTGTGCTGTTGTAAGTTTAACACCAGCCTGGGCTACAAAGCAAGGTTAAGGCCAGTCTGAACTATATAGTGAGACCCTGTCTCAAAAGACACACACACACACACACACACACACACACACACACACACACAAAAGTGTTGAACATCAAACATAAATAATTTATACCACTGTTTTAACAAGGCAATTTATGGCTAAAGATTTAAATACTATCCAATACTCACCAGTGAAACTACCCCCTGCTAAAAAGGAAGCATCTTTGTCATATTTAACATTGAGCCGGATGGGTTTTTCAGGATCTGGAAGAATCATTAACTTGATTACTGGTCCTTCTATGGTGCTCTTGTTAAAGATGGCTTTAATCTGCATGGTGTGTTCTCCTCTAACAAGAGCAAAAAAAAGGGTGGGGCTTACATTACATTAGTTAGAACTAGGACTCTGGAGGTAATTTATACAAAGTCTGACTCTTTCAGGGAAACTTTTACCTCCTACTCTGCTTCTACTTTTGCTTAATTCTGCATAGAAAAGTAGTTATATGTATCAGCATGTAACAAGAAAAGTCAGTCTCCAGAAAGCTGGGATCTACCCAACTTTCTGATCTTACCTAGGGGCAGAAACGGTGAACACTCCCAAATCAGCCCTGCCCTTCTCATCTGTTTTATGCTGTTGGTTTGAAGGCATGAGCTAAAAACAGAACACAACAAACTGGTTAATTACAAATGCCAGAGATCAATTGTCTGTTCCTATTTTTAAAATCATATCTGCACATACTTATAAAAATCAAAAACTTTCAAATAAAAAACTAGTAGAATGAATGCCACATGTAATCACATACTCCAAAAGACAGTAACAATTCATTCTTGTCAACTGGACTGGAATTTCATGTTAAAAGTGATGAGGTTACAAATTGCAGGTTCATTGTGTCAGGACCACTGCTGTAGCAAGGTGAGGGTGTGCTTCTGGGCGACAGCACTGATCCCAAGTCTAGCACCACAACGCTATCCTGGTTCTGTATCTTTCACTGTTCACTTAGGTGTGCTGCTTACATTTCTGTTGCAATACTACAACATTCACATCAACCACTCAGCTTCTACTTTCAAGTGATTAACAATCAGGGGCCACATTTCCTAATAAGAGGTAGAGGCTTTCATGGATGCTTCCTTAGAAAGTAAATAAGAGGGGAGGGGAGGGGAGGGGAGAGGAGGGGAGAGAAAAAGAAACAAAGAAAGAAAACAAAAACCATTCCTCTGTAAGCAAATATTTAAAAGGCAAGTAAATTTGTAGGCTGTAGTAGCAGAAAGTCAAGACTCTCCCTTTAACTCTTAAGCATCTCCACTTAAGAGAACATACAGTGGAACTAACAGTGGCATACACTGAGACAGAGAGAGCACTGGCTGGAGAGGGAATGCAGAGCAGCTGGACTGGCACGTAAGGCCCCTGCCCGGGCTCCACTGTCCCATCATTACACTAAGACAGACACCTGCAAGCCTCTTCTGTGCTTGGCCTCCTTATATACGTTTTCTCCAAAATGCCTATTCCTTAATCTACAAGGCAGGCCACTGCACTATTTGCCTTCATTCACCATTTTTTAGGAGTGTGGTTTTTTTGGGGTACTGGGAAACAAACTCAGGACCTTGAGCTTGGCAGGGAGGTGCTTGTGCCGCTGAGCTATAGCCCCGGCCCATTCACCTTTTTTTTTAAAAAAGGAGTTAGTTACCCGTCCTAACCTGGAATGTAAGCGTCACTGGCTCTGTATAAACAACAGTCAGATCACCAGTAACTGTAAACTGTGGGCCTCTGGTTATGCTGGTTGTCAGACACAAACTTTATTTTCTCAAAAATTTTTTTAAAAAAGGATCCTTAATTTGATTTACACTAAGGGTTAAATAAGACTACATTTTAAAAAGAAATAAAATGTGATGCATAAAGGTATTATCATGAGAATGAAGTACAGATTTTCTCCCTGGTGTTAGAGACTGCACTCAGGGCCTTCACACTGAATTATATCCAGTGTATCTTTAGTCTGAGACAAGGTGTTGTACGTCACTAAATTGCCCAGGCAGGATCCTCCTGCCTCTTCCTCCTAGAGTGCTAGAATTTTAGGTGTGTGCCATCATGTCTGGCTGAAGTGCTGTACTTTCTTGCACAGTGCTGGGGACTGAACACAGGGCTTTGTGTGTGCTAGGCAAATGCTCTACCACAGAACTATACCCTCAGCCCTGAAATACAATATTTTAGGTGAGAAATATTTCAGGCATTTTACAACTTACTTTTAAGTTGCCAGTTTTTATGAGGCTTATTTTAACATGAGGGACTGCTGCTGGATTGTCCCACTGATCACACAGCTGAACAGTGAGAGGGCTCTGTAACTCTCTTCCGTTAATCACTGGAATGGCCTGAAAAGGATATAAATAATTTAAAAAGCAATAGAACATATACACAAAACAACATATAATTACTTGTAAAACAAGTGAATTTATCACTGCTCTACTCTTTCATCAATGAAAACAAAGTTGGAAGCAAAATTCCATGAGTACAAATGAGTCTTAGAGGATGATAAATGATTTGATAAAAGGCAAACCAGCAATCGACAGTACTCACTTCTAACACAGGTTCTTAGAAATTACATATCAGAATGACTGCAACAGAAACAGAAGCTTTCCTGTTTTTCACACTTACCTCTGGCAACCCACAGAGCCCAGCCCTTCTGTCAGTCCTCCGTCCTCCATCTCAGCGAACCTGACAGTACCGAAGCACTCCGGCTACAGCGCACTACTCAGCGACGGTCTACCCTGGCTCGTGGCTCACAAGACCACCACCAACCCCCTTTCATCTACCACAGCTTTTGTGAACGCTGCATGATAGTGAGCTGACCGCTTCCAAACGTAAGCACGCAGTACTTTAGTCCGTTTCACACAGTTGTCTCTCCCGATGACTATTAAGTAATATTCTAACTTTTTTAAAGGTTTCCTACTTTTAAAGGATGTCTTTCAGTAAATGACTGTAGCCCAAGTTGGTATGAAACTGTTCAGGGAAATAGCAGAAAATGCTAATGTCCAAAATCTACTGTCTGTGCAGACAAATTTGTTCTTCACTACTTTTACATTTTGACATGTTATTTAACATTTCACATTTTTTAGTTTATTCATTTATAAAATAACACACACGTACGTTTATTTACTTACATATCTTTTTCTAATTATCATGCTATCCTAGTAACTGCCCTTTAATAGATAGACCCTATGCAGGGATGGTAAATCAAGAATTAAATTAGGAAATTCTAGAAAAATTAGATATGAATGATCATTTTCTCAGCCACATCTATATATAAACATGCAGCTACCAGATGGGTAAATCAGTCTTTTACTTTCAAACAAGATCATCACATTGTCAGTGCTGACCTCACACTTGATCCTCTTGCCGCAGCCTCCCAAGGAGCTGGGACTACAGGCGTGTGCTGCTGGGCCCAGCTTCTGGTTTTATTTTAAAAGTTTCTGAATTACTATGTTATCTGCAAGTAAATCTTGCATTTTTACATAGTAAGTTGTCACTTTTTATACTCCCAACAAAATCAAATACATAAACATGTTTAAGATTTTTTCTACCTCAAAAGCACACAACTGTTTCAGAATACAGCTATCCAACAAATTACTGGTAACAATAGGCAAAAAAAAAAATTAATTTATATAGTATAAGTACCCATAGATAAAATTTAACACATTGGTTTTTCAACCTCAACACAGTGCTATGGAAAAAGAATTTTTTAAAAACAGTCCCAACTAGTTTATATTTTTTTTTTAAATTCACAAATTGAAAAGGGCAGTATCAAACTAGGACAGAGGAATTTAACTCTTTCTTAGGTAACCTGCTAGGATATGTTCATTTACTACTGTGGTATGAATTCATTCTTCTATATAAAATAAGTTACTACCAGGTGTGATGGTTCATGCAGGTAATCCCAGCACTCAGGAGGCTGCAAGGCCAGCCTGAACTACACAGCAAGACCCTGTCTCAAAAAAACAAAGCAAACAAACAAACACACAAAAAATAAAGTTATCATACTAACAGCTAAAGTGTGGATGTGCTTCAATTAAACACCACAACCTGAACATCTCAATTTACATGCTGTCCAAGGACTAAACACAATAGAGTTCTGCACAACACGGTGAATGTGGTTCACAATGCAGATCCCTAAAGACGGCTGGCAGTGCATTTTAGAATCACCTCACCACAGAAAGAGATAACACATGTTGTAATTAGCTTGAGTTAGTGAGTCCACAATGTGTATGTATTTCAACACAACATGTTGCACAAGATATATTCAACTTTTTATTTCTCAATAAAAAGTTAATTAACATTCTAAAAAATTTAGTAGAAATTTCAACAAGGTAAGATCTGGTAGATATTTGTAAATGAAAATATTGAAGATTTGTAAAATTAGTATTAAAGATTTAAGTACTGCCTGGCATGGTGGCGTACACCTATAATCGCAGCACTCGGGAGGCTGAGGCAGGAGGATCATTGCAAGTTCGAGGCCAGCCTGGGCTATAAAGTGAGTTTAAGACCAGCCTGAACTGCATAATGAGGCCTTGTCTCAAAAAAACAACAACAAAAAAGATTTAATTACTTTCACAGAAAGGCATACTAAGTAGGCATGGCTGCAATGATTTGGAGTCTGGGATTTGCTTTTAAAACTTCTAATAAAATCCAGGGATGACAGTGCATGCTTGTAATCTTAGCACTCTGGGAGACTGTGGCAAGAGGATCTCAAGTCTGAGCCCAGCCTGGGCAACCAAGTGATTTAGTAAGACCCCGTCTCAAAATAAAAAAATAGAACATAAATCAGTAACTGATGAAACAAGGTTACTGGTACACTGGGGTTCATTATATTCGCCTTTTACTTTTATGCATGTTTGAAATTTTCTCTAATACAGTTTTAAAGTTTTGACTATTATATTCATTATGAAGAATTTCCAAGGAAGCATCAAATAATGAAGAATTGACATGACCTTGCTCTTTTGTTACTGTTAGGACACTGCCCCATCTGATGCGAAAGCGCGTTCCGTGGAGGCACAGAATTACTCACCTCCTTTAACTCTGGCCAGTCTATAAGGAGAAGTTTAGCAGGAGGTCCAGAAATTAGCTGCACTCGAACAAAGTCAGAAAATTCACGCCAAGTGAAACAAAGATCCTTATACCCAGGAGGACCTGGGATAAACTTGATGCCTCGTACACTTATACTCTGTGAGTTTTCCTAGTGAGGAAAAGTACATCAAGAAAAGACAGGGTATTACTTAGCTTTTTAAAAAAGAAAATGTTTTGTCATTAACTATTGTCCATACAGATAGACAGATTGCACCTATGCCACCAATGACATACCCAAAGCTTATTTTCACAGGAGGAGAAATGTGCACATTACAAATGTGCACCATTTGTAGTGGCTAGATCTTGGGAGGTAGCCCAGAAGCCCTTAAGGGATGAATGGATAGAGAAGATGTGATTTTTGATACAATGGAGTGTTATGCTGCCATAAAGAAGGGTAAGCTTGAGACATTTCTAGCTGGCTGGAAGCATCTTGAGATCACACTCTTTAGTGAAGTGAGTTGGACATATCTTGCTGTTTCTCTGAGATGAGAGACCAAAAGCATCAATAGGGACCAGATGTAAGGTGGATGTGTGACGTGGGAAGAAAGTGTCTATGTGGGAGAGGGAAGTAGGGGAGAGGTAAGGGGAAAAGAGAAAAAAATGAGGAAAGGGAAACACGGAAACAAGGCTTTTGTGGATGGGGAGGAGGAGAGGGGTAGGGGAGGGTAACGGGGAAAAGAATCAAGTCATATCATATGTAGGTTCCCTATGAGGAATGTGGTCACTGTGTACACCAGAAGTGCACCAATAAACTTAATTCATTTTAAAGAGAGAGGAAAAACAAGTTTTTTTTTCATTTTTTGGGGGACCACCTAAAAGGTTTTGGCTACATTGATCCTCTTCTACCCTCTTCTTTATACAGACTGAATATAACCACTGAATATATCCCTTATCTGAACTGCTTGAGACCACAAGTGTCTTAGACTTGGGAATATCCGCACAGACTCTACTGGTTAAGTATTCCCAATCAAAATGTGAAATTTTCTGAGTGCTCAGGAAGTCCTGGTATACTCTCCTTTACTGTTACTCTAGTAGCCACGAGGGTGCACACCTGATAACCTCCGCGCTGTGTTCTTGCCTGCTACCAGCTCCATGGCTTGTTTTTGTAGTTAACTGCACAATAAAAAGAGTCTTCTCAGCTGCCCTAAGGACATGCTGTTATTTTATCTACTTTATTTTTCTGCGGCATGCTCTCTCTTTGACACAGTGATCTCTACAAGACTAAGGACTCTGTCACTGCTCAACCCCTTACTTGGAGTAACACCTAACACATCACATTAATGGAAATCAATGAAACTAATCAAAAAGCTTTGCTATGTGACTAAATCATCTCAATTTCATACTAGTATAAGGACTGCAGCATTACATTTTAAGTGACCTCTAGCGTTTGTGTTTTTTTTTTTTTTTAGGTACAGCAATTGAACTCAGGACCTTGTGCTTGCTAGGCAGGATGTGCCGCTGAGCTATATCCCTGGCCCCAAATAAATTTCTATTCATTTTTTTTTAAATTTTTTGACATCTAGTAATTACTCTTAACTTTCTACCAACTACAACTCTAATTCATCAAAATTTAAAAATCAGAGATAAGCCCTCATGTTTTATGCTCTAAAACAACTGCTTGTACAACATTTTGTGTTAAAAAAAGGCATTAAAAATAACCAAAATTAATCTACCCTGGAAGTCCAATGAGCATAATAGAATTTTTGTTTAGAAAACAAATCAAATAGATATTTATCCATAAAACATATTGAAAGTTGAAAATACATACATAAAAAACCTGATTTGACTAAAACAAAAAAAAAAACCCAAGTCATACTCGAAGTTGTTTTGCATTTATTTTAAATTTTAAAAATGAAAAAGCTCTGGGTGGTGGTAAACACCTGTAACACCAGCACTTCGGAGGCTGAGGAAGGAGGATCGCCATGAGCAGAAGGCCAGTTTGGGCTACACAACGAGTTCAAAAGCAGCCTGAGAACATGAGTAGGAAGACCCTGTCTCAAAAAAAAAAGTACATTTATAAATTATAGATCACTACAAACAGAATTAAATGGCAGACTCTGAAAATGAGCCAAAGTAATGCATCAGGGTTGTAAAAATATGCATGGGTAAAAGAAGAGCCCTCAGCTGAACAGAACCACGCAGTGGGAAAGGCGTGAGACTGCCTGGGAATGACGTCCTGAGGGCCTACAGGCCACACAGAGGGCGGCAGACTCTACATGTGCTGCCGTGTATGATGCTGACTGGTGTCCTTCCTGGGGCATGAGACAGGGCCTATGCTGAGAAGGGAAAGATGACTGGATTTGGTCAACTGGAACTGAGCATACAAATATGACCAGAGTGGAGTGCTAGGGAACATCAGAAAAGGATGTGGGGACAAGAACATACAAGACCTCCAAGGACGTTTACTGTAAGAGTTTTTCATGGTAAACAGGTGGGGGCAGATGGACAGGAATACGTTACAGGACCAAAGTTTTGGTGATTTTTCTGGGGGAAAGGTGTCTGTTTTTAAACATGGAAGATACTATATAGCATCTTTATAAGCTAAAGAGAATGCTCTAAGAGGCGGGAAACACAGAAGCTGCAGAAAGCCAGGCAGTGCAGGAGCAGTTCGGTGACAGGACAGGACACAGTGCACTGGGCAACAGGAAGCAGACACTGTTCCGTGTGACAAGAGGTGCAGAGTTATCTCCTCAACCCACACACAGGGCTGAAAGTAGACAACAGGAAGCCTGAAAGCCAAAGAGCATCATACCAGCTGCATGGACAAAGTGTCACTAAAGGTTCACCAGGGACAGTGTTTGTGAAAATCACAAAACAACAGCATGAAATATTAGTGGAGACACAAACAATTTGGTCAGCTGAAGAATGTTGCAGAGGCTCAAGAAGCAGAGTCCAGGAAAACCTAATGTTCCACAGGAATGCACTTTCCCTTAACCTAGGAGACCTGCTCTCCTCTCTCGCACATGCTGGCCTGGCAGGCTCCCTGAAACCCCACCCCAGCAGGGACATTTCCTGCAAGCTGTATCTGATTTCTGAATCTGTGAGAATTCCACTCAAGATTCTATTTTTCAAGCTAATCTGAATTAACTGAAGAGCTGCAACTTTGACAATTGAGTTTTCTCCTTAGTATCCTGTTAATGCAAGGTGTGAGCACCACAAAGTGTGACTTCAACCGTTACTTAAAAAATGACATCTCTCTCTCTCTCTCTCTCTATACACACACACACACACACACACACACACACACACACACACATATACACATGGATCCCAAAATTAAGGAGAACCGATGGTGTGATGGTTGATACATTGTGTCAACTCGGGGAATCTGGAGGTTTAACTGAGTGATTCAGCAGGAAGCCAGGGTGCTTACTTTGTATACATCCTGAGCCTGTGGAAGAGGAGGGCATGGAGACTGTGGGAGAGCTACAGGCCCCCTGGGTGGGGGGAGCCTGTTTACAATGTAGGGGAGAAAAGGAGGCTGCTTGCAGCCATTCCTCCCTTTTTAAAAGCTGGTTGTTTTTGCTGTGCTCTGCAGCCATGAACATTTGCCCTCTGCCATGTGCCAATCTGCCTCTGAACCAGCCAAGTATGGACTGAAACCTCCCCAAACTGTAAGCTAAATAAACCTTTCCTTCCTTCATTTTGGGTGTTGGGTATTTTGTCTCAGCAATGAAAGAAAAAGTAACGAAGACAGATGGAATAAGCTATGATATGCTTCAAAACGACACCGCAAGGGAAGACACACCCACCGCCACCACTGGACGATGGAACACAGGAATTACTGTAGTTCACATTGACATTTTTTCATTGTAACAGTTTTAATGTCCTTATGACTTTTCATCTTAAAAAAGTAAAAATCAAACTTTTCTCAGTTACTTTTGTTTTTCCCAAACATTTTTACAAAAAAGCATAGGCCCAATGTTATAGAAAGTAGCCAAACCTGCAAAGCAGTCTTCACATTTGCGTTATCAAGTCCAGCTCCAGCAATTGACAAAGCAGATAAAGTACTCGGTGAAAATGCTGGAACCTGATTTCCATACTGATCTGTAATAATTATAACTTAAAAAAAATTATATTAAAGTGTTATCATAAACAAAAGATACAAGCATGTGGAACACTAAAAATATACTTACAAACATTTATTTTGTTCTTTTAAGAATTTTGGGACATAAAAATGGTATTTCATAAACTGAAAACTAAACCAGGAATCTAGTAAGTATTACGTATTTAACGTGATGCTAATGTTAACCAGACTTAAATTTTTATCTTTATGGTGCTGGGAGAGCAAATCCGGGGCCTCACGTGTGCTCAGTAAGCACTCTACCAGTAATCCATATCTCTATGCCCTTATTAAAAAGTTTCCCGTGAAAATTTAAAAGAAATATTTTAACATGCTATTTTCAAGATACAAGAAAAAGGAGGGCATAGTGGTGCATGCCTGTATTCCCAGCTACCAAGATGCTGAGACAGGAGGATCTCAAGATGACCTGGCCAGGCAACTCAGCGAGATTCTGCCTCAGAACACAAAGGGCCGAGCCGGGCGTGGTGGCGCACGCCTGTAATCCCAGCACTTGGGAGGCTGAGGCAGGAGGATCTTTGTGAGTTCAAGACCAGCCTGGGCTACAAAGTGAGCTCAAGGCCAGCCTCAACTGCATAGTGAGACCCTGTCTCAAAAAGACAAAAAAAAAAAAAAAAAAAAAAGAACACAAAGGGCGGGCAACGAAGATCAGTGGCGGTGTCTGTGCACTGCGCCAGAGGCCGTGGAGTCAATCCCCGTAAAAAAATACAGACTACACAGGAATCCATTTATACTTTTACCCATATTTCTTCTAACAAACAGCAAAATTTTTAAAAACAATTTTGCCAAATGTCTTCAACATATAGCAAAGGCTGCCTTTCAGCCTGCTTATATGAAACGTGCACACAAGAGAACAACGCAGAGAAGGGCTGGGCCCACACTAACCTATCTCTCCGGAAAGCTCGTGGCCCATCTGCACAGTTTTTCCTCCTTTGAGCTCACATTTTAAATGTCTGGGTTCATCAGGAAGTGGTCTGAAATTAGCCAACATGGTAAAAGGCTTTAGTAACACCACTAATTACACAAAAATATTGTTTCCAGTACACTAAAGAGCAATAAATATACAATGTTTGAAAAATACAATGGCATACTTTGAAACACCTCTTTCATTTACAGAACACAGCTCTGAACCCGAAAGATACGCCGGAGCCTGTGCTGGGTGAAAGGGAAGCAACAACTAGAGAGCCCAGAGAACACGCGCTGGTCACCGCGGCTCACCAGGCAGATCGTGGCGATGCACACCTGTCACGCAGCTCTCGGGGCAGGAGGCAGGACTGCAAATCTGAGGCCAGCCCAGGCCATTCTGAGTTCTCGGCTAGGCTGGAGCACACAGCACCTCGGCCTCCTCCACACCCTCAAAGAGGAACACTTATGGTCAGAGAGCTACATCTGAGCTATCAGATCTCAAGTGCAGAGCTACTCTAACTAAGCCTTGGGAACTGTACGGAGTTACTGGAAGAGGCAGCCACCTGGGTGCACCGGCACAAGGCAGTAACTGCACAGAGGCTCAGGTGGGCCAACTAGACAGCCTGAGGCCAGTCTCAGCAATTTTGGACGATCTTATCTCCAAAGAAAACATTTAAAAATGCTAGGGATGTGGCTCAGCGTCACAGAACCCCAGGTTCAGTGCCCAGTATGATTAAAAAAAAAAAAGTACTCTGGGAATTCGTAGGGAATAAGATAGGATTTTTATATATTTACATAATTCCACACAAAGTTATAATTACACTAAGAAGCTGGGCATGGTGGTGCACACCTGTAATGCCAGCCCTCGGGAGGCCGACATAGGACTGTTGCGAGTTCGAGGCCAGCCTGAGCTACAGAGTAAGCGCAATGCCAGCTTGAACTACACAGCAAGACCCTATCACCAAAAAAGACAGAAAACAAAACAATTAACAAAAAAGCCAAAAATAAAATGATAAGAATTAATTAGTACCTAGAGTAAAACTTCATTCCAAAGACAATCTACATATTTCATAGAAGCTGCAATATTTTTGAAATAACTTTCATTTGCATGCAGAGGAGAAAAATACTTTTTGGTGCCCATGAACTGTAGAATATCTCAAAGTACACCAAGTTCACAAACCTTACTGTGAATGCGCTTTCCAGAGACACGTGGTCGTCCTGGAAGGAAACCTGGCAATAGCGCATGTCTTTCACGGACGTGGGCACCTGCACATCTGGGAGCAGCCCCTGCAGCAAGTGCTCTTTGTTGATCTCAGGCGTCCAATTCACCTCGGAGGAAATGACACATTTAACAATAACTTAAACCTCAGTCTGTCACTGAAGAATCTTAGAGCCTGGACTATTTTAATAGTCCATCTTCTTCATCTCCAAGGAAAAAGTCTCTTTATGGCCAAAAATGATGGTGCATGTATTATGATGATAAAAAGTACGAAAAAAATCAAAATAGCTGGGCATGGTGGCACACACCTATAATCCTAGCACTCAGGAGGCTGACGCAGGTGGATTGTTTAGAGTTTGAGATCAACCTGGGCTACAAAGTGAGCTCACGCCATCCTGAACTGCATACTGAAACCCTGTCTCAAAAAAAGGAGACCAAAAAACCCACATAAAAAAAATAAAAAAGCCTTACTCTTTTCAGGCTGATTTCCCTCAACAAACTAAAACCACTCTGAAGACAGTACACTTTTTGTAGTATCTTTTACTACGAGTGAGGAAACACATAACTTAAAATTTTTGGTACCCATGAAACACATTACTACTATAGTATTGTATTATCTGAGGTAATATGTTTCAAGTGCACACCACAAGCTTGAGGAATTGCAAAGAAAAGGTTATGAATAGGAAAAGAACTTCCTCAGTGTTTTTTCTTACCCCTATTACAAAAATTCCTCCATGAAGGCCATGAGTGGTGGCATTTGCCTGTAATCCCAGCATGCATGAGGCTGAAGCGGTAAGACTGGAGACCAGCCTGGGCTACACAGTGAGTTCAATGCCAGCCTGAACTGCATCCTGAGACCCTGTCTCAATTAAAAAAAAAAAAAAAAAAAAAAATTCCTCCCAGAGTGGAGGCATTATTATGAGAAGGGAGGCAGGTCAGAAGCCAGGTCTCCAGCACCACTTTTAGGCCATTTACCTCTCTAGAGATAAAAATGGCTTGCTCCCCTTCCAAGCAAGATTGGTACTATTTCTCTTTAAAGCCTCCATTTCCTTGGTATCAAAAAGGAAAAATAAACTGGGTAGAGTAAGGGTTATTCCAAATGAGGCTTTAAAAAATAAAGTCAGTTAAACCCCTGCTAAATAATCCCTTTAAATTATTAGCTCCTATTTTTGGAAGCTCAGGATGGGTACAAGGTATAGCAGTCATCGCAGGTGGTTGTGTGCTATAGCACACATGTCCACCTGGCACTGTGAGGCTTCATCCAGGACCAGACAGCCCTCTCCCCGATCCAGTGGCGCACAAGCAGCCACCCTTCCCGCAGATACCCCAGGTGGGACAGCCGCTGCCAGACTGCACCTCCTACCATCACGTGAGGGTCACCGCGCTGTTTCTGCCTGTCTCACAAGGTCCCTGTTTCTTTTTAGGTGAGTGACTGGTGAAGTTTTTCTGTCTCTAGCTCCATCTTCTTCATAAGCCCTGTGTTTTTACTGCACGATTCTATAGAGCAGTGTCTTCTAGGCACATGTGTCTCTGATTACAGAACTACTGCACTCTGAAAGGTGCAAGCATTTTCTTTTAAAAATCAACCAGAAGGTGGATGCTACAGTGCTGCCTGCTTTCATGATGCAAATCTAAAGGTTTAACTTGCTTCCCTGCTTGGTGAGATGTTGTTTCCCCATGTAGATTCAAGCCTAGCAAAGTGGAAATGTTACATTTACATCACAGCTGGCTGATGAGAACCCACAAAACATTCCCAAGGAAAACTGTACTTGTAGAGAGACACACCACTTTCACACGGCCGCATCAGGGCTCTGTAGTTAACCATGCTGCATCTCTGTCTGCTCACAGCCTGTCACTTGCTCACTGACTTCAGGATAGACACCCGTCAGTAAAGCAGCAATCTAGATTGTCACTACAGAGCTATACTGGTCAGGAAGTATACAAATAAAAATTCCAAAACCGGGAATTTAAAAACATCAAAATCATTTTTCTAAGTACAAGTCCGAGTAGACAAAAAGTGTTTCTTAGCCCAGAATTTGAAATAACAGTATTTTTCCTGAGCAAGACTCTTCTAGAGGCTCTCATAACACTTCTTGGTCAGAATCCTCTAAAACAAAAAATTCTTGCAATTAACCAATTTGTTTGAGATACTTACTTTAATTTTTTCTGCTAAAGTTGATGTTATATTGATTTCTCTTTCTCCTTCATCATACATTTGAAAAATAATATTACGCATCACATCGCCTGCTATCCAGTTCACCTCATCCTGGTGTTTGATCTGGATCGCCTTCTGCCCCTCTACACTGAATATCTGCAGTCGAGCAACATGGCTACTGGGAAGCAGCTTGATAGTCTTCTCCACAGGTGACACATCTTTACAGCTCTACAAGGAGAGGCAAACAAATGCACAGTGAGTACCATCCCAAGAAACTTTACAATTTAATGATTACTGCATTACATTGCTAAAGAATTTAAGGCTCAGAATTATGGAAGATCAATGTGTGTAAAGTCATACTCACAGGTGCTGTCAGTAGGAGGGCACTCTACTGTTGCTAACTCTGTATTTTATACCATCAGATTGGAAGTGGCACTGGCCACATTCTTAAAACTATTAACAAGTGTATTTGGACTATAAGAAATCCTTCCCCTTTACTTATGACAATTTAAAAGAATGCAAACAGGAAATTTTAATGCTACAGATTTGTGACCATTTATCAGTAAGAATGACACATAAGAAATCAGTAACTTCCCACAAAACGGGAGACCAGCCCTCGCCAAACACCGTACTACTTATGACAACAGATTCACGCTGAAGCTTTCCAAGTTTCTCTCTCTGGTAACTTACTAGGAGAAATGAACAAAGTTGCTTACAGCCAGAGAAGGGCTCTAAATGTACTGAAGGCTGAGCTGAGCTTCTTGGAAATTTGTGATTATGACTGGCATACCAGTATTCCACAGAACAGTGAAAAAGAGCTGGATTATACTACAGAACTTGATTTGGGGTCTAACAAACTGGTTCCCACCTTCAACCCAAGCTATTTGGAAGGCTGAGGCAAGAGGACCACAACTTCAAGATGAAATGTAAAAAATAAGAAGGGCCAGGGATGTAACCCAAGACCGTTGGTTCAACTCCTACCACTGAAAATTTAAAAAAGAAATTCAGGAACATAAAATTAAAATATTGTATTATTTCATCATCT
The DNA here is from genome assembly GCA_004027595.1 of Dinomys branickii. Classification (NCBI taxonomy): domain Eukaryota; kingdom Metazoa; phylum Chordata; class Mammalia; order Rodentia; family Dinomyidae; genus Dinomys; species Dinomys branickii. The sequence goes on from PVLD010001460.1 coordinate 51,898, forward strand.
AGCAATACACAGTGCATTCTACAGCACACATGAAATTTATTTTTTTATTTTAAAGACAAAAGAATGGAAACAAATCAACAACCAAACAGACATAAACCAGAATAACACACAAAGAATAAGGGAAATAGCAAATTACAGAGGAGATAATAGGGAATTAACAATGGTTACTGCATTACATAATGTTATCTTTACATTGGTTACTCAGTTATAAAGGCACATATAATTGATCAAACAATTTTCACCACCCTAATCTCCATTGTTCCCTCATCCTAGCAGTCATCTTCCCTTTGATAATAACTGTACTTTTTGGTTTTATTCACTCCTCGGGCTCTCATATTGGGAAGACACATGGCTGCTTCAAATTATGCTGCAACAGACATAGGTGCACACAAATTACTATGGCACTAGGTGGAAAAGCACCCAACCTCAAAGACGGTACATAGGCAGGGACCCAGGCACACTATGATCAGCACCCCGCTGACAAGCCCTCGAGGCCCTCGGGGGACTAGATGAGTCCATGGGGTCTTCCTGGGAACTACCAGGCTCTGCCCCGTTGCCATGCACCCAGGGGTCCAGTGCAGGTCTTCAGGGTTTTCATGTAGTGTGCAGGGAGCTCCCCTCCCCCGACAGGCTGCTGAGCTCCCTGTCAAGGCCCCTGGGGTCCCCTCATAGGCCACCAGTGTCTCCCTGTAGGCCATCCCTGCCCAGCTAGAGGTTCGGGTCTGCATCCTACTTCCAAGTCTTCACCTCCTCTCACCTCTTGAACTCGAGTGCTGCCGCTCCCCAACCCGTACATAGCTGTCATTGGGTGCACTTACAATGCTGGGCACAAGTGGCGTGAAGTCTCCCCCACCTGCGCTCACTGCGGTAGTCCAGGGTGTGTACTTAGTTATTAGTTTTAGGAGACAATTGGAGGAGTTTCTTGGGTCTTCCGTGTAGAGTATGTTGTCATCTCTCGACCTCTAGGACTGCTGCTTTTCGTGTTACTTGTCTCTATAAGTTCATACAAGGTTCATACTTGCAAGCGGTATGAAGTCCCTCTCGGTGCTCATAGTAGTGGTTTAGAGTGGGTCCTGAAGCCTGTGGTCTCAGCCCGTTGCTGTCTGGAACACATGTTGGGCTTGAGGGCTAAGTCTCAAGGTGCTCACAGAGGGAGTTCAGGGTGGGAGCGGGAGCCCAGCAACTCAGCTCATGCTTCCTGCTTGGTGTTGGAGTGAGAAGGGCGCGGGGCCATCTGGCCCTCCTCCATCTGTACCTCACTCTTGCTGGTGTGCTCCAGTTCCCATTTGTTCATTGGCTGGATCCCCAGGAACTGTTCGTTGCCGCTACTCTCTGCTGCTCCCTGCTCGTATCAGCTCTCACAGGGGAAAGGTAGGAGACCACAGCCTTGGGGCAGGCATGGAGCTGGGTGTGGTGGGCTGTGTACCTGGTTGCTTTGTCTCCACCTTGCCTCAAGGCGCTGATTAGAGCGGGTTGCTGCAGACTGGGCATGCTGCTTTAGTCCTTTTCATCATCAAGCCGGGTTCAACAGCACCTCCCAACTGCTGCTGCTTTTTTTCTGGGCTGCACTTTCCCCACTGCAGTTTGGCCCAGCTCTTGGAATTCCACTCTCCTCTGGCAAAGTTGGAAGGCTCCCGCGAGTGTGGGCTTCTAAAGCTGAAGCTGAGTGTAGGAATGAGGGAGCGGGCTGAGGGTGTGTATGGAGTAGCGACTCCCTCTTTCTCCTCCTCTTCCTCTAGCTGCACTATGTTGGCTGCCCGAGCTGTTCCTCAGAGAGGGATCTTGTTTGATCTTTCTGAGGGCTTCAATTCTCATTTGAAATCCTTCCTGGGACCAGGTGACCTGCTTCTCTCCTTGTCTTTCTCATGTTGCTATAATCCAGTGTCTGGGTGGCGATCCTCTAGGAGGATCTTTCTCTGCTGCTTACCCCATCACCATCTTCCCAGAAGTTGCACACATGGAATTTAAAGTAAACGTAACCCTGTACCTTTATAATCTTACTGTATCTCCTTCCTCCTAAAGCTACAGCCATTCCAATGGAGACCTACTCATGTTGCTGATCTACTGAAGCTTCTGCCTGACTCCTTAAGTGCAGTTATTACCTGGGGATCACTCTGTGCTACAAGTTACATGCTGGTGTTGGTTTTAGCTGCCACGGATCCTTCAATCCCCTGCCCACTGTTGCACTCTAGTAAGCACTGCTTGTTAGCCTTGCTTCTAAATCCAGGTTCTCCCCTCATTTCAACTTCTGTGTCTCCTGACCTTTTGCAAGACAGTAATGCTCAAAAGTACTGCCAATATTCTTGCAAAAAGAGCATTACAACTATTTTAGTATTATCAAATACAAGGAGCTTGAAAAGTTAGTAAACCTGAGTCATCTCATTTTAAAGAAATGAAAGTCACTGGGCCATGTTGGCACACACCAGTAATGCCATCACTAGGGAAGTTGAAGCAGGAGGGTTGCTGTGAGTTTGTGGCCAGTCTGGGTTACATAAATGAGTTCAAGGCCAGCCTGTACTACATAGTGAGGAGACCCTGTCTCCAAAAAAAAAAAAGTAAAAGCCATCTTTTGTACTTTTGAGGCTCAAAATATACTAATAATCAGTGTAAAAAAAAATAATAATAATCAGTGTATAATTAAGCAAGTATGAGTTAATCAGCTGACTGGGTTACTCATCACATGTCAATTATTAAGGAATCAATTTAAATATCTTACCTAAGTATTTGTTACTTCATTCAGCAGTCTTACGAAACTGACTGTATAGAGTGCCATGTTGGCCTAACCATCAGCCAAGATGCAGTTCCAACAAAAAATTCTGCTTATGTACAAATACTAATAAAAACTATATAAAAATATACAGATAAATTAAATGTTTCTATGTCCTTCAGTAGTAGTTTAAGTGGGAATACTTAGCAAACTTTATAAAAAACAGAGAAAATGAAAACCAAAAGAACAACACAGTACATTTCAGTATTAGGAAAACAATTCAGAGAATCATTAATAAGTTATAGATGTTGTAAAAGACCTGATTAAGAAAGGTGTTAATATTTGACACAAAATGTTAAACTAGTCTCTGTGCCGCTCTGTGCTGCTCAGTCTCTCTTTTGTCTAAAAGAATCACAGTTAGCTAATTTTAAAAAACTCAAATAACTGCACGAAATATTATAATGCTGTTAAAAAGTGTGTTAAAGCCTAAATGTAGTATCAATGAGTAACAATAACAACTTACAGGTATTTCAATTCTTGCTTTAAGTGTCTGGTCTTTTTTAATATTCTGGACTTGAATTGCAGATCCCGTTAAAATACTAGTTCCAGAGCTGCTGCAGTCCACCACGTACACAGGGAGATTGGGCGCCCCCAGGAACTACAGGAGAGATGAAGTAACTGAGTGCCCAAGTCAGCGTAACTGATTACTCAACTAATTATTCATACTTTGAAATAGTTCATCACAGCTAAGATTTCTGGCTAATTGGAAAATTCTAACTACAACCCAGCATTCCACAGATTCTCTGAAGAAAAATTCTCTGTAATGCTAAATGAAACTTGTCTGAGAAGGAATATCAACTTCCTTGACCACTATTGTATTTTTTAAGCTTTATTAGGTTTCCTTTCCTTTTCACGGACTTTTTACCCACCTTTACTTATCTATCCACTGCCAAGGTATTTTTTTTTATCATTCTATTTATAAATAAAATACTTCATTTAAGGTAGGTGGGAGAAAGCAGGAAATTTTCATCCATAAATCTATCTATGAAACTGGACAAAGCTGACATAGTTACTGACTTACAGATACCAAAAAACTACTGGCAATGAGAGATCCCGTAAACTTTTCCGTGGAATAGTCATTACAGACAGTATATAAGGCTTACTATAAAGATATAGGCAGTGCCATTTACTACCATAGGACCCTAAGTAAACCCTAAGCACTCACATCACAGTGAGCTTACCTTACAGTGGACCATCAGTCTGGGCTGCACTGTGATGTTATCTGACTCATCCAGAACCTCCACTTGAAACGGGAAGGCTGTTCCATTTTCTATGACTAAAATTTCAGAGTCAGGCTTCACTTTCAGCCGATGCGGGGGGCCTGTCAGGAAATCACATGATGATAAGCACAGTTAGGTTTCAGAGACTAAAGTACTGAAATACCAAAAAGGAAAAGATTATTTTGTAAAAAAAAGTCAAGAAAATCTCTAAGCAATGTCAATGTTTCATCTTTTTGGTGGTGGTGGGGTGTTCTCTTTTTGAAACAGAGTCTCAGTATGCAGTTCAGGCCTTGAGCTCACTCTGTAGCCCAGGCTGGTCTCCAACTCGCAATGATCCTCTTGCTTCAGCCTCCCGAGTGCTGAGATTAGAGGCGTGTGCCACCACGCCTGGCCTGTTTAATCATTTTTAATCCCCCAAATGCATAGCTTCAGTAAATAATGACAGCTCTCTCAACTGTACTGTAAGACATTGATGTCTAGGCTCCAGTTTTATGCTCCAAGCTGTAACATTACTTGTAGTGATAACTCATGCTTAAAATCACTTGAATACTTGAAATTTTAAAAAAGATCCTGAGGAAATCCAGGTATGGTTTCACATACCTATGTGTATTCCAGCACTCAGAAGCCTGAGGCAGGAAGACAGCTTTGAGTTCAAAGACAGTCTGGGCTCCAGAGTTCTAGACCAGCCTGGGTAACATAACAAGAATCTGTTTCAATTCTCACCCCACCAAAAAAAAATAATCCTGGGGAAAAAAGTATTTAAGAAGAAAAATAAATACATTAAACTACTTATTTACCAACTTTAACTGTATACAATGACTAATTTCTTTAGTGTAAGTACCAACATGGCTGTTTACACTCCTTCAAACTATCAGTTCATTTTACGACACACTGCTTCTGACATCATGAACAAGTTACATAAGTATACTACAAGATGAATTGAAAGGGTTTCTGCTTCTGCAGTAAGGTGATATGACTGATTTCATAATCACTAATATTTTATAATACAATTTATGGTAAATACTGGTAACAAGTTTATAAAACTAGTTACTGGAAACACTTGTTTTACTTTGTAATAATATTAGCTAATATTTATTATTTACTATATGGCAGATATTGCTAAGTTTCAATTAGACACTATTCTCACTGTAAACCTCACACTAATGTTAACGAAGAAAATACTACATTACTATCTCCATTTTATACAGGAAAAAAATTTTACATAATTAATCCAGACATTAAAATTATCTGCAGTAAATTATTTTGTCCAGGACACAAGCGGCAGACAGAGACTTTAATCTTGGATTGTAATTTGAAATTTCTTGACTTTTATTAATGTGATATGCTATTTATTACTTCACTATTTTGTCCTAAAATTTAAAAAAAAAAAGTTTAATTTCTAAGAACTTTACTACCTAACCTCTAAAATGAAACTTTTTTTTCTTATACCTCTACCAATGTGCAAGTTTCTACTTTGCATGCTTAAGAGAAGCCTCAGACAACCTGGATTTGTGAAAGCCAACTAACATGTTTCGTTTGCCTGGAAACCAGCACAAAAGTCTCCTATGGATAAAGGTGGGATCCAAGTTGTGGACCAGCGCTGACTTCCAAGGCAGGCGCAACCTGTTTGCCACAGGCAGCGCTCACACTGCACACTGCCCATGGAAGCCCCTGTGCGCGGCACGCCGCCTGAGTGGCCTCGCCAAAGCAGATACTCTTTTCCGTACTTGCAAAGAAGGTGAGGCACAGACTACTCCCTAGAGGCAAACCCAGAGGGCTGACTCCAGAAAGTACTCTGAATTTCTACAACAGATGGCCTCTCAAATTTAGCCAGCATTTCCTCCCCATGTAAATAGAATGCAATTTTCACTTCTCAAATTAAGTTGTTATCAAATTACTATAAATGAAACCAGGAACTTTTCTTTATTAAAATATAAAACAATTGTATCAACAAAAGGTAAAAGACAAACCCAATTCTAATATAAACCTATTACACCCCACGAAAATAGCTCACGTTGCCAATGTTCAAAGTTTTCTCCCAAGATTTTAGAACTTCATTAATATAATCCTAAGTTTTTTCCATTTAAAAAATTGGCCATTGCTGTCCGTGCTATGTTTGAAAATATAAATTACCACCTCCACCCCCAAACTTTTATCATCATTACGGATATAATTTATTATAAAAATATTGTTTAAAAGTATTTGGAATCTTAAAATGACACTACCTGGTAGTAATCTAATTTTCAGAATTTGTGAGTCTTCTTTTAAACCTGGCAGAATCACCTTCAGGTTAAAATTCTGTTGAAAAAATAGTAAAAATTAAACCCAAGTCCAAAATACATATTTAGGTAGTTCAGCATCTCCACTGCAATCTACTTTTGCTTTTTCATTGTCCTGTATAAATCTACTCAATCTCATACTTGATAAAATTATCACTTATGTAAGGAGACTCAGGGAACATGATACATACAGCTTCGCTACAGCCAACAGTCTCTTCCAGTTCAGAGGCGCACCTTTGAGTAATTACTAGAATCAAGATGGGTATTTTAAAAAAAGTGAAATACTACAGAAGAAAAAATTGAAAGTTTACAGGTTGCCACATGTAATCTAATGTTCTGGATTAGATTCTGAGCAGAAAAGTAACAGCAACTAGAAATGTCTGAATACAGGTACTAAGCAACAGCAACTGACGCATCTTCATTGCATCAGTGTTAAGCCCTTGGTTTTGAAAAATGTATGACGCTCTGTAAAATGGGAACAGAAAATTTCTGTGAAACTTATCTCTGAACCCCTGTAAATGTAGTTTTTTCAAAACAAAAATTCTTAAAAATCTATAAATCTGACTGAAGTCAGACGTACCAAGAATTTCAAATTTCTTTTCCCAGAAAACTCTTAATTCAGAAAGACGTACAAAACTTTAACTTGATTTAACTATACACCGCAGTAATACAAGCTGAGTATTCCTTATGTGAAATGCTTGGAACTAGACATATTTTGGATTTTGGAATATTTGCATATATAATAAAGTATCTTGGGGATGAGACAGATGAGACCTAAGTGCAAATATGAAACTCATTTATGTGTAAAATATACCTTATACGCATAGTCTGAAGGTAATTTTATATAATATTTTTGGTGTTTTAACTGCAACTTACCACATGGGATCAATGAGTAATTTAATACTTGTGGTACCATTTCAGCACTCGAAACATTTCAGATTTTGGATCATTTCCGATGAGGGGTGCTCTACTAGTAGTACGTGAACATTCACATTTGTAAGCCTACTCTCCTTGTTTTGGAAGGACTGAGGACTGAACCCAGGGCCTTTAGGCTGTACCACATCCCCTCTCCCTTTTTAAGGTAAGGTCTCAATAAATTGCCCAATCTGGTCTTGAACTTGCAATCCTCCTGCCTCAACTTCCCAAGGTGCTGGGATTACAGGTGTGCACCACTATGCCCAGCTTCCAACATGCTCTATTTTAAACATCAAATTGGTAGCGAAAAATTTTAAATATACTTTGAAGGAAATGATATAGTAGAAAAAAAACCTTAGAAGTATTAAGTCATTGGGTCTCCTTTTAACACTTAATTTATAGACCTAACTGAAAAGTGACTTTTTGGGGTTTATATCTTTACATTCTCTAATCATATCCCCAGCAAAGATTACTCTTTACCTAAATCCAATCTTTAGGCTGCATTGAGTGAAGAGGAATGGTCTTGGGGTACATACATAAAATATATAACATAGCTTTGGTAAATAACAAAATTTCATTCCATTTTATTTTAGATTACTTTGTAAAATACAGTAACTTTGTTTAATAAATACAGAAATTTGCACATCTGCTTAATAACAAAAAATGCTCATCTTCACAGGTATGCACACATGGCAGGCATGATGATTTGTTAGTGTGATGCTCACTGCCGTACATCTAACCCCACAGGTCCCACTCATGTCTGATCCCGTGGGCTTTCGTGCAAACCTATGCGCCAGACAGAGGAGGAAGTGCTATCTGCCTGTACCCTCCTGTACACAGCTTTCTCCACAGCCTAATTCAGTCTGTGCTCAAGAACCATACAATTAAGTCATCAAAACAAAACCTCTAAAAATCACGTAATAGTGTTAAAAGTTTACAATTCTGTTGGACCACATTACCAGCTATCCAGGGTCACACAAACTCCCCTGGGCCTCAGATTGGACACAGCTGATCTAAACAGCAAACCAGTATGCTAAAAGTGTGAGCTAATATTTCTCAGATTTCTAACTGTTTCTTTGTTTGAAAAAAATAGAGGGAAAACACTGGAGTATGCTACCTAGCATACTACTAGATAATTATTGAGAAAATGGCTTTGAATAAAGAGAAAGACAGCTGAAAATATTTAATTTGTAAATGTTTAAGCAACTACAGTAGTTAAATTATGTGTGGTGGCAAACGCCTTACTCCAGTGCTTGAGAGACTGAGATGGGAGGATCACAATTTTGAGACCAGGTTTAGTGAAAGACCCTATCTTAAAAGGGGTAAGGGTGGGCAGTTCAAGCAAAATAAGGGGGCTAGGGATATAGCTCAGTGGAATAAGCGCTTGCCTAGCAAGCGCAGGGTCCTGAGTTCGATCCCCAGTACCGCACAAAAAAAAAAAAAAAAAAAAAAAAAAAAAAAAAAAAAAAAAAAAAAAAAAAAAAAAAAGGCAAAATAAAAACTAAAACAAAACAACACAAAGGCAGTAACAACAGGAATGAAGGTGCCCACTTTTCTTACTGATGTAACAAGTGACAGATGATGATTACTTCCCATAGCTCAGTACGGTCCCCTTGTTTACACACATAGGTCATTTGGTTATAAATTTCCAACTTCACCTGTACCATGTATGGGACAGATGATAGAGCTTATGTATGTGAAATGCTTACCTTGCCTTGACAAGAGGTTACAGGGCCCTTGGCTGTAACACCTCGAATTATACAGTTTGGTCCTTCGGTTATTTCTTCATAATGTAAAGATAAACCACTGGAAAAAATAAATTATTTTTTAACTTCTCCTCCATACTTAAAAATAAGCTGCAGTGGTTCCATGGGTACATCTAGTTCATTTTTCTAGTAAAATAATTTTTTCTAAATAGGAAAAAATTAATAAAGCAAATTCCAACAAATTTCTTTTAGGGAAAACTGGTTCAATAAGTATTGATAACTAATACCAAAGGATAAACACTAAAAATGACACAATATATTACTGCAAAATTAAAAACTGCACAAATTGAATTAGTAAAACTATAAGGTAAAGAAATAATCCAAATTATGTAGACAATGTATACAGAACTAAGAAAAGGAAATACTCAAATAGGCCAAGTTTAAGGATGTTCTCAGGCTTTGCTTTGGATTCTTTCAAATCTTCCTTCCACCTAGTGAGATTTTAGAGAATTTTTGGTACCAATTAAAGTGAATGGCAATTTTAGAAAAGTCTAAATAATCAAAGACATTCTTGTGGTAGTGTGAACTGGTCAGAACATATACTGAGACCCCCTAATCTACTTTACAGGTAAACTTGATTCCTAAATCAAATTTCACAAATGTAGAGATCTTCAGTGGGAACATTTCACTAAGGTAAGGAGAGGGAAAAAGGTAAGAAAATACTCCATGACGAAGAAAATGCCTAATTTTTCAGAAAAATGGAAGTCAAGTGTTAACAGGCATTTTCTGAATAAATCATAAGATTTATTTAAAGTTACAACTTATTTTGATTCCAGAATTTGGTAACTTCATTTCCACTTCCTCCCGATACAGTGTTGCACCGACCAGAACAGAGCAGGAGGCTGGTGCTACATGAAGACAAGGGACAGGAGGAGACACAAAGATGGAAACAGGCTGACTGTTCAGAAGTTACTTCTCTTACAAGGTGAGGACAAGGAGGCAGGAGAATAACCAGGCAGGGTAGTGTAGGTGACCCTGCTCCCAACTGCAGACGGGTCAGTTGGGACCTACTGTAGAAGCCCAGGCTAGACAAGGGCTGACAACACCTCCCTGCAGCTGTTAGTTACAAACAACATGCCATATTGTACAAGTGGCGCACACCAGGAAGCTCTGGGAAGGAGGGCATACTAAACAGTCTGTTATCACTGGTGGGCTTGAGGGAACATCGTAATCATCTGTCAGGTCTCAGACCCAAAGAGGCCCCACAGGGCACAGTGACGTGTTGTGGTTACAAGCTGTGCACACTCCTTCCAATACTACCTGGCTGCCTGGTTGGCTATTTCCAAAACAAAGAATACAGTGTTCCTGGGAGCCATGGGCTTCTTCACCCAGTGATATCAGAAAAGGAAACATTCTTATTTTTTAAAAATGCTTTTATTAAATTTTTATCAGTGCACATCTGCACCCCCCGTGCGGCGCTAGGACATGTAGGTCACACACCCCAGCTCTGTTCTTCACCCTTCCCCTTCTCCCTCCGCCCCTTGATCCCTTCCCATTGGAGAAAGATCTCTCCACTTCCTATTTTCCACCTTTTGTTTCATTCTTTACTTCTGCTTTGGGTTTCTCATATAAGAGAAACCATAAATACTGCAGCCTGCGTGTGATTTTCTTCACTTAATATTACGGTTTCAAGGTGCATCCATTTTCCTATAAATGACTCAAGTTTATCTTTGACCCTCCCTCCTTGGGCCTGATTTAGATTAGAATGTTTTCTTCCCTAAATTTCCTGCCTAAGCTTCTTATACAGTTAAGGCCCCGGGGCTGGGGATATAGCTCAGTGGAATAAGTGCTTGCCTAGCAAGCGCAGGGTCCTGAGTTCGATCCCCAGTACCACAAAAAAAAAAAAAAAAAAGGGACATAGTTCAACAGAAAGGCCCTGGTTTCAGTCCCCTAAAAAGACATGTTTGCAACTTTAAAGAAATTAAAACTATAAAAAATTCTGAATGTTTTTTACCAACCACATACTGCTTTTCAGGAATTTAACCATGGCATATTCTCAATACAGCACAATCTGTCTTACTCATCTGTAAGCTTTGTGAAGGCAAATACTCTTAGTTACATGTGTTATCTCCAGTTACCGGTGCCTAGAATATATATTCCAAAGCCTGAAAGAATAGATGATTCCTCCACAAGGCGAAGATTACACAGCGATAAGAAGGAGCAGATGAAAAGTGGGCCCCAAGTTGGGACGTAACCCAGTGAGCTCCTGCCTGCCATCCCCACGGCCCTGGATCCAACCCCAGCACTACCAGGGAGCATGTGTGCAAATACAGACAATTTAACTGTTTAGAAGAAGCAGAACACACTCCCTTAGGACTTATCAATAATTTCTCCCTAAGCACATCAAAAGAGAGGTGATGGTAAATAATGAGCACCCTTAATGACATCAGTGGACACACTGTTCAGTTTCTCAAGAACTACTTCTTAATATAGGCAATCACACCATTTTATGGGCCTACTAGCAAATTTTAAGGAAAGACTCAAATTTCTATGGAAAGTATAAAAACTTCATTGCTTATGGTTCTTTTTCCTTTTATTGACTTTATAAAAAATAGGTGGGTGTGGTGGTATACACATGTAATCCCAGCATTCAGGAGGCTGAGGCAGAAGGACTGCCATGAATTTAAGGTCAGTGTGGGCTACATAGTGAGTTCAAGACCTGGCTGAACTACACAGTGAGACCCTATATCAAAAAATCAATCAATCCACCAAAATTTCCAAGGAAATAATAAGAATAACAATAGTTAATGTACTACGTATAATTACCTTCAAAGTATTTACTCAGAATACAAGACACAGACCAAAAGATTTTTATAAAGAAAAAATAACACAAACCTTTCAATGAACTAAGATAAACTATAGTATAAATGAAACAGGTTAGCATATATACTAAAATATTCTTGAAAGAAATATGGAAAGCTTCATGAATCTGTGTCATACTTACGATTTTTAACACGCTAAAATATATTACAACACCACTAGGTTTAAATGGCCATAGCTTCTAAGTAAACAACAACAACCAGAACTGCCTGGAAATACCATTTCATACTTGCAAAAGGGTTGTAAAACAAATACCTAAATGACCTCAACAGTTAATTCAGTCAAACAACAAACTTCAGTTAAACAACTGATATATAACATTGTAGTCACGGAATATAGCTTATATCAGATAAATCCCAGATTATCATAAAAGTCAGTGAATATTTATCTCCACACTGACTGTTTTACATGACAACACTAAAGTTAACATCACATAAATAATTTAAGCTCCACACAAGAAGAGGGAATGCCTCACAAATAAGGAAGGCACTCACCTAACACAAGGGCACTCACCTTGCCTCGAGGACGGGCTGGATGTTCGCTGCTAGCTGGCTAGTGTGGCCAAATTCATCCTGGAACTCCAGAGGGATATTGAATGGGACACCAACACGGAAAGGAAGATCCAGAAGTCCAAAAGAGAATCTCTCTGGCTTGCCCTCTTTAACAAAAACAAAAATAAAAGTGAAGAGCGAACTCACTGGTGGTTAGAAATGGACTCATTCATAGGTGGTAAACTATAGATATGGATAAAGATGGCATTTTAGGACTATGCAAAAATTTAGCTATTACCAATAACCCATCTGGAAAATAATTAGAACTTTTTTTCTTGTGGTACTTGGGATTGAACCAAGGGCCTCTGCACTGGAGAATGTTTATAATCTTATGAGAAAGACTTTCTAAGACAAAACACACAACAGCCATAAAATGATGTGATGAGTTTAAGAGAGAGGGTACACATGAGAAAGTATGTGCAACAAAGAATTAAAATTCAGGAAACATTTGAAAGCAACGTACCTATGCCCTTGTGTTTCCCTCCCACACACCTCGCTGGGCCTCACACACACCAAGCTCTCCCTGTATGCTAAGCTAAGCGACACCCCAGCCCCAAATCAGCGGTTCTGAAAACGTCTCCAGTCTAGTAGTTTGGAACTCACTAGAAATGCAAATTCTAGGGCCCATCCTCAAACATGCTGAATGTGAAACTCTGAAGCTAAGGTCCAGCAAGCAGTTTCAATAAGCTTTCCAGGTGGTTGAGATACAAACTTAAATTTGAAAACCAAAGCTTTAGTCTGACGTATTAAAATAGGCACTGTAAATGAACAAGCTCCCAGATGATATACAATTTCCAATAAATGCTAGAAGAGGTACACCACATAAAAATTAAAGAAGCCTTTTAGCTACCACTTTGGATAAATAAACATAATTTTGCCAAGAGTGAACATATGGGAAACAAATTTTCTTTTTTTGGGGGGGACAGGATCTCAGTATGCAGTTCAGGCTGGCCTTCAGCTCACTTTGTAGCCCAGGCTGGTCTCGAACACACAATGATCCTCCTGCCTCAGCCTCTTGAGTGCTAGGTTTACAGGCATGCGCCACCACACCTGGTTGACAAATTTTCATTGGTTGCTGGCAGGAGAACCACTGGAAAAGCCTTTTGAGGATTCTTGGTATTCACCCCAAAGAAATTCTGGCGTAAGTATAGACCACAGCATAATTTGTATAGCTAAAAAACTGAAAGAAAATCTGAATGGTTCATCAATAGGAAACTATTTAAACTACAACAAATACAGAGTTAAAGGAAAATGACTGATTTCTATGTACAAAAGAAATGACCTTTTAAAAATGTATGTCTAGTGGTCTTTTTGACTAAGGAAAGCAAGGTGATTAACAACACTTACATCAGGTGTCTCCAACAACCTCACTATAATGACACCACAGTTTTTTTATTAGGAGACCTAAGCCTACAAAATCGACAAGCACAGATAGAAGAGTAATAGAATCTGAAAACTTAAGAACGTGGCAATGGACTTGGCAGAAAAACCTGAATATATCAAACCCTCAAATAATGAAAAAGTTGACTCAATAGGAATCATGCACAGGGCCCTCAAAAGTCTCACGGACAGCTCCATTAAGCTGTAGTGAAACCGGCAAAATTGGAAGAGCTGCAGGAGTCCATTTAAGAACCAGTTCTCCAAATCCCCATCGCTCAATGTGTAGGTCAAGTCAAACGACTTCTTCATCCCCAGCAAAATAAAGGTTTATTCTCTGAGGAAAGAAAAGGGGTTGCTCAAAAGAATGAGAAACACAACACCACTAAAGCATCACAGTTTAATGAAGATAAAATCCATGGAAAGACTACGAAAGGGGAGACCTCCTTCACGGCCCAAGCGTCTTCCCAACTTTGCATCCAAAACGCAGGCAGTCAGGCCACTGCTCCAGCAAGGTACTGGAAGGCGCCACCCTCGGGGATCAGCACAGCCAGACAGGAGTCCGCGCTGCACAGCACCCCACAGTGAAACAGTATGTTCAACTGCCTTGTTCTTCCAAGTGAGCAAACGACCCCTCATGTAAGAGATCATCTAACACGAAGCACTTACAGCAAATGGAGAAAAGCAACATGGAAGACATAACGAGAGAGGAAAAAAGATCAAGAAAAACTATGCTATTATTACTGTCCTCAGAGAAAAAGATACTGAATCCATGAAGCAGGAAGAGAATGCTTTGACAAGGGAATAACTAGATAATAAAAATCAAAAATCTTAGAAACTAAAAGCTAGTAGGTATAGATTAGCAAGGCAATCTCAAGTTAGAAAACTAAAACCAGAGATAGAAAAAAGAAAATTTGTATACCAATCAAGAGATCAAACATCTTAGTATATCTTCGGAAAGAGAGAGGGAGAGAAAATCAGGCCAGGGATACAGCTCAGCATCACAAGCACCTGCCTGGCAAGCACAAAGGTCCTGAGTTCAATTCCTAGTACGAAAACAAAAATCAAGTAATTCAACAAAAAATTCAGCCTGAAAGGGCAATGAGGGACACAGCAACTGGATGGTAGCAGACTCACACCAAGCTATGCAACTGGAAATTCCAGAAACTGGAAAAAAAGATTCCCAAACATCTGGGGTCATGAAAAATGTCAAAACAGGAATCGAAACAGCTTTAGACTTTACCAGCAACAATGTAGAGTACAAAAATGGTATTTTCAAAATTAGGAAAGGACATGACTATCACATAGATTTATAAAACATTTAAAAACCAAATTAGTTAACTGGGCAAAAAACCTTTGTTAAGTTACCGATTAATTCCCTCTTGATTTAAAACATCACCTTTAGTATACAGTTATATATTAGTGCTTTGCTTACCTTTAACGGAAAATTTAATTGCTTTAGATGGTAATGGTCTTCCAGCATAGGTGTCTGCATTACTTTCATTCAATACCACTTGTAATTTCAATGTATAATTCCCCAATTTTTGAATATTTTCTGGATAAATTAAGAAAGTAAAAATCAAATCAACACTGACTGAAATTACACAGGTTTTTGAGACTGGGTCTCACTACTGTGCTCAGGCTTACTCAAGCGATCCTCCCACCTCCACTTCTTGAGAAGATGGATTATGCATACACACCACTACACCCAGCACTCATGGTTGGGCAGGCAGTGCTGGGATTGAACCCTTTGCCTCATGGATGCAAGGTATGCACTCTGCCACTGGGCTGCATCTCCAGCCCGGATAAAGCTTTTAACATTCAAAATAATGACTCACCCATTTTTTTAAACCAGTAAGGCCACTTTCCTCCATGTTGACTAATATGTGAAATGATTTCTTTATTTCCACTTGAGGCTTAAAAGAAAAGAAAAAACAATATTGCCTTAAGAAAATGAGCATCATATGAGAATATAAGCAATCACTGTGGCATTAAATGCAGTTATCTATACTTGCCATAAAGTTTTAAAAACTGTTGTGCAGCAGTAAAAGATCTAACACTACTGTAAGCAAAGGAACAGTAAGTTTAGTCTACTCTGGCTCATTACAGTCACACTATTTCTAATCTTCATTTGTAAACCATTTAAAATTATATGTAAATAAGTTTAATTGGCACATAGGTACAAGACAGAATTTCCTTGATATTAAAAACCAACTTCCTTAAGTTTCCTTCAAAAGTAAAAGAATACATTTTACTAACAGAGAGTAATCTCTAAGACCTACTGTTAGAAAAGCAAGAATTATATACTGCTAGGAAATTTTTAAAAAGGCAAGATAAACCAAAGACTAATAAAAGAGAATTAAGAGGCACAAAGAAAACAGAGTAGAGATAATACAACTTCTCTGAAACATTTCTTATTGTTTATTCTCCACTTTGGTACTCAAGTATTTTTTAAAAACAATTAAAATAAGGCAATTCACTAATAAAACCAAACTGTTTATCAACTAGGTCAGACGACACAGGGAAAAAAACAAGAGACCTGGGTGTGGTGGTGCATGTGTATAATCCAAGCAACTACGGGAGCTGAGGCAGGATGAGCCCAAGTTTGAGGGGAGCCTAATCAACTTAGCAAGACCCTGTCTCAAAATAAAAGTCTAAAAAGAGGGTAGAGGTATAGCTCAGGTGATGCTATACCCTGCTGGCTTTGAAGATGAAGAAAGGGCCACCAGGCAAAGAATGATTGGTTTTTACGAGACAATACAGGACTCCCCTCCAGCTCCAGAACGAATGAGTCCTCTCAATACTGGGAAACCTGCGCCGGATGACCTTGAGCTGGCATTATAAAAGAAACTGAATGCATGTGGCTTGTAAGACAAAGAAAAGTTGAGAAATATAGCACAGCGTATCCACAGTAATAGGGAAAAAAAGAAAATCACTGACAAGTTCTGTTGTTGTTTTTTTTTTGTCTTTTTGAGGTAAGATCTTGCTCTGCAGTTCAGGCTGGCCTTGAGCTCACTTTGTAGCCCAGGCTTGTCTTGAACTCACAAGGATCCTCCTGCCTCAGCCTCCCAAGTGCTCAGATTACAGGTGTACGCCACCACATCCAGCTGACAAGTTTGGAAATAAACACGTATTGACCAAGTCCTGAAAATTCCATGGTCCGGTCACACAAATATATAGTGACAGAACAGAGTATTCAAAGTATAAAGTGAAAATGTTTTAGGTGGTTAAGACAAATATAATGGATCCAAAGTTAACATAGAAGGTGATTAAAGTTAGGGAACTAGAAGATGAGCACTAAAACCAGCTTTTCTTCCTTGCTCTCAGAGAGTCCCAGGCTTATTGTCAGAACCCAGTACTTTCGGCTCCAGGTTCAGAGCTACAGTGTTTTTGATCTGGAAGGGACTTTAAGGATTACCTAAATTTTTGTACATAACTACACCATATTTTTACTTTACCCTATAGTTAGCTACTTGAGAAAATTCAGTATAAAGTATTTAAAAAACAAAACACTTAGAAAAATACCAACAAATTATTTATATAACCTGAAATTTCTAACTTTAATCATATTCATTATGTCCGTCAATACTTGAAAATACTCTGATCAGGATTCTACTGTTAACAGTATTAAAAATCTGAATCACTCTCTACATACTTACAGTGTAGTATAACTTTAAGCTCAACTAGGAGTTTTTTTGACCCTCCATGACTTGTTCCTGGAAGTTTTTGCATTGCTTCCCCTTTTTTGTTCAGTATTTCAATTCTTAATGCACCTATTGAGTTCAAAAACAAAACAAAAGCGTGTCTTAATTACACCTAAAGAATCCGCTAGGTCATCACACTGCATTTTAACTTTTCATAGTGTCTTATGTATTAGAAATATTAGACAAGATGGAAGTGTGTTTTGGTATTAGAGAAACAACGCCAACATACCAATGGGGGTTCCGGCAGGCCTAATCTCATTAGGCAGCAATTCATCTCCTTCAGGCCAAGTTACTGACAATCTGTCAGGGAGCCTATTATGAAACAAACACATTAGTGTTTCATGAACTCTGTGAGTTATGATCTTAATTAGAAATACTCGAGTTACTAGTATCTTAAATATTTACTGTTTGTGTACTTTGATAAGTTAAATCTGGAACTCTAAATGGATTAGTTAGCCGGGCGTGGTGGCGCACGCCTGTAATCCCAGCACTCGGGAGGCTGAGGCAGGAGGATTATTATGAGTTCAAGGCCAGCCTGGGCTACAAAGTGAGCTCAAGGCCAGCCTGAACTGCATAGTGAGACCCTGTTTCACAAAGACAAAAAAAAAAAAAAAAAAAAAAAAAAAAAAAAAAAAAAAAAAAAAAAAAAAAAAAAAAAAAAAAAGATTAGTTAACTACAAATGTTTTTGTTCTTATTGTGGCTACTCAAGAAGCAAGAAAAAAAATCTCCTGGGTTTAACATCCAGAAACTATTGAATTTTTGTGGTTTTTCTAATTCTTTATAATACATGTTGCCTTTGGAGATAGGATAAACTCTGAGGATAGAAAAGCCCCAGGGAGAACACATGACTGCACCACTAAGTACAGGAGCAGGAGGCCCAGCCCCAGCTTGGCCGCTACTTGAAGCTCATCTTTCCTCTTACAAGGCAGCACAGCTTTCACCGGTCAGCCAAACTTTCTCTTAATGCCTTAATCATGGTGCCTACAAATATGACACTTTACATAAATACACGATTTCCTTCGTTCTCTACAAATCGAGATTTTTACCTATGGTTCTCAATATTTAGTGTCAAGCCAGGTATGATGGTACATGCTGGTAATCTCAGCACTTGGAAGGCTGAGGCACTGTCCTGAGTGCAAGGCCAGCCTGAACTAGAGTAGGATCCTGTACCAAAAAAACAAAGAAAGAAATAACCCCCCTCCAAAAAAAAAATTAACCCATGTGCAGTATCTTAAAACTACAAATGGCCTATTACGAACTGTAATGACATACTCAAGAACCCTTAAAAGCACGGTAACTCCTCTCACATCCTGTTTTGCTGGTGCCTCTTGAAACATCACGTACCTTGCCATTTCATCTTCCACATACTTTCTAACAGCCTTCTCAGCAACTGTCCTATCCAGCTTTGCAATGGGCACAGTTTTTATTTCATCATACAGTGCTTGAGGTTCCTGAATAAAATTATAATAACATTTCAAAGAAAACTTTAAATTTAGCTGCAAAAATATAGCACCCATTTGTCTCTTTCAAAGGCACCTGTTTTATCCTACTTAAGTATATGGTATAGATAAGAACAGCAATTCTCACATGCCAGAGATTTTTTTTTTTCATTTTTTATGTAATCTCCATCAATTCTGATACACCATTCAAATAGTAAGATAGTAAATGGAAAAACCTCATTCTGGTCTTGCAGTTAGTTACTTACCCTTGAAACAAAATTCCCCAATACTTACTGGTTTGTAGGCCCTGGAGGAAATGTGTACTTTATAAAATTACTGTAGTAACTAGCAATAATATATGTTTATAAAATACCAGGCATATAGATGGTAGGTTCTATAGATTCTCCAGTACTGCCAAAAAGAAAAAAAAAAAAGAAAAAAAAAAAAGGAGGGAGAGACTCTTCTAACAAGTCTTTTATTACCCACGGTCTTACCATTGCAATCTGAACTTCTCCTCCTGTAGCATACACTTCTCCATCGTGATCACCATACAGGAAAAATCTTACTATGCTTCCATAGAAGAGAGGAAGTGTTTTGATTGTCTTGACCTAATATTTAGATTTTTTGAATAGAAGAGGTCAGCAGTGACATTTACTAACAGAAACAGACTTAATAATGACTCCATAGAACTTTCATAGCAGGCAAAAAAAACCCTTGATCACAAGAAAAACTAGTGACGTATTCTAATAAATTTATATCTGTAAAGTTCTCCACTTAGTCTTAAATCTGTATAAACATATAGCAGATTTTTCAGACAAATATGTCAGTGAAGTACATGCTTACAAACTTGACAAGCTAACATGTTTCCCAAATAAATTAGCTTAAAACTTGCTTGGTATTTTTCTTGCCTTAAAAAAAAACAAATTAAGGGTAACATTGCCATGAGTCCCATTCCGAAATCCCCAAACAGACTACAGGAGTTTATTACCCACTCTACCTTTTCAGCTTGTTTCTGAACTCTCCTTGTACAACGCTAGGCTGCAGGGCAACCCAGCGCTCACTTGTCGCTACTTCCCTAACCTGACCTGTGTGTCCACGCGCAGAGGACTTCCTCAGCTGCCACAGCCCTTCACAGGAGTGGCTACTCCGCCCTCCTCCTCCTCGGCTCCGTCCTTATCACTAGGCTTTCCAGAATCCAGTCTCCTTCCATTCTAACCCTAAATGTGAGGAAAGCCCCAGGCTCAGCCCTTGGGCTCTGTAGCTATATGCATGGCTTCTAAGTAACCTCATGCAATTTCACGGCATTAAATAGATGGTGCTCCTCATATTAATGGAGAAAATGGGCATCTTGTTATCTGTGTTGACCCAATAACCCTCTCCAGGTGCACACCATCACCTTCCTCCTCCATAACTATGCGCTCCTCCTAAGCCCCGCCCCAAGCAGTCAGAAAGCACAGCCCCTCCCAGAGGGCCAAGCACACTCATCCTCTCCACTCACCACAGTCTTTCATTATTTGATGTGTATTATGGCCATCTGAGGCTATAAAAGCTCCTAAGAACAAAGCACATTCTCTGGTTTTCAGCACAATGTAGGCAAAAGGCACAGAATGTTAGTAGATCTCAACAATAAAGACTAAGAAAGCATTTTCACAACATAAAAAAAAAAAAAAAGCACTGGGAATCTCCATGTGAGTATCACTTAGTATAAGAGAAAAAATTTTACTAATTGTGTCTTTGGCAATAAACAGGCTTTTAAAAATGCTACAATAAATTCTGTAACTCAAATCAGCTGTGTTTTTCATTATTTACTGCGCCTTAGGAGCTAATGCATTATATTTTGGTATTAAATTCGAATACATCTAACTTGGTTTGAAATTTTACCACTGAATCTGAAAACAGGTTAAACCTACCAACTGTCCTGCTTTGTATATTTTTCCATCCCATTCTATCGCTGAGTATGTTGCCCAGGGGCCTTGCTTTTTAGACGGAAGATCAGGACGTGTAATTGTTCCTTTAAATAGTGTAAATTTTATTTGCTTGTCATACTTTTCATGACATTCCTTCAGCCATAGAGCAAATTCTCTGTCAATTTTCATTCGTTGTTCCTGTAAAATTTTTAAACATTCTGTGAAATACAAATACAGCCACAACATCTGTCACTCCTTTCGTGTTTTCTTCCACATACCCATCTCAAGAGCACCTGGATTCTGCTCCCATACATATTTAGATCTCAAACAAAAGCATTACTTAAGATATCTTTGCTATCACTGACTATGCTAGCACATACCAGTATACCCGGCACTCCAGGGGACTGAGGCAGAAGGATCACAAGCTTGAACTTAGCCTAGGCAACTGTGCAAATTAACAAGACCCTATATCTCACAATAAAAAGCTTTTTTAAAGGGCTACAGATGGAGCTCAGTGCAAATTCCCTGGTTTCACTCCCTAGTGCTGAAAAAAATATATACAAAACAAAACAAAAATAACAGCTTTGATATCATCCTCGGTCTCAGTGGTTAATGTCAGTAACAAAATGATTTTTCTGCTTTAAATCCCAGGCCAACCTGAAAAAGTGATGAACACTGGTTGACCCACAGGGGAAGTAACTGGTTCAGGAAAGGGGTGTGAGTGGAGATATTTTTAATGTAAACTACTCACATTCTCAATGCAGCAATGAAAGCCTTCACATGGAGCTGGGGGCAAGCTCAGTGGAAGAATGCTTGTCTAGCAGGCACAAAGCCCCAGGCTTCACCCCCAGCACTGAAAAAAGATTCCTTGTTATTGAACATAGATATATTTCTACAATAGATAGAGGGGAAGCTTGTGGTATTTGAAATTTTACAGGGAAGAGCAAGTAAGAAAAACCTGTCTACAAAGGCTCCATACTAGCTAGGTGTGGTGGCGCATGCCTGTAATCCCAGCACTCAGAAGGCTGAGGCAAGAGGATTGTCGCAAGTTTGAGATCAGCCTGGGCTACAAAGTGAGCTCAAGGCCAGCCTGAACTGCAGAGCAAGACCCTGTCTCAAAAAGACCAAAGAAAGGGCTGAGGATATAGCTCAGCGGAATAAGTGCCTGCCTGGCAAGCACAAGGTCCCGAGTTCAATCCCCAGTATCACACACACACACAAAAAAAACAAAAAAGGGCTCCATATGAAAGTGGTAATGAAAGATAGGTTGGACAACACTGCTCTGCAGTGTTTTCCCCCTAGTCCTGGGTACTCAACCCAGAGCGAGTTTTCTACCACTGGGCTACAGCTCCGTATTTTTATTTAAAAATTAAATTACTTTTAATAAAAAAGATGATATTGTGCCAATCGTTCTTCATCCCGATGGGAGAGATATTTAGGATGTTATACCCTCGTTTGATACCTGTCTCTAAAACGAAAAGAGAAGACCTCTCCATCACACTGGAAAATCCAGTTACTGAAGCTTTTTCCTTTCTTCCTACGTATTTTACACAATATTAAACCATTTCCATTGGAAAATGAGACAAACTTAAAAATGATTCCACCTAAACGTTTTGCAGCTTGCAGGTGGAGGGGTATTAGTTATTAATGAACAACATTTGACTCTGAAGTTAACCTGAATACAATATCCATCTCCAGGATAAAGGCTCCAAAGTGAAAGATAGCACGTATTTTCAAGGCAGTTTGTCCCCCCTCCACTTCCTCAGTCAGGTGCTAATTCCTTTCCAAATAGTAAAGCATTGCCATCAGTTTAAGAGGCAGACATGGACACTTAAATCCTTAACTGAGAATGCGGACGTCTGCCTGCCAAATTCTTAACCCATGTTTCCAGGCTAAGGTCTAATTCCCAGGGTCCATCATCAACCACACGAATTAACAGATGTATTAACTGCACAAACTCAATAAAAGTTGATGTGGAACACAGCGGGCGCAGAAGAGTGTCGTTAACTGGGAGAGGATTGTGTTCATTATGTTATTTTCAACTTTCTAAAGATTTTATTTATTTTTGTGGTACTCATTTTCAAGAGCCACACACATGCGAGGCAAGCATTCTACCTCTGAGAAACATCCTGAACCTCATTAGATGAATCCTGAAAGTATCTTAATAACCTGTAATTTAGAAACTTTATAACAGTAATTTTAAAACTTTATAGGAATGACTGTGTGCGACATGTATTTACTGCTTAGTACTTTAAAGTTAACAATAAAACCTCCTATCTCTTGCTAACTAAACATTAAGCAACTGGAGGATTAGCTAAGTAAAAGTACCTGAAGTACATGAGAAGAAAACTACAGTAGTTCCATTGAACTACTTACAAATTTTCTTTACAAAGGAACCATTTCTGTATTTTTTTGGTATTTTAATACTGCATGTGTTCTTAGTACTGGTCAATCGCAATCTTTCAGCCCTTAATATTTCAACAGTCTCCCATTTTCACCATAGAATTGTTACTGTGCAGAGCTCAAGAAATCTATAAAATTGTTAATACATGCTCTCATTAAGTAAAGATGCTTCTGAGGCTCCTAGTCACTATTTCAAAATCTTGATATTAAGATCTAACACACACAGGTAAATTTTAGCCAAACATAATCTCATCAGCTTGAAATTTTTGAGCACTATGACCAGTTGAAAGCTCATTACAAATATTTTTAAATTTTTGGTTTTTTTGAAACAGGCTGCCCTCAAACTCACAGTGACCCTCCCATCTCAGCCTCCAGAGTCCTAAAATTATAGGTGTATGTCACCCACCATGCCCAGCTTTAATTTTTTAACTTTTTATTTTTTATTACTTTGGTTTTTGAGACAGGCTTGCACTATGTAGCTCAGGCTGGCCTTGAACACACTGTGTAGTCCAGTCTGCCCTCAAACTCATGAAGATCCTCCTGCCTCAGCCTCCCAAGTGCTGGGAGTACAATCATGTGGCACCAACCCCGTATATTTTTTATTTTTAATTGATATATGGAGAAATAAAAGTTGCGTAATATTAGTAGGCTACCATTTAATGTCTGATATATTGCATAATGTTTCAAGAAGGTTAAATATATTTCTTTAAACATTTATCAATTCTTTATCATAATCTCTTGATTAAGTAATTCAAAGTATGCAAAATACCAGTAAAAAACACACTTCTAGTGTCTGGTTTAACTTAAAACATTTGCAAATATTCAAAATGAGATTAAAGTCATACCTGTCCATTTAAAATCCTTGTAAAAAGGGTGTTCTTGTCTTTCAATTTTAGTTCAAGATCCATAAATGTCAGTTTATTTGTGCTGACTTGAAACTTGTCATTAGTGAACAGTGCACCAGATATTCTATTGTAGCATTCAATTGGCGCAAGCCCTCTCTTCTTAGGAGGAGTACACCAGTCAAAGCTTGAATAGAACAAAATACTAGTTAGTGAAAAATTTAGGTTATACAAATACATACTTTTAGCAGAAGTAAAAACTTACTCTTCAACTGATGTATATGGTATTAATCGTCCGTTCCAGAAACATTCAAAAATAGGCCTCTTCCCTCTTGCCGCTTTCTCAAGTATGAAACAATCGTCATCGTCGTCGTCATCTTTTAATCCTGGAGCAAAAGGCTAAGTTGAGCCAAGTACTCATTTTTACAAGGTAGGAGGAGCAATTCTTACTGCTGAGAAGTCAACTTCTACCACAGCTATGATGGACTAAAACTGCTTCAGTGAAATGGTAACACAAAAACATATATCATCCTTCAAACTGCATTTTAAAAATCTAAAGTTAGCTTCACTGTGCCCTCAAAATGGCAGATTTCTCACGTGGTTTCGCATTGCTAACAGTTCACTGTACAAAGTTTAAAATTAACTATATACTAATCAACCTGTGCTAAGCGCACCAGGCTGACTGGTAAGCCTGACACTTCTCAAGCTATTCAGAGTGTCACAGACCCAAACAAAATTATTTCCTAGAGCAAAACCCCTCTCCTTGCACAGGTAGATGCTAACTGCCATATCTAAAACACGCAAGGTCTAGAGTTTGATTGCCAGTACCAAAAAAAAAAAAGAAAGAAAGAAAAAGAAAAAAATTTCTGTAGGACAAGTACATATTAAAAACTTATCCGAGAAACTGAAAGTATCTAGTAGCAGAAAGTTTATCTACTTTGAACAAACTAGTCAATGACACTGATTTTAATTTTATATAAACAACTACACTGTTGAACATCAGATACAGGCAGGTATGAAATTTGTGTCCAAAAACATTACCAAGCATCAAAATTATAATTAGCACAATTACTTGTAATATTAGGGTTTTGTTAGCAATATATTCATTTACACTGATTAGTTCAGATCAAACATTAGGCTCAAACATTATTAACTCCTTCACTGTCCTAGCACTAAGTCATCCACCTAAATTAACACTGTCTCCTCCTTCCAAAGAACTGCCTATGAAGTCCTTCTGTAAGTTTCTTTCAATCAAACCATGTCACTTCCAGAACCCCTCTGAGCATCACTCAATTTACTGGCTCTTTATTTTTAAGACATTACCTGAAAACTAACATCTAACAATCAGAAACAGCATATTAAATAGGGTCAGTGAGACCACAGGAGGCACGCACTGAGCATCCCATGCGCTGAGCAGTTCTTAAGACCTTGCCTCAGCCTCTCCCAGAACTCTCACAGCCCCTCTACAAGGTAGGTAATAAACTGTTACCCACTGCCACAGGTGAGGAAACTAAGGCAGAGAGTAATTCTTCCAAATTATACAAGAGAAAATGGCAAAGACAGAACTCAGCTCAGGAAACCCGGCTGCAGGACTCGGAAAACTAAGGACGTACTAAAGAAGAACTAGAGACGAGAGTTTAACATTGCCAACTTATACATTCAAGGCAGTACTAATAATCCCACAGGTTTTTTTTTTTTTAAAGTGAATAACCGCTGCTAGGAAAATGTAAATGAAATCCCTACCTTACTCTACATAAAAAAAGGAAAAACCCCTTCATAAAATGAGAAAAATCTGTAAGATCAAAAAACCCATAGGATCTTTAAAAAATTGTAAGGTCTAAAAAGTCATTCTACAGCAAGAAGGTATCAAAATATAAGGAAAAGCAAACAGATATGGCTGCATATACTGTGAAACTTTTTTATAACACAAAGAGAACAGAATCTGGGGAAATATATAAAGAATTAACATGCATAGGTATCTAAAAGTTTAGTTTGGTAACAAAAATAGTTTCTTATAGGCAGTGTTTCTTAAAAATCTGGAACATAAAAACCTAACAAGACTTGCACAAGAAAAAGAAATTTAATATTTAATCATCTAACTTTAATAGTCCAACTGTAAACCATTACTTTGGACACAACCACTATTGAAAACCACAATACCACATGTGCAGCTAGAACAAAAAACATACTTGATGGGAAGCAAGGATCATCAGGGTACGTTTCTCTATCATATAAGAAAGGGTGGTATCGGATAATCCCTTCCACTATACCATCTCCTTCAACGTGGGCCTTGAACTCAAAACTATCAGATGCTGTGTTGATATACAACGTCTGCATGTCATCTTGTATCTCCCTTAGGTTGACAACCTTAGGTGCCTTCCCTTTTTCAAACATAGAAATCTAAAATAAAAATAAAAATAATAATTAACTACTATGGTGAATTGACTTTTTTTCTCAGTCATGATCCAACAATAGGCAAAAACTACCTTTATTTGTACAAGTAATTATCTAGCTTAATGAAATATACACATTTATATATGAGTTGAACAGCTGTAGCACCTTTCCAAGGAATACAGTACTAAAAAAGCAAGCAAAGAAATAGCAAATCAGAGGCAAAGGACAGGTAAGTAATGACCACACTTAATTCACGGTTTCAACAGTCTAAGTGAAATTCCAAGGTGCAGACAGTACTGATGACCCAACATTCCAATGTCCTGTGCTTTAAAATCTCACCGTAAGACTTAAAGGAAAACTAGACTTAAAAGAAAACTCTCACACACACACACACACACTCCTCTCATACACACCTCTCACTCACACACACACTCTCCTCTCACACATACACTCACATTCTCGCTCCTCTCACATACTCACACACTCCTCACACACATGCACACACACACACTCTCTCTCCTCTCTCTCTCTCTCTCTCTGTCTTTCTCTCTCTCTCTCTCATACACACACACATATTCGTTCTCCTTGTGTCAAGACCTGACGATCCACATCAATCTCTTTCTCTACAGGACCGGGAAGAGAGCGCGCCATGGCAAAGACAAACAAAGCAACTCTCCAGAAGCAACCTCTTCACTTGGACAGAGAACAGCTGAAGTGCACTGGTCACACACAAGCAGAGAGGAGGTGTCCGATTTTTGTTATCCAGAGTCACGTAGGACTGGTACAGTCATCTAGTCATTTGTATTTGTCATATTTTAAACCTAGGCTCTTATCTTACTTCAATATCAATATTGTTGAAAGGTCCAACTTCTTTTGACGCATGCATTTCATTTCCTTTTGGTCCATGAATATAATAATGGTAAATATGCCTAGAAAAAGAAAACTAAGTTTATACTTTCAACTCACATAAAGTTATAGTTCAGGGGTAACCCACACGGGCCCCCTTCTGTCCCTCTCTCAGACAGAAGCTTTCTTTTCTTTCCCTCAATAAGTATATTTTGCTCTTAAAATAAATAAGTAAATACATAAATAAATAAATAAAATTATAGTTTGTATAATCCTCTACCAAAAAAAAATTTTACAGCTCTATTTAATGGCACTCACTAGGTGGCCAAGCACCGTGGTTTCATTAGACTTTTTTGGTGCTGGGGACCAAACCCAGGACCATACACATGCGAAGCAGGCCACCTACCACTTATCTGCAGCCTCAGCCAAGCCCACCTTCTGAATTTTTTATACACTAACCTAGTATTACAAACAATTCCGAAATGCAGGTATCATTATATCTTATTCTACAGATACAGAAAGTAGGGGGCAAGAAGTGCATGTTACATTATAAGGTCACAGGACTGAAGTTAAGGGGCGGAAGGCTTCAACCTGAGCCTTTCCAACTTCAAAGCTCACATACTTTGTACTGCCACAAAGTACAGTTTACCAAATAAATACAAACTAGAAGGCAAAATTCTGTAACACTATCTGTTAAGAAAGTACTCAAGTGGGACTAGACTAAATTGCAGATCTTTAAGTAATCTCAGCAGGAGAATATTCTAGAACTTTCATGTTTTCTCTTCTATGGCACTGAAACAATTTTATCTCAACATTGCAAAAGACAAAACCACTACATTCAACACCATCCTACTGAAAACCACCATTTCAAAAATCATTGCTACTGTATTTTTTAATTAAAAGTTAACTGTATTTTGGTGGATTAAGATTACTTAAAATATATCTTTAGGGCTGGGGATATAGCTCCACAGCACAGAACCTGACTGACAAGCATGAGGTTTTGAGTTCAATTCCTGGTACCAAAAACCCCATATATACATATGGGTTATAGCAACTCTTTAATATACCTCTGATGCCAGGTATGGTGGCACATGGCACTCTGGGAATGTGAGGCAAGAGGATGCCAAGTTTTGAGCCCAGCCCAGGCACTGTAGCATCTGAGTGAGCCCTGCATCAAAATAAAAAAGGGCTGGGGACGGTGCAGAGGGAGAGTGCTGGGTTGACTCTCCAGTACTGGGGGCAGGGGGTGTGAATATTGTACAGATGCAACCATTTCACAAAATTCAGTAATTCAGATGATGTGTATTATAGAAACAGTGCAATAAGTGTTATATATCCTATCCTACAGGCATAGAGAAAAGCTCATAGCCATTACATAATATTCCTCTGATTTGGTCTACCAGGATATATGTACTGCTTTACTAGAATAAACGCACAATAATTTAAGTATCACTAATAGACTACATAGTACACACAGGTATTTTTTAATGGGCTCGCTGCATTCATGTGCTAAACGTCCGCTCAGCATTTACTATGCAGCAGCTCTTCTAGAATATGAAGACAGCAATGAATTAAAAGGTTCACTTAGTGGGGGAAGGCAGACAGCAAATATGGTATGGAAGATGGCAACAGACACTACAGAAAGCAGCATGCAACAGGGCACAGCAACAGCTGCATTCGATAAATTCCGAAGTTCAGTTTTAAACTTATAACAGGTGTCAAATATCCAGTACCTCAATGGTCAGGTGACCTATAATATTCACAGAATAAATGAATAGAGAATCCTTTTAACACCAACATCAGAATACTGGATACTGTACTAAAGGGAAGAAAATTAGTCACAAATGATAACTAAGAGGCTTCAGCATTATCTGTAATATTTTCTATCTTTAAAAAGTAGCAACATTTCATGAACAAAATATAATTACTTACGCTAACTGCTGAGTCCAAAGATGGAAATAGTTTTTCAGGTACTGGATATGTTCTGTCTGTACCCCTGTAATAACCACAGCAGTAAAGCTATCCTTTTCCTTCTCCTCTACGATTAGATTATGTAGAAATCGTTCATCATCATTAGTGATATGAACAGAATCAGATGGCTACAAGAGTGAACACAATATAACAGATTATATCACGTAAATTATAATTACACAAGTGATTATTACATTAGATGTCGTGACTCACTTGAGCAGGCTGCCAAAACAACCTTCAGTAAAATGTGAAGGAAACTGTCCCAGTACAACAAACTAGGTGCATGTGTGAGCAGACTGTAAGGACAGGAGACCTTTCACACAGACAACTAACCGGCACACACAAAACATCTACGTCACAATGCTAAACCAATTTTAGGCTCATAAAAGAAAAGGTAAAGACAAACACTGAGTTTAAAATACCATTTTAAAAAGTGGAGGGTAGTAATTCTAGGGTGAAACGAAGCTTTTTGCTTGGGATACCTACCACCGAATTGAGTCAGGGCCAGCAGCCAGCCCTCCACAGTCAAGACAGCTAGGAGCTGTCCTGACCCACAGCTTTAGCCCAGAGATGCTGTGTTTAAGAGGAGTAGATCAGGCCAGGGACGTAGCTCAGTGACACAGCACCTGCCTGGCAAGTGTGAGGTCGTGAGTTTGATTCCCAGTACCAAAAACAAGAGGGAGTAGATCGCTGTGGGCACCAGGCCACTTTCAGAGACAGCCTAGAGCTGTGCCAGGGAAGTGGGAAAGATCTGAGGAATTTCTCTACCTTTAGTAAAAGTCTATGTGTTAACCACTACACAGATATATGTGCATATGGCCATACATACTGTGTATGGTTCTATATACACAAAAAATACCAGAACAAACATTAAACCTTTATCTCAAGGAAACTGGTTGCTTTTTAAAATAAGAACAAAGGGGATGAGGAAATTCAATAAATGTAAGTTGGAAAGAACTGTTCGAGAGAACAAAAGGGCCAGGTACCCACTGATAACTATGAAACGCTTACTGAGATGAATTTAGCCCAAAACATGGGAAAAGCTGCAGAGAAAACATGATCCAGATACCCAGCTCTATGCACGCTTCATACACTCTACAGAGCTCTCAACTCTTAATTCCCATTCTGAACCTGTTTTAACACAGTAAGTAGTATATCAACCAATATATTTTATAGAGCTTTACGATGGCTCAAGAAAATGGAGTAATTATGTAAATATCCTAGAATATATAACTTGTTAAACAAATGCAACAAATTTGAAGCAACATGGGAACGCAAAATTAAAGGAATTTCTTAGAAAGAATGTTTAAGTTTACAGAAAATAAAAGTGGTTAATAAACATGAAGAAAAAAGTTCAGCCGACTAGTAATTAAAGGAAGGGTATTATTTTCACCTATTAAATTGCTACCTTTGCACCTTCTCATTTTTTCTAAAAGTAAGGAAATGATTTGATTGGCACGTCTATACACAAGTGCTGGAATGTATGATTTTTTTTTAGTTTAACCTTTCAGATAATCAATTTTTAATACATACTATGGACATTTTAAAAATCCATAATCCTTGTCACCATTATTGAAGTTCTGTAACTCTGCCAGCCCTGGCAGCACAAACCCGCAGTCCCGGCAGCAGGGAGGCTAAGCAAGGGGGATCTGGAGCTCAAGGCCAGCCCAGACCACACAGCACATCTGAGATGAGAGCCAGCCTCAAAACAGAACAAACCCAAAGAGCCACCTTCAGACCAGGGCTGTGGCTCAGAGGCAAGGAGCTGCTCAGCAGGCATGAGGCCCTCAGTTTGATTTTATATCTTTAATTCAGGAAAAATACTATAGAAAGATATTCATGGCATTATCTTTGTGCAAAATCTTTTAAATATGCTAAACACTCAACAATAGCTAAATACCATTCGTCTTCAAAGAAAATATTCTAAAGCTAGTAATACACTGCATGCTAAAGTATTTTATAAAATTGGCAGGTGTAATACTCAAAATGTTAATTTAAGAAAAGCAGGATCAAAACTAAAAAAGTAAACTGGAAGGAAATCCACCAAAATGCTCTCAGTATTCTCCCATAGGAGTATTTTTATTTTCTTTAGACTTTCCTATACAATTTTCTATGATTTATTTAAAATCAGCAATTTTTAAATGTTCAAAACTAAAGATTTTTCTCAGAGCAGTGGTGTACAGCTATAATCCCAGAACTTGGATCACAGATTTGAGGCCAGAGTAGGCCACATATGTTCAAAGCCACCACATAGTGGGAGCCTGTCTCAAAAGACCATATAAAATGTTTTAAACAGAGAAAGTTGAAGAAACATTTAACAAATACCATGTATTCACTTTTAAGATTCAAATTTGTTATTAAGTGCTACAATTTAAAAATAAACTAGCAATAAAAATCTTTCAATCCTCATTTTTTTTTTTTTTGGCGGTACTAGGGATCGAACTCAGGACCTTGTGCTTGCCAGGCAAGCATTTATTCCACTGAGCTATATCCCCAGCCCCTCAATCCTCATTTTTTGTCTGGTGCTCTGATTTTCTGAAAGTCCACTACCCTGCCATTCTCTCTGTACTCTAACTTCTATGATTATTTTATAACAAAGACTTTAAAACCCAGAATCAGACCAAAGTAAGTCTGCAGTTGGGATCAGAACCCAGGGCCTTTACACTGAGCTATACCCCCAACCTTACTTTATTTTTGAGCTATGAGTCTCTAAGTCACTAAGTTGCCCAGGCTGGTGGGAGTCAGTTTGTGACCCTTCTTCCTGAGCCTCCCCTAGTGCTCGGAAAAGTTTACAACTTGAGCAATTTACAGAAAGCTTATTAAAGTTTTGATACAATTTACTGTATGAAAACGTGTAGTCTCAGAAATTTCTGCTACTCATTTGATTAAAGGAAAAAGAATGAGAAAGCTAAGTAGCCCACTTGGAATATTTTATTTATTTTTTTGGGCACCAGGAATCGAACTCCGGACCTTACACTGCCAGGCAGGTGGTTTGTGCCACTGAGCTGTATCCCTAACCTCACACTTTAAAACAGCAATACTGGTGTCTTTCTGTAAATCTGGAAAACAGTTCCATCCTGTCATCTGTCCAAACACATTTACATTTCGAGTGAAAATGCATCACACCTTTCTGTTTCTAATGTATCCACTATATATGGCCTCCTTATTTTTTTCCTTCTTCTCAAAATCTTCTTTAGAAAGCACAAGCTCATGAACATCTTGGGAATCTGCAGGTTTGCTTATCATCTGTCAAATATTTAAAAAAGAGTACTTTAAAAACTCAACAAAAGATAAATAAAATAAAAACTCTTAACAGTTGAAACTAGTCAACATAAAATATATATTCTGATTAATTTTCACTTCTAAGAAATCTTTTTACTCACCCTGGCTGATTGTCCAACAAAAAAAACAGCTTGCTTGCCGCCAACACCAAAATAGGAAATATCACTGTTTAAGCTGCGTGGAACTGGTACTGGACGGACATACCCCGAATGATCGCTATAAGAAAACAGTACATTAGTGCAGCGATTTTAAACAACCTGCTGAACACCAAGATTAAGTTCTATATCAGTCATTAAATCTTAACAAAATGACCCCCAAGTCAGCTACCACCCTGAGCTCAAGCGCGGAAGCAGAGCTGCAAATCAAGGCATCATCGGTCTAGTGGGCTTTCTGAGTACAGTCCTTAGGCCACTGAGCAGGTCTCCCAGAAACCACAAGAAATGAAGTCTGAATTCGTGGGTCCCTAGATCTCTCAGCAAACAGGACTAATAAAAATCCTTATCCTCATGTATTCTTATGCCTCTGGAACCTTCCCTCAAAGTTGTTTGCTATCTCACAACTTAACTAAAATTTTCCCTAAATAATACCGGTGAGTAGAACAAAAGAGACTCGCCTCTGCCTGCATTATGACAAATGAAGAGCCACAGGAGCCTTCTACTACACTGTAACTACTGTCTCTCAGACAAAGGGAAGGGCACCAGGACAACACCTCCCGATATTAGAAATCAACAGGACTGGGGTGAGGCCAGAACCATTATTATTATTGTTACTGTTATATTTGACAGTATTGGGGATTGAACTCAGGGCCTTCCTGTGCATGCTACACGAGTGCTCCACCAGTAAATTATAATCCCTAATCCTTTTATAAATTTTGAGACAGGGTCTCAGTGACTTGCCCAAGCTGGCTTCAATCTGTGATTCTCCTGCCTCAGCTTCTCAAATAGCTAGGATTACTGGCATGCACCACCATGACTTTAAAAGGGCTCAGGGCTCAGGCTCTGTGGCAGAGTCCTGTTGTATAGGCAATGCCTGGGATCGCCGCACCCCCCCAATACCACAGGAAAGACAACAGCAACATTCAAGAGGGTGAGGCAGGAGGATCACAGATTTGGGTCCCAGTTGACCAATTTAGGGAGATTCTATCCCAAAAAACCAAAAAACCAAACCAAGAACACCAGATGTGACATAGCAGCTGTGGGTGGGGGTGGGGGATTGGAAAACAGGAAGATAAATCCAGGTAATTTACCCATAAGAAACAAAGGAAATTTCACGGTGAAATTAAAGCATATGAACGGCCAAAAGTAAATACCTCATCCCAAGTTTTAATGTAGTTGTAGAAAGGGGATAATGGATAATACTTGCAAGTATTCTCAAACCAACAGATACGGCTTCATAGATTCAGGAAGACCAATAGAGCCCCAGAAGGAAAGAAAAACAAAATCTACATCACTGTAAACATCCAAACAAAAGCAACACATAAGAATGAGAAAACAGGCTATGAGATCAAAAAGTTTTAACTGGCTAGCAGGGTTTGACATCATCAGTAAAACAATAGGTGGGTGTGGTAGTACACACTTCTAATCCCAGCACCTTGGAAAGTTGAAGCTAGAGGATTACAAGTTCAAGCCCAGCCTGGGAAACTTACTGAGACCCTGATTCAAAAATTGTAAGAATGAAACAGGCTGGAAATGTAGCCCAGTGCTACAGCACACCTGGGTTCAATCTCTACTACCTGGACAGGCAATGGGGAAAGTACCTCCAACAGAAATGCATATCCACCCTATAAAATACACACTACTCCCCAGTGACTAAAAAAAGGTAATACATACTGAGATACAAAGATAAGACAATGACAACAGATTTATCATCATACACTAGGCAAGCCAGCAGAAAACTGAGCAATATCTTTTCTATAGTTAGTCAAACTTCTTAAAAAGTCAACTTAAAAATCTTTGCTTAGCAATAGTATCCTTAAAGGTAGTAGAGAATAGAAATCTTGACTTTATTAAATGTAAAAAGCATAAAAAAAATCAAGAGCAGACCCAAGTTATAAAAAATATTAAAGAAAGATCTTGAGAAAAGAAGATGGTACTAGACAAATCTACAGAGGGATGAAAGCGGACCCTAAAAGGATAAACATACTCAGGGACTCAAGTACTTGCATGGCAAAGGTTCACGCAGCGTTACTGCAACAGACAAAAAGTAGAAGCCAGCCCCAGTCCATCAACTTGTAAGCACACACGTTCCAGTGTGGCCTGGCAGCACAGTGCAAATGATTTGCCACATCCAGAGCTACGAGACATGGTGCATGCAACAACAGCGTGAGCCGTGTGACGATTACCCCGAGAGGACACAAGAGGACAGACACTACAATTCCACAAGAAGGTGGTGCCAGGAAAAGGCAGCTTCACTGTGGTTACTAGGAGCTAGAGTGGGGCGTGACCCTTAGGGAATGCAGACTTTGCATTTGCAGGTGGAGAGTGAAACGTCTTTGGAAATATCTAACAGTAATGGCTGCAAAACACTACAATGCCACTGCACTGTACACTAAAATGGTTAGAATGATGAAGTTCATTCTAACACAGTTTTTTTAAAAAGACTGGTTAAAGGGACAGCACAGTATGTTACCGGAACATAAGTCAAGGAAAGTCAGGAAATTGAGAAACTTCTTACACTGAAGGGATAGGCAACTGTTTGAAGCAAAATAACAAAGATATACTTTGCTATTTATAATATAGGTCAAAGTAAAATGTATAAAAATAAAAGCATATGGAGTAAACGGAAGTATGCTATTATAATATGTAAAGTGGTATACTATTCCTCGATATACTACATTAAATAATCCTAAAGTTACTAATAAAACAATAAAACAGTTGTAGAGAATCAGACAAAAAGATAAAATACAATCTCACACACACAAGATATTCAATGTGAAATGAAACAGGAAAAAAAGAAAACAGCCTAGAAAAAAAATGTAAAAGATTAAGTTTAAATCCAAATATGCCCCTAACACTCAAGAGGCTGAGGCAGGAGGATTACCATGAGTGCGAGGTCAGCCTAAACTACATAGTGAGTTTAAGGCCAGCCTGAACTACACAGTAAGACCCAACTAAAAAAAAAAAAAAAAATCCAACTATACCAATAACAATATTAAACACAACTAGGGCCAGGATGTAGCTCAGCGGCACAAGCGCCTGCCTGGCAAGCATGAGGTCCTGAGTTGGATTCCTGGTAGCAAAAACAAACAAACACAACTGGCCTAAAGGTCCCAATTAAAAGCAGAAATTGTCAAATATTAACATAAGTACCTACTCCCTAAATGAATAAGACAACAGATTAAAAGGTTGAAAGAAGAGTTACCAATTCAACACTAATGAAAAAGAAAGTCAGAAAGCTGGGCACCATAGCTTCTGCCTCTAATTCTAGTACTTTGGATGGCTGAAGCAGGACAATGTCATGTTTGAGCCCAACCTGGGGAACTTGGCAAGACCCTGCCTCGGGAAAAAAAAAAAATTACAAAAGGGCTGGAAAGGTAGTTCAATGTGAAGGGCCTACATTCAATCCCTAGTACTGAAAAAACAAACAGGAAGGAAGGAAGGGAGGGAGGTGGGAGGGAGGGAGGGAGGGAAGGAGGGAGAGAGGGAGGGAAAAGGAAAAGAGCAAGCAAGTCAGAGAGACGACAGCACAGACACCAAGCAGACCACCACCACCACCACCACCACCAGGCACGGTGGACACTACCGGCCCAGCACTCTGGGCATTGAGGTGGGAGGGCTGTGAGGGCAACTTGGCAGCTTAGCAAGACCCTGTCTCCATAAATCAACCAACCACAGCAAGCAGACCATGGAGGCCTGTACCTGTCTGTAATTCTAGCACTGGGAGGGTACAACAGGAGGTTCAGGAACAGGAGACCAGCCTGGACTACACAGCAAGCCCAAGGCTACCCTGTACTATAGAATGAGACACTGCCTCAAAAATCAATAAACACAAATGCAAGACAATGGCACATTTAGCCATAATTTAAACTCAAAGAGATACATCAGAAACAGAATCTTCAAAGCAGGAAGGGAAAAGTGACTTGTTACCCAGAAGGGACCACTGCCAGGCACAGCAGTGCACATCTGCAATCAGAGCACATAGGGAGACTGAGGAAAAACATCATACAAAAGCATAGCTTGAGCAACTTAGTGAGACACTGTCTTAAAAAATAATAATAATAATGGACTGGGGATGTAACTCAGGTCCATGGGTTTAATCTCCAGTGCTGAAGGGGGTAGAAAAGGGGAAGAGCCCTCAATAAGGTTACAGCTGATGGGCCAGGGATGTAGCTCAGTGGCACAAATGCTTGCCTGGCAAGCCTGAGGTCATGAGTTTGATTCCTGATACAAAAAAAAAAAAAAAAAAAAAAGATTACAGCTGATTTCTTACCAGGAAACCACAAAGCCAAAAGGCAGGTGCCTAACATACTCAGAGTGCTGAAATAAAGACTATCAACCAGCACAAATAGCCCACAAAAATAATGGCAAGAGTAAGACATTCCCAGACAAATAAAACTGAAGGAATTCTTCACTAGCAAATCTACCCTTCAGCAGCTACTGAAGACAGTTCTTCAGACGCAAATGAAAAACTAGAGTAACTCAAATGCCTACAAAGGGGTAAAGAATAAAGTGAGGTGGAAGCAACTCTATAGATAAACACAAAAGGGAAGACTAATGCATTTTTGTTTGTAACTATTCTAAGTATAAAACTGCATCAGTGGTGCTACAATATATAAATATGTCATTTATATGAAATAACAGCACATGGATGGAAACCATATATATAGAAGCAACATTTCTGTATACCACAGACATTAAGTTGGCATTAATCCAGAGCCAGGGATATAGCCCAGTAGTACAAGTGCCTGCATGGCAAGTGCAAGGTCCTGAGTTCAATGCCCAGTACACAAAAAAAGTTGGTATTCATCCAAACTGGACTGTTGAGGATTAAGATGCTTAATCTAATACCTGGGAAAACAGCTCAAAAAATATAGATTAACAACTATTAAAAGTGTATCATTAGCCTGGCATGGTGGTGCACACCTGTAATCCGAGCACTTAGGAAGCTGAGGCATGAGGAATGCTGTGAGTTTGAGGCCAGCATGGGCTACATGGAGAATTCAAGACCAGTCTGAACTACACAGTAGCACCCCATCTCAAAAAAAGTACACAATTAGCATTGTGTGTAGGGGCGCATTCCTGCAATCTCAATTATCAGCTTCTGATGCAGAAAGATCACAAGTCTCAGAAACTTAGTGAAAGCCTGTCTCAAAACAAAAAGGGCTGGAGACCAGGACCTGGGTTCACTCTAGTAGTGCAAAACCAAAGAAAACACGTTAGTGATTAGCAGGAATGAGGGGGAGAGTGCAGTGACTAAAACCGGGGATAGGGTTTAAAGCAGTGAGAATGTTTTGAAATTGAGGATGATGGGTGTACAACTTCACGACTATCCTCAAAATGACTCAACCATACACTTTAATACAGTGAATACTGTGCTACATCAATTACTCATACAAAACTAAACCAACGAAGACATATTTAAAATAGGTAGGTACTGGGCCAGGGATATAGCTCAGTGGCACAACGCCTGCCTGGCAAGCACAAGGTCTTGAGTTTGACTGCAGGTACCAAAAAAAAAAAAGTATGTACTTTTCACTACATATAAATTTTATTTCAAAAGAATATAAAATATTAAATTCCAAGGAATGATATTAACACTATTAGAATACATATGCAGATTATCAATTTATTTTGAACTGTTTCAAAAAAGATATACTAATGGTGGTAGGATAGATAGGCATATGCAAAAACACCATGAGTAACAGAACCTAGGTGTAGATATACAGGTATTCACTGTAGAATTTCAACTTTTCTGTATGTTTGCAAATAAATGTTCATGGTAAAGAAAAGAATAACGCTGAGTAATCACTAAGATTCAGGTTGTCAACCATTCTACAAGAGACTACCCTGAACTCTAAAAATAAAAAAGGACATTATAAAAAACAAAAAGATGGGGAAATTGTTGTCGAATAAAGGAGACTAGAAAGATGCAACAGAAAAAAATTTAAGTGTGAGTATTACATTAGACATTGTTGCAAAAATGCAAAATGCCCTTGGTGTCAGGACATGTTACACTGTAAAGACTGAAATATCAGAATTCCTGCCACATACAGCACTTCAAATGGTTCAAAGAACAGAGAGAGAGGCAGCAAGAGAATATAAATGTGACAGCAAGGTAAATAAGAAAGGAGATATGGGAGCATTATTCTTTCAACGTATCTGTTGACTTGAAAGTTTTCACAATCAAAAGGGTGCGGGGAGAGGGCAGCTGTCAGGTGATGAGGGTTATCAAGAACACTGCCACATTCAAATTCTCTTCTCTCCTCCCTCGACTGTCCCCTTTACACTGTACACCCAACCACAACGGTCTCCTTTTTGCCCCTCAAATAAAGCAAGACTCACCACTTCACTACCATTGACTTGCAGATGCTTCTCTTCCCACTCAAACCTCAACTCAACCATAAAGTCAAAGAGGCCTCTTCTCTGGCTTGCCTCAGGGAGATGGCCATCAGCTCTTTCACACCACTTTCCAATTTCTTCACACTATAATAACTTACATGCTTACAAATATAATTGTGTGTGTTTCCTTCTGTTTCTCTAATACAACGTAAGCTACAAGATAAAACTTACAGCTGACCTATACACCATGCCTTCTGTTTCCTCTTTTCCCATAGCTTGCATTGGCATCAATTCTTTTGCTTTTATTTTTCAGTATTTTGAAACATAGTCTCCACATGTAGCCTATGGTGGCCTCCAACTCAAAATCGCCCTGCCTCAGTAGCCAAATGCCAGGATTATAAAGTGAGGCCCGATAAAGCTGGGGCCAAAACTAGCAAAAGATTTTTTTATCAGAAATTAACACTTCCCTAACATTAAGGTTAACTTTAAAGAGTTGAGATTGCTACAATCCACAAGACTCTGGTTCAGTCCCCAGCTCTGCCAAAAGTAAGTAGAAGTCTGTGTTAAGATCTAAAGAAAATCCAGCCAATATCCCAAGAATCCAGTGAAAGTTTAATTGTGACAAACTGTAGAAAACATCTTTGTACTCTTCCAACTAACCTTACTGATAGTTTCCTAAATTTTTTGCATAATTTACCACCTGTTCTCCTTTCCCTTCTGCCTAATACTCTGATCAAATGCCAAATCCTATCTTCACATACAAAAAAAAAAAAAACCCCAAGCTGCACCCCCCAAAAAAACTCCAATGGTCCTTGTCCTCTCTCTGGCTATTTATAAATCCTATTAGTAGTAGCATTCATGAAAATGGTGAAGAACATTGGCTGTAGAAGTGTCGGAGAACAGGAATGAAGAAACAACTAAGATGATAGCTTGTCCTAACTACTTGTTTGTTATGATGGCCTCTGTCCTAAAAATTTTACATATCCTAACTCTGCATTTACAAAACCTCTCGGGTATTTTCTCTATTTCACAAGTAAGTAAATTGAGCCACAGAGAAGTAAAGTACTTAACATATCACACAACTAGTATGTGGCAAAGCTAGAATTCAAACCAGGCCGAACGCCACCAGGGTCCTTGTTCTTCCCTGGACTGCCACTGAGAATGGCACTGGAGCGTGGGCTGAGTTCGGGTTACAGCACTTGCCCAGCAACCTGAGACCCTGGTTTGGCTGTCAGCAACCCAGTTGTCCCCATGAAAGCTACCCCGGAGGTTGAACTTGTTGAAAATTCTAAGGGTGCTGAAATTTCAAGTTGAGAAAGTGTATATGGTACTAATGCATTAATATAGTTACAGTAATTTAACATGTTACTGAGATTGAACTTAAATGTGTGACTTCTAGAGAAGAACAAAACAGGCTATGAACTCTAATTACTAAGCAAGAATGTCAACAGATTCTTGCTACAAACACTACCTGCAGTATGCAGCACAGCTCAAATATGAAGTCTTGCAGGTCAAAGACTTTCTTGCTAGTTCTGCTAATACCACACGAATCTAAACCTTCCCATCTATCACCCACAGCTTTTAGGACATTTCATGTTCTCCATGACACCTCAAAGTATTTTCTAAGTAAATTTTGATACAAAACTCATGACGAATTCTACTCCCTAATAACTCGTATTTTGAAAACAAAGCCCTCAAAGTAGAAAATAGTGTTCAGAACTACATTTTGTAAGTGACATGAAGTGATCTAAGCCCACATTAAAACCATTCTATTGCTCTAGAGACTATATAGTTTTTATTGCACTTAAGTTAGCATGGAAAGGTAGAAAGCTCTAGGTACTCAACATCTCAACAGACAGATACATACCCCTGGAAATACAAAAAGAACCTTTCAATGAAAAGGCACAATATGGGGCTGGGGATATAGCTCAGTTGAATAAGCGCTTGCCTGGCAAGTGCAAGGTCCTGAGTTCGATCCCCGGTACCACAAAAAAAAAAAAAAAAAAAAGAAACGGCACAATATGACGTGGTTCTATTTCTGAATACTGACCCTAAAAATGATACAATAGAACAAAATATGCTAATAACAGTAAAATCTCCAATGTATCGTGTATATCTAAGAACACACAGAATTTTTATCCTTATTAAAATATACAGCTATTCATAAAAAAGTAAGATTCTCTAACCTTTCAAAGTCACCTTGCCTTGTAAATTTTGACAACCTATACACAGCCCAGTTGTTAAGCTGTTTAGAGGTCATTCCTCTTCCATTATCCATCACCGCAACCGCAGGTTTTCCTTGTGTTTCATCAAAAAGCTATGAAATGAGATAAGTTCAAAAGACAGGAAAAATCAGTATTTCAAATGTGAAAAGTCAAATATGGAAAAAACAATTTAATAGGCTCGCTCATACACTGCTGATGCTAGTATAGTCATACAGCTTTCAGAAAGCAAAACTTCATGAAGAACCACCTACTCACAGCCTTAGGGTGCTGCATCCAGTTAAATAAAAAAATTCCATTCCTCACCATTTCACTACCAGAACTCAGGAACTCAGGAAAATAACGAGAATTTAGGAAAATAATCAGAGATGTGTACAGTCACACAAACAATATTCATCACTTCAGCCCCGCTTCTAATGGCAAAAATATACAAAAAAATCTGTCACTAACATCAGACTGATTTTGTAACTTATATCCAATAAACTACTCTGCAAAAGTGGAGTATTATATTGCAAAATGTTTGCATATCAAATGTATACAATGTACAGTTAAGCAGAAGATCACAAAAAACAAAATGTAAACATACATGTGTACACGTATGTATAGAAAAAAGAACCTGTCAAGCCAGGCATGGTGATATACACCAGTAATCCCAGCACTTTAGAAGGCTGAGGCAGGAGGATAACAACTTCAAGTTTACCATAACAACTTAGCAGAATCCTGTCTCAAAATAAAAAATAAAACAATACTTGGACATAGTTCAGAGCCAATACCCTAGTTTCAATCCTGAATACTGGGGTGGGGGAGAGGATCAGTAAAAAAATTTAATGATCGATGCAGAGACATCACATAATTATTTCTACTTTTCTTTCCTAATTTGTCTCTATTCAATTTGTATTATTAGAAAAATTAAAATTCCTTATGTATTATTTTCTTACCAATTTGATCTGTATTCTTCTAACACCAACATTACGAGAAGTTGCAGACAATGAATTGTCAATTAATTCCGCAAGAGCAAATGCTGGAAGAGATTGAGAAAACATTACTCTTTAACTTTTCCCTCCCAAATACTTCACATAAAAGCTCAAAGTAGAAGACCCTCTGAAGTATCTTAAAGCCAACACTATTTCCACAGAACTAGAATTAAAGTATTAGCCTGATCTTAATGATAAACTACACAACACAAACATTATCAGCAATCACAACCAGTATAACAAATCATTCATCGGTGAGTAGCTGTATGGCACTAGACATCATGAGTCAGCCAGCCAGGACTCCTGCTGCGAGACTTTGAAGACAGACACAAAGACACAAGACAAACCAAAGACCATGGCCAGAGGATCAGACAGTAGGCTGTGGTATGCAGTCACTTCATGCACAAATCAAACTAAGTACACGTAGAGACACACAGTCAAATATATAACTGAGAGTGTGACTTAAGTGCTAATCTAGATAGAGCATTTTAAAGAATGAGAAGCTTGTCACGTGGCAGAACATGTCTTCATAACTGACACAAGTACTACTGATTCCCTACCACTGATTCCTTTCCCATAAACTGAATTTAATATTCAATTTATTGCCAGGTGTGGAGGTGCACACCTGTAATCCTAGCACTGGAAGGCTCAACAGGAGGATAATTGCCAGTTTGAAGCCAGCCTGGGCTACACAGTGAGTTCAAAGCTATCCTGAACTACATAGCAAGACCCCATTTCCAAAACAAAAAAACAAACAACAACAAAAAAAACACAACTTATCAGTGGCTCAGTACTAATTTATATTCTCCTTTCTTCAGGACCACTACTTAATATATTTCCCATTTTTATTCTCTTATGTTAAAAGAGAAATATATCAAATCTGTCTTAATTCTATAGACATGTAACCCAACTGAAGTCACAATTAATCCACACAGTATACCACTCCAGCAAGCACTTCCAATCACTGTGAACACTTATAGACTATGTTTATAAACTAATCTCAGTAAAGTTACCACAAACCAAACACATATTCTGGCTAAGGGCAGTAGCTCCAGAAAATGAAAAAAAAAAAAAAAAAAAAAAAAAAAAAAAAAAAAAAAAAAAAAAAAAAAAAAAAAAAAAAAAAAAAAAAAAAAAAAAAAAAAAAAAAAAAAAAAAAAAAAAAAAAAAAAAAAAAAAAAAAAAAGACACTCAGAGAAGGAAAAATATGAACATGGTATCTAATTTTAAAAAAGAAATCCAAGACCTTGAATTTCTGCCTCTAGGAGACTGAATAAACAATCATATTTCCCATAAAGAAAAATATGAAAGGGAGGAAAGAAAACTTCAGTTTTAAATTTAATGTTGTAACACCAAATCACATTCAATGAAACAGGGGTTTTACACAGGGAGCTGATGCACATACCGTCCTGAATTAACAGACTAAAGACAGCCAAGTACAAAGCTTTGCACTTCGCTGATGGAGACGTAGTAGTTAAGGCTCAGGTCTGCCCGTAAGAGGAAAGTACAAAAGCAAAGATCACCGAGGCGTGAAGAAATAGTCCCCACAGAGTCAGGAACAAGAAGCAGGGAAATAGGAGAGAAAGATCACGGGATGCACTACAAAGTCACAGAAATCAAAGCAAGAGTTTAAAAATGGAGATTCTCTGCTTATTCATGTGATAGTAGGAATAAAAATTCACAAAAAATTTGAAAGGTAATTAAACTATATTGTAAATCTTTAATGCATATTAAAATGCAGTACTTTCACCACGATGACACAACCTGCCAACCTAAACCTGAGGTGAATAAGGATGGTGAGGGACAGACCAGTTAACAGGCCACTGGGTAACCCAGGCGATACCCTGCTGCCTGAGGCCAGGTCAGAGCAGTAGAAGTGGTGAATGTCTGACCTGAGCAACTAGAAGGCATATGAAGACAGATAATGATCAACTCAGACGGGGAAAACTGTGTGTAGTACAGATTTAGGAAGCCAATATTAGATGTCCTAGTTGAGGTGCCACATGGGCAGCAGTGGGGAGGGGCACAGAGCTGGAAGTCATGGAACATGGTGCAAAGCGCCTGCCTAGTACATCTAAGGCACTGGATTCAATCCCCGGCACTACAAACAATTTTTTAAAAATGGAGGAAAGTCCTGATTGCAGTATTTCCAATATTGAACTAAAAATGATCACTGGAGAATCAGATTTACAAAGATGGTATTTACAGCCATAAGACTGACCATCAAATCTAACTGGACTGGATGTGAGAGAGAAGAGAAACGAAGACCAAACCCTGAGACACTTCAACCTTAATATCTACTAGAACTGTTCCAATAAATCACAGTATCTAAATTTATATACATATATATAAAATATGTAGACTCATAAATGTTAACTTTTATTTTCAAACAAAAAAGTCAGCTAACAAAGTATGCATCACACAAAACCATTTTTAAAAATAATTAAAAATCAAATAGCATGAAAAAATCTGAAGTGTTTGTGGTGGTTACATCCTGGTGG
The DNA here is from genome assembly GCA_004027595.1 of Dinomys branickii. Taxonomy (NCBI): domain Eukaryota; kingdom Metazoa; phylum Chordata; class Mammalia; order Rodentia; family Dinomyidae; genus Dinomys; species Dinomys branickii. The sequence goes on from PVLD010001460.1 coordinate 96,576, forward strand.
TACAGTCGTGTGTGCATTTCATGTTGTATGCATGCATGCATATACTTAACAATTTCCTACAAATGAGAAATAATGCATATATAATGAGATGATTTTTCCCCAGCCCTGGGGACTGAATCCAGGGCCCTCAAACTGGGCTATGTTCCCAGGCCTTTTAATTTTTTTTTTTTTTAGACAAGGCTTTTGCAAGTGACTAAGTTGCCCAGGGTAGACTCAAACTTGCAATCCTCCTGCCTCAGCCTCCCAGAGTGCTGGAATTATATGCATGTGTCACCATACCCAGCTGAGAAAAAAAATAACTTTAATAAATAAGTGTATAATGAACATTCAAATAGTACTGTTACTACTAGGCATTCTAGCAGGGTCCAGAAAAAGGATCTGATAAATCAAGTACTTTATAAAGATTGCAAGCAAACAGTCTATCCATAACAGCAAACCTTTTAGAGCTTTCAACGGTAACAGCTGGCTATAGCACGAAAGCCATAGGTTTATCATCTCTGGTCTAACGTAAGACAGAAAAAGGCAGGCAGTGAAGGGAGAAGAAAATGGTAAAGGTATGAAGAAAACAACACAAATTTACTTGTACAATTCAGTTACATAAATTTGCGAAGTAGGTGCTAGGGACGCGTATCAATGAGAGAGCACTTGCCCAGCATATGGAAGTCTGTGAGTACAGTTCCAGTACTAAAAAACTAATTAATTAACTAATCAAAAAAACTAATTAATTAATCACTGAAATCTGCATGGTAGCTGGGCGTGGTGATATATACTTTTAATCCTAGCACTTCACAGAGATTGGGACAGGAAGACCACAAGTTCAAGGCCAGCTTGCACTACAAAGTGAAGCACTACCTCAAAAGACAAAGAAAGAAAAAAAAGCAAAGTAAAAATTACTTTCATAGTTGGGCGTGGTGACCCACATTTGTAATCTTAGCATTCAGGAGGCTGAGGCAAGAGGATCACCTGAGTTCAAGGCTGGCTTTGGGCTACATAGGTGAGTTCAAAGTCAGTCTGAACTATATAGTGGGACTCTGTCTCAAAAAGACAAAAAACTTTCTTCACTAGGAAGGTTTTTAGGAGGCCAGGAAGAGTAAGTCAGGAGACAAGAATATATATGAGATGGGAACACACACAGTACAATATCTTTTGTGTGTTCAAAAGGAATGAGTTCTACCAGTAGGTTAGCTTTAAAGGAGAGTATTTTTACTCTGAAAATGATTTCAGTTGAAAAAAGTAAACTATAATAAAAGTTAAGAAAAAAAGCTCAAAAGTGAGTGGTCATGGTCTCCTCCTAGTAAGTGTGAATGCAGCTCGGTGGTACAGGACTTGCCCAGCCACGGGTTCAGTCCCCACCACTGTAAAACAAGACAGTCTTCAATAGAGAGGACCCCTAAATGTGAAAGCATGGGGCATGGGTAGGACCAAGGACAGTGAGCCTGCCTCAGTGTCACTGGGATACTTACGCAGAGGGTTCTGTCCTTCGCTGGCGTAATATTCGTACATGCCACTCTTAACCAGTGTGTCATAGTGAGGCAGGAAGTCAATTCGTTCTTTCGTAGCTGAGAGCAGTAGCTGATCGACAGACTGTAGCAGGTATAGAGTCACTCCATCTTTAACAGTTTCGTCTGTAATCAGGAATTAAAATTTAAGTGCTGGGGCATATAGCTCAGTGGCACAACACCTGCTTGGCAAATGCAAGGTCCTGGAGTTCAATACCCAGTACCAAAAGAAAAAAAATTTTTAAGTGCTAGATTAGCACCAGAAATGCAGTGAACTTATAATTTCAAATGTGCAAATTTTACCTCTGAAATATCTTTAACTATGGTACAGGCAAACTTTAAAACAGTGGGTCTATAAATTCAGTTTTATTTTGTTAAATCAAATGGAACACAGGGATGGCAACACTTCCACCCATCCAATTCTTTATTTTTGGTTTTTTCTTTTTTTAATTTTTTTAGTAGTACTAGGGACTAAACCCAGGCCCTTGCGTGTGCTAGCCAAGAACTCTCCCACTGAGCTTATATCCAACCCTTTAAAGTTTTATTTTGAGAAAGGGTCTTGCTCAACTGCCCAGGCTGGTATCAAACTTTGAATTTTCCTGCCTCAGCCTCCCAAGTAGCTGGGATTAAACGGGTGCACTACCTCAACCCATGTGAAACACTCATCATTAATAAGTTAAACTATCATAGGAAATCAGATGAGGGTCTGCATTAGAGTGCTAACATGAACAGAGACACAACTGGCAGGTCTTAGAAACTACAGTGGTGGGATAGAAAAAAAAAAGTGGGAGAATTCAATTCAGCTAAGAAAATCCGCTTATTAAGGGTCCAAACAAAAAATGTATGGTAGGTGTTCCAAGTTCTCATCTACAAGCCTATATGATAGTAACTATTTTCCTATAATCACACTTGAAAAACCTAATTTCTGGGCTCACTATGCACATATAGCCAGCTTCTTCTCTTATAACAACAATCACCATCAATAATTTTAGATACACATCTGCCTACCAAGTTATTGCTCTATAGTTACATATTTAAAAAAAAAAGTTACATATTAAATGTAAAACTACTAACTTAATAGCATTATTTACTTACCAAAATTATCACAAGTAATTTCTTTCCTGTTTGTTGTTGTAATAACAAATTTTTCTTCAGGTGAAATGCCAAGTGTCTGTCCAAAGTAAGAGAATAAAAGCAACTATTACACAAAGGAAATAAATATATCATTCATATTTCTAAAAATGTGAAAATACTGACAGTTGCCAGGGATATAGCTCAGCAGCACAAGTGCCTACCTGGCAAACACAAGGTCTTGAGTTCGATTCCTGATACCAAAAAAATACTGATAGTGTATTATACCCCTGCAGTAATTAATATACTTATCAAGGAAACAGATAACTCAGTGTTTTTAAATTCTGCTTTTGTAGAGCCAGCAAAAGCCATATAAACTATTTAACAGGGTTTTTTCTACTGTCACCTAGAACACTAGTGATTTGAACCTTTTTAAAGGGTTTTAACATTAACAGGGCCCACCAAGTTAAAGACATGCTATTTTATGCCATTATGAAGTATAATGTAACACTTATTTTATATAGAAGAGATATTTAAATATGTAAAAACAAAATCTAAGAGGGTAAAATTTATAGCACTAAGAGTAGCCATGCTATGGAGAATATCTGTATTAAAGAATCTTTACATCTACTATAATCCCTTTCAAAAGAATGAAACATTAAAGCAAATTATGAATTTAATCATGAATGAAATGATTCATCAAATGATGAATGTAATCACGTACTGATTAAGATATACATTAAATACATCCTCCAGAAATTATGAATTACAGAAGGAAACTGAAAGAAACAAAAATCAAGAAGATCAATCCACTGAGGGTGTTGGTGCATGCCTTTACCCCCAGACTTGGCAGCCTGAAACAGGTTCACCTGGAATTCAGGCCAGCCTGGCCTACATAGTGAGACCCTGTTTAAAAAAAAAAAAAAAAAAAAGGAAATGATGATGAAGTAGCAAAGATTAATAGAAAGTGCAAAAGGATAAACAATTAAAAAATAAAAACGATCAATGAACATGTTAAGAAATGAGAGTGAGAAAGTGTGTTAACATTCTCATTTAAATTAAAAAGACATACTTTTCCTACAATGAAACAATACAACAATGTACAGTCAGGAGAGGTTTCTTCTTCAGATACCAACCAGCTAATCTAGACCAAACTTCCCACTTGAGAACAACTATACCAATGATACTTAAACCTTCAATACTGGCACCCTTTTCGTTATTTCCAGAATTAACTAGGGTATTGAATACTGACAAATTTAAAGAGGATAATCATCTTCCCGTCTTTCCCGTACCAACTGTATTTCAGGATAATCATATAGTCATAGTTGATGAGACAAAAGAACTGTATCTTATTAATACAAGGAAAATGACCAAAATTCAAGGTTGAAAGATAATACTTTGATTGAGTAACCTGATTACAAACACATATCTAAAAACAACATAAAAACATTAAAAGAACTATTACAATCGCTGTCTTTACTTCCCGTTAACCTTTTCACTGCATGGCAAGACTAACCAACAGGGATCTCTTGCAGTTCAAATCCACTCTTACCTTCAGGTGAAAGATATCAGTTCATTTTTCAAGTCCTGCTCTTAGCAATCATGTTTTCCCGTTTCATCCTTGCAACCCAAAGCTCCATTAGCACCACCCCTCTGGTCAAATATTTCATATCATACTACTGGCTTTTTGCTCTTAATTTCAAACATAGATCTGGCCAAAAGCTCTCAACAGTAACCATGCCACTGTCCCAACAACAGACTACATTGAAACTTCGTTTCTCCAACCAGGCAGTATCTCTAAACACAAGCAAAAGGCAGACCAACTTTTGCCAAAGCACAATACACTACCTGGGATTTGGTAGCCAATGCAGTCCTTCTCAACAGAAACCTACTGAGCTTCATCTTAATTGGTAGCATTTCCATCCTTACTCTGATTTTCCAGGCTCAAATCAGAGTTTCCAATATAGTTTGCAGAAGGGCTGCGTCTTTGGGCCAGTCTCTCAAAATATTTCCAAATTAATTCCAAAGGTTCTTAAGTCACATGGCAGGCACCATCATAACAATAACCCCACTCTCCCAGTACCAATTCTGTGTTGGTTTGGGAGAGATTTTTGCAAGGTGAAGCAATATAATACAAGACACATATTTTTAAGATTTGTAAGAGTCACCCAGGGCTGGGGATATAGCTCAGTGGAATAAGTGCTTGCCTGGCAAGCACAAGGTCCTGAGTTCGATCCCTAGTACTGAAAAAAAAAAAAAGTCACCCAAAGAATGATATATAAAAGTACAGGAAATCTGTCCACATACTAAGACCAAGGAATCCAGCTGAGGGCCTGGATCCCAGGGAAATGTCCTACATGAGTCCAGCTGAACACCTACAGCTCATAACAATGCCTCCCACAAATCCACCTGGAGGCCCAGAGCCCATAACAATATCTCACGCAGGCCTGTTTCATGGATCTGCACTGGGAAGGCCCAAAGGTCAGTGGTGGAATCTAGGAAGTCTGTGCCAGCGGGATGACGGATCTGTGCTAGCAGGCTGAGGGATCTGCACTGGAGCCTGGAAGCGATGCTCAGAAGAACCAGAGCTCCCCGAAAGGTACCACAGCCATCCTCAGCAACAATGAGGCCCCAAGCTCCTCCGATGATCAAGATGGCCATCAGGGAAGCCAACACAGCAAGCTTCTCCAGAAGACCGGCAGTGCACCCTTTTCCCCTCCGGAGCCAGAAAGCAATGCTCGAAGTGAGGGCCAGAGCTCCCCCAAAGTGAACCAAAACTATTCTCAGTGCCAGTGAGTTCCCGAGACCCTCAGAGGATGAAAACAGCCAAATTCATCAGGAAAGCCAGCATAACCAGCTCCTCCAAAACAAACAACAGGTCCTTACAGCTTCCACCAGCTCCCAACAGCCTGCTTGCTTCTCCTTCTCCAGGTCTGCTGCCCCTTATGCTGCTGGCAACAGTCCCCAGGTTGGCCTCCCACACCCAGCACCACACTTACTCAGGTCAGCTGGGGGTTATGAGTTGACCACTAGTTATCAATCCACTACAATGTCAGCAGAATTATCACCATCAGCATTTGAACTATCAGATCAACATTTTATTCTGGAAGGGCTGGGGATATAGCTCAGAGGCATAAGCACCTGCCTAGCCAGCACAAGGTCTTGAGTTCAATCCCTGGTAACACACACACACACACACACACACACACACACACACGCACACAAAATTATTCTGGAATAATCCAGGTGAATCTCGGGGAACAGTCCGGGTAAAACACATACATATATAAGCTGCCTGATGTGGTTTCATATGAAGTAACTAGCACTACCTACAACATACTTTTGTCTCAAGACCCAAAGAAACTGAACCTAAATGTAATCCAGCCTTGGAGGATAACTTCTGGTTTCCCAAATATATATGGAGAAAAAACAAGTTAAGAGACACCACAAAAGAGCATAGATGAGCCAGGTGTGGCAGTGTACACCTGTAATCCCATTACTCAAAATACTGAGGCAGGAGAATCTCAAATGTGGGGTCAGCCTAGGCAACTGAGTGAGACTTTCTCAAAAATAAAAATACTGGGGATATAGCTCAGTAGTAAAGGGTCTTGTTCAGCATTAATGGGGTAGGGAGTGAAAGAATAGAGAGGGTGTCTTAGTTACTTTTGGTGCTGAGTCAAAATACCCAACAACCAAAGTTAAAGGAGGAAAGGTTTATTTAGCTCCGTTTAAAGAAGTTTCAGTCCATAACCAGCTGCCCTAAGGCAAGGTGGCATGGCAGTGTAAGAGAAGGGAGGGGAAAAACAAGCCTCTTTCTGCTCCTTTTATCTTATCCAAACTTTTGAGATTAGAGTGGTGCCAATTCAATCTGTGAACTGATCCAGCAATCACTCATCCTGAATTCCAGCACTGAGTACAAATCAGTCACAAACTCTAGATTCAGCTGCCCACGAAAAAGCCCCATCTAAAACTGCATGAGGCATTGGGAGTACATCCAGACACAAACCAAAACAGAGGCGGAAACAATATAAGGAGATAATTTTGAAAAGATAGGAAAGAATTTCTGAAGAGACAAATCTTGAAAGCTATAAAGAATGCAACGGCAAGCAAAAGCACCAAAATGACACCCAGGATTTGGAGGCAGATTTATTTACATCGACGGGCACTGATCACTGATCACTGATCAGGATCATTCCCAGAATATCAGTCCCCGATCTCTGGTGGTCTAGGGCTCATATGGGATAAGCAAGCAGAAAAAAACAGAGACAAAACAGCTTGTCAATTTATACAATGTGCATCACAGTGACCAGCTATGTATCAGTGACCAGCTATCTCTAAGGGACAGGAGCAACCAGGACTGGAACAGGAACTGTTACCTGGGCAACTAAGAAACTGAACAATACCGGCTGGGGAACAGGCATTTTCTCGTATAGGAAAAGACTAGAAACATGAAAAGCTGTACTATCTCACTAGTTTTCAGAAACCCTAAAATAACCTCGTACCACTCCATCAGATAGATAAAATTTTAAATTCTGATCCCTTTAAAGGGAAGACTTCCATTAAAGGAATTAGAAGCCTGTGGATTGCTGACATGGTTAGCCCTGTACAACCGTATTTGAAAACAGTCTGGCATACTTCATAACCTTTCACTTATATCTTATGCAATTCTACCCTAGAAAAATGAAGCCCTGGATACAAATTAAATGGTGATAAGAGTTTGTTTAGAAGACACAGAAATTGATCTTACAGATTTGGCAAGGGCTAGAGTGGGGACAGGAACTTCTTCTGTTGCCCAGGTTGGCCTCAATCTATTCTCCTGCTTTATCTTCCTAAATAGCTGGCATTACAAGCATGTACCACTGCCATGGTTGGTTTAGATGTTCATTAGGTTTCTACACAGATGGAGCAGTTGGGTTTTTTGTTTGTTGGCAGTAGTAGTTATTGAACCTATGGCCTTCACACTGAGCTACATCCCTAACCCTTTTTATTTTTTGGTTTTTTCAAAATAAGTTCTTGCAAAATTGCCCAGGCTGGGTTCAAACTTGTGATCACCTTCCAAGTGTTGTGATCACAGGAACATACCACCACACATGGTTATCTATTTAAGTTTTTTGTTGTTGTTGTTTTGGTTTTTTTGAGACAGGGTCTCAGTATGCAGTTCAGGCTGGCCTTGAGCTCACTTTGTAGCCTATGCTGTTCTTGAACTCTCAACAATCCTCCTGCCTCAGCCTCCCGAGTGCTGGGATTACAGGCATGCGCCACCAAGCCAGGCCAGCTATCTACTTGTTATTTAATAAATTCTACACTCTCCCAATTGTTAGATCATGTGCTTATGCATCCTTTTTTTTTTTTGGTACTGGGAATCAAACTCAGGAATTTGTACTTGTCAGGCAGGCACTTGTGCCACTGAGCTACATCCCCAGCTCCATAACATATGCTCTTATAGTTATTGGGAAACTACCTGCGGATGATTTAAAATGAATGTACAACTGAAAAGTAAATCTAATTTTCCCATGCAATCTCCTGATAAATCTATTATTTTTAAGTTTGCTTGGAAGATTGTTCTATGAAAATTGCTGAGATATTTCATCTAGCTTGTCACTCCCTATACAGATCCCTTCCATCATTACATCTTTATCTTTTGTTTATTTTGTGAGACAGGATCTTGCTATGTAGCCCAGGCTGGTTTTGTCTCAGCCTCCCAAGTACTTGGCTTACAAGTATATGCCACCACACTAGCTCTCCAGTTTTTGGTTTGGTTTTTGGTACTGGGAATAGAACTCAGGACCTTGCCCTTGCCAGGCAGGCACTGTGCTGCTAAGCTACATCCCTGGCCCCTCCATGTATCTTTAAGAGTAGGGACACTGACACCTTACTCCTTCTTCAAACATTCACAAATGTGTCCTTATCCTGATCTGATTTTACCCAGCAAAAACTGTACAGATGTCCCTCTATAATGGGATTACTTCCAGTACGTGCATAAATGAAAAATATTCAGTCAAAAACACATTTCACAGACCTCACCCAGGTAATACAGCTTAGGCCCGTGTACCTTAATCCTTTTATCCCTACTGTTCCATTTAACATTCACAGCAAAAAAAAAAAAAAAAGGTAAAGTATTTTCCTCTTCAAATTCTTGTTCCATGAATTTTTCTAGGTAGCACACATAAATTTCATGCAAAAATTACAAAAATTGCAATCTTCAGCATAACTGAGTTAAATGTACTCAGAAGATTTGTATTAAGCTATAGTTGGGCAAAATCACCCTTCTGGGGGCAGTACCAGGAATTGAACCCAGGGCCTCACACTTGCCAGGCAGGTGCCATACCACTGAGCTACATTCCCGGCCCTGAGCAAAATCACCTTAATGTAAGGCATATATTAAAATAAAGTGTTGAGACAAATATGGTCACACATCTGTAATTTCAGCACTCTGGAAGGTTAGACAGGAGAATCACAAGCTTGAGGTCAGCCTGGGCAACCCAGTGACACCTTGCCTCAAAATAAAAAATAAGACGGTTAGAGATGTAGCTCAGAGACATAGCACTTACCTGGCATGTACGAGACTCGGGATTCAATTCCCGGTACTTCAAAAAATAAAGTATTGAATAGCTCATATAGTTTTTTGTAATCTAGTTTATGAATACTGTACTAAAGTGAGAAATAGTACTGTGTGGTCTATATTCCTGGCCTAGGAAAAGACCGAATTCAAGTGTGGCTTCTGCCAAATGCTTAGCACTTTTGTGCCACTGAAAGTTGACTTGAAGTCAAACAAGCCAAGTTACAGATGGCTGGAGCTTCCTGCACTGAGACAGAGCTGCATGTCAAAGCCACAAATTCTACCGAATAAATACTGCACACTAGTACTCATTAAAACATATAAGCTATTTTGTTTCTCTTCTTCATCCATAACTATAAAAATTATTAATTCATTATTTTTCTAAGCATTTTATAGTTCTGAAATTTGAGAAATATAAGTTAAATATTTTACAGTAGTCATTAGGCTTCTACTCCAGACATCATAGCCTTTCTCCATGTTTCTGGTCTAAAATCTACCTTCTTTTGGTACCAGGAATTGAACTCAAGACCTTGCACTTGCCAGGCAGGCATGTGTGCCGCCGAGCTGTATCAAAGGCCCTAAAATCTATCTTAAATGCAAACTTTTCCATTATTTGTACTACCTTGGCTTGGAATACAGATATGTTCCTCTGTTGTTCTGTTTATGAAAGCAGTATGACATTCTACCCAGGAGTTGTTATTAGACTTTTTATACTTTGATAAGAGCAACCTTGCCAAGGGTATATACAGCTCAGTAGTGCAGCGCCTACCGTGCAAGTGCAGGGTCCTGATTTCAACTCCCGATACCCAGGAAAAAAAAAACCTATACTGAGTAAAGTCTTGCCTGGCTGGGCATGGCACACCTGTAATCCCAGCACTCAGGCGGCTGAGGCAGGAGGACCTCTGCAAGTTTGAGGCTAGCCTGGACTACCAAGCGAATTCAAGGCCAGCCTGAACTGCACAGCAAAACCTTGTCTCAAAAAGATTACCAAAAAAAAAAACCAAAAAAACAAAAAACTTGCCTTTCTCTGGGTTACTTTTTAAAGCATATGAATATGTCTTTAATGTGCAATACAAAACATTTCCACACACCCTGAGATCAGCTTCAAACTACCTGCAACGTAATTCCTCTCAAAAGCCAAATCTCAGAAATATGTACGAAAGACTAACTTGCAGCCCATAAAATATGAACACATACTTATTCATCCATGAGCTTAGGGTGTAGGCCAGAGGTAGTCTGCATGCTTCCCACACAGGAGGTTGAGTTCTATCTCCCCCACCAAAGCAATCATCCACAGATGCACTGAGTCAGAACTCCAACTGTCCTACCTCTGGAATCCTGCAAACTGGCCTCAGTGATCAGTGCTGTGGCAGTCTATTTGACAGCTGCGCTCCTGCAGCCAGAGACCAGGAACACCTACCCTGAACCCGAGTAAGAAATCACTACAAAAATTTGTATGGTTAGCAGCTAAAACAGCCTGCATTACCCTTCCTTGTTTTTGTTTGTCTGTTGAGACAGGATCTCATTATGTAATTCAGGCTGGTTTGGAACTCACTCCATGGCCCAGGCTGGCCTCAATCTCATGGCGATCCTCCTGCCTCAGCCTCCCAAGAGTGCTGGGATTATACACATGTGCCACCATGCCTGTCTCCCCTGTTTTAAAGGGCATTATAAAGTATTAATTATATTTCCTTCTTTGTTTTAAGCACTAGGAACTCAAAGCTGATACTGCGACTTATTAATATGAAGTAGTTTCTAGTGAACTCTGAATTATTAACTTTTTCAGCTATCTTCTTACTATTCTATTATCTAGTTTCCTTCTCAACTTATTTTTAACATATTATACAGTTACAACTACCACAAATTTTTTTGAACAGAAATTAATTCATGTAACATAAGCCAACTAAAGCTCCACTTTAAAGAATATACAGTATTAAAAAAAAAATACAACAGTAAGAAAACAAACCAATTAAAGAGTAGGCAAAGGGCCTGAAGAGCTATTTCTCAAAACACATACAAATGACCTCATCCCAAATGCCTGGGACCAAAGTGATTTGAATTTTGGGCTTTTTTCAGATTCTGTAGTGTCTGCATATACTATACATACTGAGATATCCTGGAGATGAGTTCCAAATTAAAACACAAAGGCCTTTATGTTTCATAACATACATATAATCTGTGGGTATTTTTAGTAATTATGTGCATGAAAAAATTTCATGGTATGGAATTTCGCTTTGTAGTATGATGTCAACATTAAGAAGTTTCAGAGGCTGGACCACTCCAGACTTCAGATTTTCATATTACAAGTGTTCAACACATATTATGACAAAAACACTCAATGTCACTAATTATCAGGGAAATGCAAAGTAAAACAAGAAAATATTACAACAGTCAAAATGCCTATTACAAAAAAGACAAAACACAAACATGTGAGGATGAGGAGAAAAGGGAAGCCTGGTACTCAGTATTGTCAGTGGGACTAACATTACTACAGCTATCCTGGTACACAGTGTTGTCGGTGGGACTTACATTACTACAGCTATCCTGGTACACAGCATTGCCGGTGGGATTTACATTACTACAGCTAGTACAGAAAGCACTATGAAACGTCCTAAAAGAAAAAAATCTAGCCAGGCATGGGGGCACATGCCTACAACCCTAGCGCTCTTGAGAGGCTGAGGCAGAAGGATCACCCATGAGTTCAAGGCCAGCCTGGCCTACACAATGAGATCCTGTCTTAAAAACAACAAAAACATTGCATGCCTCTATTTGTTTTCCCAAAAAACCACTCTGAAGGTATCAACAGATAATACAACAACCATTGTTAATTTCCTACCACTTTGTCTGTAACTCTGTATTGTTTGTATTGTTCTTACACTATTTTGTAAGTGGATGTCTGTTGTTAATGTTTTCTTTATTCTTAAAATTAAAAACAAAAACAAAAAAAACACCCAAAAAAAGCCAACCCCACAAATCTAGGACTCACACCGGGTATACAGCCAAATGAAATGGAATCACACCCCGGTAACACCAGCATGCAATGGTGAAGACATAGAACAAACTTAAGCACCCACCAACAAAGAAATGGATAAGGGAAGCTCATACATGTACACCACGGAGGCCCACTCAGCTCCCAAAAGAACATCCTGTCATTTGGGACAACATGGATGAACCCAGAGGACCTTACATTTAGGGAGATAAGGCAGGCAACAACTGCATCATCTCCCTTACATGTGGGGTGTGAAGAGGCAGAACTCGCAGAAACAAAGACTAAAATGGTGGGAACCAGAGATGAACAGGTGAAATGGGGATGGAAAGGAAGAAGACAGATGCTGGTGACAGGACACAAAATTTCAGAATGAAAAGTTGAGGAGAACTACTGTACAGCCAGGCGGGGTGGCACACGCCTGTAATTACAACACTCTGGCAGCTGAGGCAGCAGGATCATTGCGAGTTCGAGACCAGCCTGGGCTACAAAGTGAGCTCAAGGCCAGCCTGAACTGCACAGTGAAACCCTGTCTCAAAAAGAGGGAGAGGGAACTACTGTACATCATGGCAATTGTAGTTAACAACAATTTACACATTTGAAAATTATTAAGAATAGATTTTAGGTGTCCTCAACACAAAAAAATTAGTAACAAATATTACTTTGACTCAACTATCCCACAATTTATACATATCAAAACATCATGTAAATATAGTTTAAAAATATATATATATATATACATATATGCACACACACACCATTTTTACTTGTCAATTTCAATTAGTTGGGGATATATAGCTCAGCTGTAAAGGACCTGCTTAGTACGTGTGAGGCATTGGGTTCAATCCCCAGTACTACAAAACGTTAAACCGTTACATCAATACTTTGTACTGTCTTATTTACTGTAGCATAATTAGTCTTGAAATCAGATGGTTTCGGTCTCTGATGTGTTCTTTTCACACTGGAGGCAGAGTAGTATAAAGAACAAGGGTCCTGGGTTTGAATGGTAATAATTTTGACTTTTACTATGTGATTTAGACGACACTATCATCTACAAGAGTGAATTTTCATTTATGTAAAAAAAAAAAAAGGTAATAATACTTCTATGTAAGTGAGTTACTCAGACATCTCACGGGGGAAAAGGGAAACAGTTTATTTCTAGAGGGAGGGTAAATGAGCCAACTTTTTTGAAAGCAATTGAAAAATACATGTCATTGAGAGAAAAGTCTCCAGAACAGTACAGTGAATATCTTATACACTGTGGCCTTATTCTTGCCCTCACATGCATACATGGTCACCCTTCAGAGCCACAGACTCCAGGTGTGTAGATTCGATCAACCCCGGGTCAAATATATTATAAAAACAGAACGGGTGGCTATGTTAAACATATCCAAAACTGGGCATAGTGGCCCACACCTGTAATCTCAGCATTTGGGAGGCTGAGGCAGGAGGATTGTCCTGAGTTCCAGGCCAGCCTGCGCTACAAAGTGAGTTTAAGGCCAGCCTGAACTGCATAGTGAAACCCTATCTCAAAAAGGCGAGAAGAGAAAAGAGAGGAGAGAGGAGAGAAGAGAGGAGAAGAAAGAAGAGAAAGAGAAAGACGAAGAGGAAAAGGAAGGAAGGAAGGAAGGAAGGAAGGAAGGAAGGAAGGAAGGAATCACTTCTCTGCCTTTTGGCTAGGATCAACTGTGGCATGGTGGCACTTGCCTGTAATCCCAGCACTTGGGGAGGCTGAGGCAGGTAGGTCACTGTGAATTTGAGGCCTACCTAGGCTACGCAGTGAGTTCAAAGTCAACCTGAACTGCATAGTATAACACTGTCTCAAAAAGGGGAAAAAAAAAAAAAAAAAGATCAACTGCAAAAAATACTAAGAGCTCTAAAAATGTTCCAGACTTTGATACAGGGAATTATATTCCTAAATAAACAATACGTTGGGTATGTTGGCACGCGCCTGTAATTCCAATAGTCTGGGAGGCTGAGGCAGGACAACAGTAAATTTAAGACCAGCCTGCGCAATTTAGAGACACAATGAGACACTATCTCTAAAAAAATAATAATATAACAATAATAGAAAGACTTGGGAACATAACTCAGTGTGAAGGCCCTGGATTCAATCTCCTCTATAGCAAATAATAATAATAATCATAAAAAAGACACATAAGACTGTATTCAAAAATGTTTACCATAACATCACTTGAAATCACAACACAGAAAGTAGTATCAAATGTTGCATTCACTTCTAATTTTTATTATGAAGAGTACATTAAAATAGACACTTCTAGTCCACGGCCATACCACCCTGAACGTGCCCGATCTCATCTAAAACAAGACACTTCTGGCAATACTAACATAGTGAAAGAAGACACAGTGATGGGTGTGTGTGAAGGTCGAAAGACACGCCAAGTGCTAACAGTGGTGATAGTTAACTTTCACAGTGAGTAAAAGATTTAATTTTTCTTCCCTGCTCCCATATTCTTAATCTGCAGATATTTTTACAATAAACAAAGACACTGCCTTCTGTGGTATGGTTCTGAATACACTCAACCAAAAGGATGACCACTTACTTCCCAATACACAAAGGGACCATCTATTGGAGGGTCAGGAGGAAACCCTCAGTTCACACAGGTTTTTGTCTTCACACATCAGCTATTCTAACGTACGCACTTACAGTGTGTCAGGGACAACTCTGGACACTGGCAGTACGACTGTGGTCAAAACAGTCCTTGCTCTCAAGTCGTTCTCATTCTACCGATCTTAGTTTCAATGATGTCAGCAACCGTGGAGCTACGTCCCTCGGACGGCCATAAAACCATCAGTGCAAGCAAGGCAAAACACAGCTTCTCACGCAAGGCAAAACATAGCTTCTCACGCAAGGCAAAACATAGCTTCTAAGTTCGCTTTCCGTGGAGACTAAGTGCCGTTTATAGCTTTAAAAAGTGCAATATGTGATTCATTCGGAGTGTGCCGGCGTTCCCTAAAACGCTCAGGCAACAATAGCAAGCTGCTGGCTATAAAGTACTACTTCACAGTGCAGAGCAGGCTTTCCCACCGTCACTCCCTCGGGAGGAGACGAACGCACCCGGTACGCTCTCCTTTGAGGTTGCAGGGCTACCCGGGGACACCTGTCGGGTCGGTTCAGAGCTCCCAGGCAGCTCCACTGCGAGGCCAGGTTGGACGAGCGTCTGTAGCCTGAGCACCCCGCCAGGGCGCGCCTCGCGAGTGAGCAGCAAACTGGGGAGAGCCCTGTGCAGCAGCTCCCGACTGCTCCCGCCGCCACTCCGCAACCGGGCCAGCGGGGACAACTCCGGTCACTTTTCTCTTCTTTCTCCGCAAGTTTGCAAACTAAGGGTGGACACGGAGCATCCCCACGGACGTGGCCCGGCGCGGCCCGCGGCCCGCGCCGACCGGCCCGAGGTCCCGCACCCCAGCCGAGCCCGCCACGCGCACCGCTGGGGCCGGTGACAGCTTTATGGCCCCGCGCGCGCCCCGGTCCCCGCCGCCCCCGGCCCTACCTGACACACGGAGGCGCGGAAGCCCGCGAAGCCCGCGCGCTCCGCGACCTGCAGAGCCCGGTCCCCGAGCTCCGACTCCTTCCCGCGCCGGTCGTACAAGTACACCGTCCGCGGGCCGTCGCCCGCCGTCCCCGCCTCAGCCCCGCCGGGCTCGCCGCCGGCCGCTGCCATATTGGGGGGAAAGGAGAAAGCCGCGCCGGCGCCCGCGCCCGCCGCCTCGTCCCCGCGGTGCGGCCTCCGCGCGGCGCACTCCGCCTCTGCCGGCAGCTGGAGGCCTTGGCCCGGCGCACGGCGTCCTCCGCAGCCGCGGGCGCGCGATCACCCGGGAACCGATTCAAACGCGCTCGGGCCCGGACTCCACGTCACTTCCGCGGAGGAGGCGGCGCGTGGCGCGTTCCCCACAGGCCCGCGCTCGCCGCTGCCGACCACACGAGCCTCGCCTCACAGCCCGCAAACAGGGTCGCCGTCTCTAGGCGTGTGGCGTAGGAAGTGGAGCGGCGCGCGCGCGGGGCGGGGCGAGTCGCGGCCGATGGCGGGGGCGGGGCGTCGGCAGCAAAGCCCCGCCCCCGGTGCGCAGGGATTTGGAGGGAAGCGCGGGCCCCGGCGGGCGCCTGCGCACTAGGGGCGCGCGCCGAGGCCGTGGCCGAGGGGCGCGGGGCGGGAACGTCTCAGACGCCGCGCTTTCCCTCATTGGAAGGGGCCTGGTGTGTTCACGTCTACTTAGGAGCCTTCGAGTGGCGCTCTGCCGGGTGCCTCCGGGGCCGCCACGGCACCGGCGGTGGCGGCGGCGGCGGGAAGCCTCGAGCTGCGGCCTCGCAGGTGGCAGTGCCCGCGGCGTGCACGTGGCCCGCCTCGCCCCACCTCTCCCGGGAGGGGCTCCCGAGGCCGAGTTGGCGGGCGCGGGTGCCCGTGCCCACCTCCCCGCCAGGCCCGCCTGTCCCCGCGTGAGCCAGCTCGGCCGCTGGGTTCACTGAGATGCACGCACAGTGCTTCCTAGGGGACTCGCTTTCTGGGGAGGTGCCTGTCGCCAGCGGGGAGCTCTGCACTGTCCATCAGGGGGTGCTGCCCAACCCAGGAACCAATGAAACGGCCTCGCTGGAAGACAAGGTTTATTTTCCAGGCCTTAACAATACGTAGAACATGACAGCGTTGTGTATGCGGTGCACTAAGATACACGGTGACTGTTTCATTACTGTAGAAGACATACTGCCATCATTCCCCCTGTCTTCCCCCGACACACATGCCCCCTGGTTCCTACCCATTTCTGAAGCGGCCCTGAGTGTCTTGATGGCTATCTCCACGTTCTGAGTCCATTTCACAAGTTTCCTTTTCACAGCCACTTTGACTTTGGGGAACAGCCCGAAGTCCCATGATACCTGATCCAGTGCGTAAGGATGAGTGACTTTTTTATCCGCCTGCTTTTCTATTCAGTGGCACTTAGCAGCAGTCACTGTATTTTTGATCGCACCTTGTAAAGATACTCAGGAAAGACTTTCAGAACTGCTTCAGAAAGTAGCAAGAACGATGAGGAAAGTGCCAAGAGGTGTATTTTAAGGGGAATTAACACACTTTTGTTTTTAACTTTTTTTTTTTTTGAGACAGCAGGGTCTCGCTATGCAGTTCAGGTTGGCCTTGAGCTCACTTTGTAGCCAAGGCTGGTCTCAAACTTGCAAGGATCCTCCTGCCTCAGCCTCCCCAGTGCTGGGACTACAGGGGTGCACCACCATATGCAGCTTTTTTTTAACTTGAAGCATACTTTTGTGATCAGCCTCGGTAAATTCACGAAGCCCAAGTCAGCAAATTGTGAGACTCAAGGTTCCACAAGTGTGTTTTCTGTTTTGTTAGGACCGTCCCTCCAAAACCTTCATGGTCACTTAGCCCTGGGAGAGACTGATAAAGTTAGTGTGTGTTGTAAACAGCTTTGGTTGTTGATGGCAACATGTTTCCGGATGGGGGTGGCCTGACATACACCACAGGAAGAACACAGGGAAGGAAAGTGTGAAGATGTGTCATTGGGAAATAAAAACACCTCTGCCAGGTGGGAGAATGGAACAAGGGTTGGCAGGAGGCGGAGAGTTAAGTTGTGTGCAAATGCCATTCATGTTCCAGAGAGAGGTGGCGACACCAGGCGATAAAAGTACCCCCAACTCCCTTGGCGTTTTTGGGGTTTTGCGGGGGGGAGATACCGGAAATCAAACTCAGGACCTCAGGCTTGCCAGGCAGGCGCTGTGCCCCTGAGCTAAATCTCCAGCCGCATCCATGGCGTTTTTATAAAGCCTCGTGTTCTTTCTCTGAAACATTTCTTTCTGTTTGTTTACATACTGGCATTTGATAGGGACTCAGGAAAAAAATACAAATTGCTTTTCTATGTGCAAGTTGGGACTACAGCTAGAGGTCCATCAGGACAATTTCTTAGATCTGTGTCACACCAAATTGTACAGTCGTGGGTACAAGCAGAAATGTCTCTCCTGTCTTCAGGAGGAGCATCAGGATAACCTCCAGAAGAGACCCAAGTGGCTACAGGACACGTGCGCTGGAGTATGACAGGGCTTGTTTGTTTTGTGGTGCTGGGGACCAAGCCCAGAGCCTTCCCACTGGGCTATATCTTTTATTTGCTATTTCACAAAATCATGAAAGTGCCCAGGCTGGGCCCCACCTTTCCACTCTCCTGCTTGCCCCTCCCAGAGCACCGGGATTTCAGGTGTGTGTCCCCAGACCTGGCTGTCGTCAGAATCTTTTTAAATTGACTGTTGTCACTACTGGAGCTGCAAACACTCAGTTGTGGTTAGAAAGCTGCTGTTTGCTTCGTTAGCAGGTCCCGCAGCCCTTGTACTTCCTAATGTCCCTAGGTACTGTGAGCCTTCTGCCCCCATGACAGCCCCAGTAGGACGCTTTTGACAGCTCACAAGGAACAAATTTTTAAGTCATCACTGCTTTGGAAAGTGTTCTCCTTTTTTCGGTGTTCATGGTTTTTCACCCACCTGAATGAAAAAGGAAAACACGATTCTCCAAAGCTTGCTTGCACACACCCCCCACACACACACCATAAAACTTCTGAAGAAGCATACAGTTGGAAACTTCTCCCTCTACCCCAAGCCTAAGTGTCACGCTGCCTCTACTGACCAGAGCAAGATACTTTTCATCCTTCTCCGCCCCCTCCCCACACCTCAGATTGAGGACGGTGATATTGGCAGTTAGAAGCAGAAGGAAAAGTATAGGTATAGGTATAGTAACACCTCGGTTCACAAACACTCAGCTCATGAACAGTTTGGCTGAGAAACAAGTGTTCAGCAAACTTTTGCTTCCACTCGTGAACTCTGCATCAGGTGATGAAAACATCCGTGGCCATCTTCCTCAGAATCCTGGACCGCGTTAAGTTCATGAACCAAGGTGCCACGGTATTTGGTGTAATAAGAACTGTCCTAAAAAGACCCTGGCAACAGAGTAAAGGAGGTACTCAATGTTCCACACACTTCGCGCCCTGTTTAAATGATAAAGTGGCAGTTATGAAAAGTGTCTTCATTTATTCAGCGAATTCTTACATAGAAATTGAGGGTGCAAATCAAAATCCCTATCTTCAGGGTGCTTACATCCTCTAGGCAATAAGAGAAACAATTTTTAAAATATACAGAGCTCACTGGGCGTGCTGGCACACGCCTGTAATTCCAGCACTCAGGAGCCGAGGCAGGAGGATCCTTGCAGGTTTGAGACCAGCCTGGGCTACAAAGTGAACTCAAGGCCATTCTGAAGTACATAGGGAGACCCTGTCTTAAAAATGCAATAAATAAATAATAAATAAAATACAGATTTCATACAGTGATCAATATACTATTAGGAGCAGAGTATAGTGGTGTAAACCTATAATCCCAGCTGTGCAAGGACTGAGGCAGGAGAATCTCAATTTGGAGGCCAACCTAGACAATTTAGCAAGGACCCTAAAGGAAGTGAAGGGCTGGGTGTATACTGCTCTGGGAAACAGGTGTCCCCACAAAGAGAAAAATGACTACAAAGTCGCTGAGTTTTGGACAAACTCGCCATGCTTGGTGTCAGTTACAGAGAGTAGTGGGGCAGGGATCCGAGACACCAGTGGGGAGAAGAGGCGTGATGGAAAAGGAGATCACGTAGGACCTCGGGGGTCATTGTGATAACTTTGGCATTAACCCTCAAAAAAAGGCAAAGGATGGGAAGAGCTGGAGCAGAAGTGTAGTACGTTAGCTTTTTTGTTTTATTTTTGAGACAGGGTTTTGCTAAATTGCCCGTGGTTGCCTCAAATTGTGATCTTACTGCCTCAGCCTCCCACATTGCTGGAATTACAGGCATCCACCACCATACCTGGCCTCTGACATTTTTAAAAGACAAACACACAGATTGCTGTGTTGAAGATAGAGTACAAGAGGCCAAATGCAGAAGCCAGCAGACCAGACAGGAAGTTGCTTCAATAACCTGGGAAAGAAACTGAGTATTTGATCTGGGCCGGTGGAGGTGGATGTATCTTTAAGGTGACGCTCAAAAATGGCAGATGCGCTAGCAGGGACTAAAAGGATGGAGTATATGAGGCAGAGAGTAATCAAACCAGTCTCTACAGCTTGCGGCTCTTGAAGAATTATATATTTTTCCCTATCCAGCATCTCAGTTGCTGCCCAGATCTGGGGAGTCCCCATCCAAGGCAGCTAACTGCAGGCAGAGCTCACCTTCCCCTGAATTTATGGCTGAAAAGATCACACACTCTCCAGCCAGCTCTGCAAAGCCCCACCTGAGAGCACACGTGGGGCTTCGGAGGGCGAGAATCGGTGCAAAGGAGTTGTGCTTGCGGCCAGGGTCGAGGCTGGAGATGCACAGGGAGCGGTGCTGCCTGTCATGAGCAGGGCTGAAGAATGGCAGGAGTTGGGGCACCAGCCGTGGTCATGGGGCCTCATTAACCCGAGAGTGTGTGTCTTTAGCAGGGGGAAAGCACAGCAGGGGAGAAGAGGCTTAAAATGACTTCTGGTCAGCCCAGGATGGTGGCAGTCAGACTCTTCATCCCGGACTCTGGTTAGATAAGGCAAGTGCGCAGCGCACCTCTTCCTTAACTGCTTCCTGCTGGTTAGTGCCGTCGGTTGGGATTTGGACCAGACTGAAGAAGGAGAGCCATCTTGACAGGGCCTTTAGCAACTGCCTGTGACATTGCCGCAAGCCTGTTGGTGAGAAATCTTGGAAATGACTAAGAGTGGCAGTATAAACAGGCGAGTGGAAGGAGGAAAACAGGCACTACGAGGGAAGAATCCAAAAGAGGACAGCGGACTTCCACGAATCCTGTGAGCCCTGCAGGGTACTCCCTGGACCGCGGTGTCTGTCTCCTATAGAGCTGCAGTTACACTGTCGTGATCATCTGGGGTAAAAGTACAGCCTGTTGCATAAAGCACAGTGCATGTGTAAGGAGATCTAAAGCCATACAATTTTGTAAAACGACCTTTCTCATTTGGGATGTTTCATGCATTAGTAATGTGATAGCCTAGTGAGTGGCTTTGACACATGGGCTAAGTATTGGGCTAAGGCCTCTGCATCAAGTCTACCTTAATAGCAGCTACTCCTGGAAGGGTCCCAGCTAGCAGGTAAAACCATCATGGTGTGGGTTTCATACGACACCACTTATGGTAGACTGCATCCCAGTTTGGGGCACATTCTGGGAGAGAGGCGAGAACACAGCCAGGTATACAAGGGTTCCCCAAGTGCACTGCCCTGTCCGGGTAGCAGGTAGATGCGGCCAGCTGTACTGGCCGCAGACCCGTACATAGCCTGATTGAACCATATCTGTGGGGACTGTCCCTGAGATTTTCCCTGCCCCACCCCACGGGGAGGAGCAGCATATGTGACACTGAGACACAAATGTTGGCAGGTGTCCATCCTACCAGGCAATTAGGGTCAGAATGTTGTTCAACGCGTCATTTAATTGGGGCCTTTAAGGTAACACTTAGCTATTACCCACCTATGGCAACTGGGGACAGCACATCCTGTGAGGGGTCGTCCTGTTTCACCTGGCCTGGCAGAGTGAGCTTTCCGTGGCCTGGAGTGTCCCTCCCATTCAGGTCCTTGCGCATTTCAGCAACACAAAGCCCAAAGCCGCTGAATTCTCAGCTGTTGCCCTCCCTCTGCACCTGTGCGAGTTCCTGCGCACACTGCCTGTAGGGGACCTTGTGGACCTGTGCAGAAGTGTGCGCCCACAAGGCCATGAGACTTTCTATAATCGCCCCCATCAGATGACTCCCAAGAATTAGCCGGATCCTTGTCACTTGCTGGCATGCACTGTTCGTTGTCATTGTTAGTGAGCACAACGAGGCTCGGGTTGCATGTAATAGGGATGGGTAGAGGGCTTGAAGGTGAGGGGTCCTGGTTCACTGAGAAGTGGGAAGCAAACTGTCTAACAGTGACAGGCTTCCTGTATTCAGTCACAGGGCAGGCTCACAGAGGAGACTGCTCTGCCTGAGGGTGGGGCCAGGGTTGTGTGTTTGGACTGTGAATTCACTAAGTGTGTTTTTTCAAGATCTCATTTGTCCCTTCTACTTTTCCTGGTGACTGGGCACAATAAGGAATATGGAAATGCCAGTTTGTATTAAGTGATTTTTGCCAGGTGTTAAGAAGTCTGAGAGGTAAATTCTTTATTTTTTTTCTGAGATAATGTACATAACGGGTCCTTTTAAGGGGGATGGGGGTGGGGGGGTGATAGGAGAGAAATGTGTTTGCCAGTCTTCTTCGGCCTCCAGCCTGGTCTGTAGGAAAAGGAGGGGGCTGGATGTTAGTCTGGGGGGAAGTTTGCAGACAGGCGGAGCAATCTCTTGCGAGCTGGTATAGGGTTTTTGTCATCTGTGGGGTAAGTGTATGTGCATGTGTAGAAATAGTTAAGGGGAGGAAGTCCCGCGTGAAAATGAGAGTTCAGTGCAGTGAGAGAGACGGGAGAGGTCCCGGAGAGGACTAGTTTTCTGTGTAAAAACCACCTCAGTCTCTGGAAGGTGGCCCCTTGCCCCTCCCCGCTCCCAGTAGCCTGGGGAAACTGACCAGGAGATGTTTAGGTCCGGAGAAGCCTAAAGCCACTTCTCGAGCTAGGCGGTCTGCTGAGTTCTTTCCTGTGGTGGCGTAATTTTTATCTTTTGTGGCCTCTGTAATGTGTGGCTGAGAGTTTGGCCAGGAGAAGGGCTGCCAGCCACAGGGCATGGATCAGCCTTCCATTTAGAGTGGTTATTTCCTGGGCTATTAGAAAGGCTTGCTTGCCAGGTTTGTGCATTCACATGTAGGGTATTGCAGGCATATTTAGAATCGGCGTACTATATACGTTAACAGCCCTGCCCTTTGCTAAGGTTAGCGCCCTGGTTAGTGCAATGGGCTCAGCCTGCTGTGATGTGGAGCCCTTTGGAAGCTGGGTGGGCTCAGTCACTTCCCTTGGGGAAAGGCACACGACAACTCTCCAGGACAGCCTAAGTGGCTTGGTAAGAGGGCGTTTCAGAGGCACTGCCAGCAGCAGACAGCAGGAGGTGGCTGGGATGTGAGCAGAGCTCTGTTAAGGAGACGTTTAATTCAGGCCAGGAATGGTCCTCTGAGTGCCCTGGGGGTCAGGCTTGGGCATAGGTGAAGCAGGTTTAGGGGGCTGCACTGGAGGATAGAGGTTGTGTGAAGGCAGAGGGTAGGACCCGAGATTTAGAGGGCAAAAAGGAAGGAAAAGCCCTGGGGTAAGCTGCAGGAGGACCAGGCCTGGAGGGGCTGATGGAAATTTATTCTTCGACCTTTAGGGAGAAGGAGAGTGCAGCAGCCAGCACTTTGAGAGGGAGTGCTCCGCTCTAGCGGGGTCAAGGTGGTCAGAGAAGTGCAGCGCTGGGAGCAGGGGGTCTCCCCAGGCTGTGCCGAGGGTCCCAGCGCCTGAGAGCTTGTCCATGGAGGTAATGATGGAAGGGGTTGGGCGGTACGAATTGGGGTCTTCTGTGGGGCCGCTTCATCAAGGTCACTCTTGGGGGCGTCATAAAGAGCCCCCACAGCAAGTGGGGGATCCGAGCCTAAAACAGCCCACCAGCGCCATGAAAGAGAGAAGCTCCCATTTAGTCCCGGGGAAGGGTAGAGAGGAAGCTGTGGTGCGTTCTGTTGTTGTTACTGCCATTTTTTGTTTGTGTGTTTGTCTGCTGGGATTTCTCGGGTAGTGGGAGTGACACAGAATCCCAGGTAAGTCACCACTGGGGACACAAGTTGGGCCTTGTGTTTAGAGACCGCTAACCTTATCTGCCAGAAAGTTAAGGAGAAGAGCAGCCTGCGTGCTCCATCTGTCCCTCACGAGGCTGTGGAGCAGGAGGCCACTGATGTACTGCTGGAGGCTGCTAAGGCTTTGGTCCACGATGGAGAGATCTCTTTGCCCAAAGAGATGGCAAGAACTATCCAGGTCAACTGCGGTATGAAGTTAGATCTGGGATCAGTCCAAGTGAATGCAAAGAAATTTTGAGCAGAGGGGCCCAGGGGGATTGTGAAGAAGAAGGTATCTTTAAGGTCAAAGACCAAAAACGTGCTGTTTCTGGAGGTATTTGGGACAGGAGAGGCTAAGGGGTTGGGACACAGTATGGATAGGAATTATGGTGGCAGCGATCTGGCGGGGTCTTGTACTACATGGAAGGAGCCATTGGGCTTTTTGGCAGGAAGAACAGGGGTGTCATGAGGAGAGTTGCTATTTCTGCCCTGAGAAGGTGATCAGTAATGGCTTTGAGTCCCTCAGTCCTTCTGGGTCAGGGGCTTCTTTGGAACTGAAATAAAATGAGTGCGATCCTTCAGTGAAGTTTTTATAGGGGTGTGGTGGGAAGCTATTTGGGGGTCCTAGTGTCAGATTTGGGAGTTCAAAGGAGACCCTTTTATGGAGATGGGTGGGCATCAGACAGAGTAACTTTTCTAGATTTACCCTCCCTGCAGAGAAGGAAGAAGTAAGAACCTAGCAGGCTCAGAGAAAGTGGGACTTTGTAGCTCCCAGTTTATGCAAAGGCCCCTGCGCAGACAGGGTAGGGCAGTAGGAGCGCAGGAGCGTCACTCCCCCTAAAGCGGCCAGGGGACAGTAACCTTGTGTTGGAGTCCCGCAAACAGGACTGGGGACCTGGACTGATTCTCTAGTGGACATGGCCCAGCCGTGCGAGAGAAGGCTTTTGCTGAGAGATTTTCCATGCTCCAGTTTCTCTGGAGTCCAACGCAGAGCCCATCCCTGTGGATCTACCTCCCCGGGTGCCTAAGGGGAGGGTAGGGACCAATCTTACCAGTGCTGGGCTGGATCTTGCAGAGTGGGTTCTGAGTGGAGGGTCACAGGAAGTGGCAAATGACCTTCTGAAGCTCAAGAGGAAGGCGTTTGTTGGCTACTGGTAGGTCAGTATGTGCCCCTGATGAGGGCTGGTCAGGGATTGGGAGTCCCTGCAGGACTGCCTTACGCCGTGTGAGATCACCTCAGTGGCAGGGCCACAAGAGTAAGAGGAGAGGGATTACAGGCATTTGCCACCATACCCAGCAAACATTTATTCCTAGTATCCAAGCGATGCTGGGATGGAAGCTGCCTGTCCCTTCCTCTCTTGTGAATGTCATACTTTGTTTTTCATTTTTGTTTTTAGACAGGGTCTCTTTATATAGCCCAGGCTGGCCTTGAACTCATAGTGATCCTCTTGCCTCAGCCTCCCCAGTGCTGGAATTACAGGCATGTGCTACCATGCCCAAATTTGTTTATTCTTGCAGAGGCTGCCAAACTCCCAGTGATCATGCAGATGGAACCAACAGCATATGTGCCAGGCCGCTTTTACCATGATCCACTAGATGGATCTTGTAAAGGAAGCTCACAACTGCTAAACTGCAATGTGACTTTTGCCAAGATCCATTAGGTTAGCTCTCTGCAGAAGGCCCTTGACTGCAGTCTCCCCTACGCGGACCCTTCTTAGCTCAAAGCAGCTGGATGGGAACTACACTCCTTTTCCGCACCTGCAGTTAGGGACAGCTGTTGATGGGGGTGGGGCATGGCAGCCCAATTAGGCAGAAATTTTATAGGCGGTCAGACAGGGAAGGAGAGGACACATCAAAACTAGCCAGAGGCGTCTCTGAAGATTAAAGTCACAATGGCCAGATTTACATTCTTCTCTAGGGATAAACAGAAGCTCCAATTTCAATGTAAATAAACCATTGTCTCCTTAGGGGTGGGCCATCTTCTCCCACCCAGTAAGACCAAGACTACTAAAACAGCCCGTACATTACTGACCAAAGTGAATGACATCATTCATGTGCCGCTGGTACTATTGGGTCAACATTACCTAAGCAACTATACTCGTAATTTTTTTGTGTGTCTTTTTGAGACAGGGTCTCGCTATGCAGTTCAGGCTGGCTTTGAGCTCACTTCGTAGCCCAGGCTGGTCTCGAACTCACAATGATCCTCCTGCCTCAGCCTCCCCAGTGCTGGGATTACAGGTGTGCGCCACCATGCCCTGCCTATACTTGTAATCTTACTAGTTGATAATTTTGTCCCGTGTTGTGCCCACCACGTGAGTTTGCTCTACAAAGCTCCCTTTGAGAAGTGGGCTCGCGGTAGCCCCTTCTGGATCCCTCCTGTCTCCCAAGAGCTGTTTCCATTTCCCATTCCTTTTCTCCAATAAATTTTCCTACTAAAAAGAAATAAAGAGACCAAAAGGGCTCAGGGTGTAGCTTAGTGCAAAAGCCCAGGGCTCAATTCCCAGTACTGGGGGTGGAGAAGCGGGGAGAAAATGAAAAAAATGTGGCTAAAAAAAAATGAAACAGTATTAGAAAACTGTGGTCTGTGGACCCGGAGAAAGAGCACCCCAAAGAGGGCTGCACTTTGTGCTGCAGAGGCTACGAGAAACCAAGCAGACAGGAAGGAGCTGGACTCCCAGGGCTGGACAGAACTTGGCCTGGAGGTGTGAGCGTGGGCGCAGCCAAGGAACACAGGAAGGGGAGGAGCTGAGCCCTTCCCAGCACTCACCCTCTCTCCCCTCTAGTTCCTCTTGTTCTGCCTGGGACAGCTGGCTGGGGCTGCCCCGGTGAACAAGCAGCAGCCCCATCCCCCTGTGTTTATCACAGCACAAACCCACAATAGCTAAATCCTGGAAGCAGCCCTTATATGCATCAGCAGATGAACGGGGGAAAAGAAATGTGGCATTTCTACCCAACAGAGCACCGCTCTGTCACGCAGGATGTATTTCAGTCAATTGTAGGAGATGGATGCACCTGGCGTCCATAGTGCCAAGCGAATAAATCAGATCCCAAAGGTTACATGTTGCGTGGTGTCTGTAAGATGAGGAACCCTAAGTATAAATGAAGAGCAACATGAAAGGTAACAAAACGGGGAGCTAGACTTCGGGGGGATGTGAAGAGCCAGTAAAAATAACAAGACTCAGTGCGCGTAGGGACCAGCTCTTGCTATGTAATGTGATGCAAACGTATACAACGAAAGAAACTGAAAAGAAGAAAACGAACAAACCAGAAACCAAGCAAGAGATTAGGGTTGACCTCTAAAGGATATAGGTTTTCAGGGTGATAAAATTTTCTAGAATTACTGTGGTGAGGATAGCAAAATTCTGTGACTATACTAAAACACACATTCAGTGAGTTGAGTTTTATGGTCTGTGAATTATATCTCCATAGAAATTTTTTTAAAGATTAAAAAATAAAAACTTTGAGGCTGGGCCCCAGGTGTGTGGGCAACCATACATATCTTTGGTGGCAGACTGACCAGAACCCAGGACACCCAGGACAACACATGCCAAGGGCGGGGTAACCAGCGAAACCAGCAGTGTGGAAGTGTCTGAAGTACTAGCGAGAAGCCCGCAGTTGGGCTCTGGAAAACTCCACCAGCAGAAGTCCAGTCCCAGCCCCCACATCCAGAGGCCAAGATCAGCTCCATACCCAGGACAGTTCCCATGGCAAACAGTGGCTGTGGCACACAGAACACTTCTGGGGTCTGACACGGACGCTAGCACAGAACTACACACCAGAGGTATTTTAGTACTTTTATTCTCCCTCGTTTGTCTGATTGGCTGTCCCTTTCCTGCCTCGTTAGAAGTCATTGTTTATCTTGTATTTTGTGGTTATTTTTCTTCTTGAATTTTTTTTCTTTTCTCTCCTCTTTCTCGAGTCTATTTTTTGCATGCTTTTCTTACTTTCTTCCTTTTATTTATGTTCTCCTCTCCCTTCTCGTTTCACTGCTTAGATTTCTTAACTCTTTCATTTTCTTTTATTGATCTTTTCTTTCCTCAACTACTTTCTGAATTTAAACTTTCAAGTGTGTAACACTCTCTTCCCTTTCTGATCGCTCCCTCACATTCTGTTTCGTTCTGTCCCTCCAGTGTCCTCCAGTTTCCTAAAACATGGTCACCCTTTGACCTCTAGCCTTGACTCTACCGTATTTGACCTCATTCATCACTTTATCCTTCCCTGTACCTGTCCTAACCCTCCTGCCCCCACAAAAGGGTAAAATCACTCCAAAAGGGGGAAATCACTGTGTAACAATACATGGTATGTGTCTGAATTTGTTATATAATTTTACGAGTTTGCTCTTGTAGTTAGAGGTAGCAGGTTAATGGTTACCACAGTTTGTCAGGTAGTTGAAACTATTGTTATTACTAACTGTAGCCAGGATGTCATACATGCTATAATCAGTTTTTCTTCCCTGTATGATAATCCTATGATTGTATGGGGTCATAATCACTAACACAACTTGGTACCAAAGGATTGGAGGCTGAGCCGAAGGGTAACTGCAACCTCTACAGGTTGGGAAGGTAGGTTCTTGAGATAGTTATAAAGAACCATCTACATGTAGAGGACAATCCTGAAGAAAAGGATTCCATCTCCTGTGGAAGCCACAATACTAGTGAGAGGGGACGGGGATGTAGTGCAGCAGCACAAGCACCTGCCTGGCAAGACAAGGTCCTGAGTTCCATTCCCAGTACCCCCCAAAAACAAAACAAAACAAACCCACAAACATACTAGTGATAAAGTTTGCTATCATAATAAATTGGCAATCATCAGCAAGAAAACAAAATAAAATTTAAAAAGAGAAAATAGAAAATTACAAGACATGGAAGCAAAATGCAACCTCAGACCCCTAGTCCCTCAGGACAAGCCTGGAGCACAATAATATAGAGGAAATTGGAAGTCAAACACTAGAACTTTCTGAAATGACAGGAACAGAAGTGAAAAAATAAGTGGAAATGGCTACAGAGAAAATAATATCTCAGGTACAAAATGAAATGAGACTTAAAATCAAAGATATTAGAGAAGATACAGATAAAAGAATAGATGAGCTTTAAAAAATGATGGAGGAGCTGGGGATATAGCTCAGTGGAATAAGCACCTGCCTAGCAAGCGCAGGGTCCTGAGTTCAATCCCCAGTACTGCCAAAAAAAAAAAAAAAAAAAAGATGGAAAAAAATACCCAACATATAAGAGAAAAGTAATCCATGAAACAGATCCAAACTGAAAGCCAAGAGATTAAAACCTCCACTGAAAGTATATGTAATAAGCCAGGTGTGGTGGCTCATACCTGTAATCCCAGCACTTGGGAGGCTGAGGCAGGTGGATCGCTACAAGTTCGAGGCCAGCCTGGGCTAAAAAGTGAGTTTGAGTCTATCCTGAATTGCATAGTGAAACCTTGTCTCAAAAAGACACACACACACACACAATTCATATACAATAGATTGAATGAAGAGGATAGAATTTCAGATGTTAAAGACAGAATTGCAGCTAGTGATCTTGAAAAGAAAGATATCTTAAAGATAGCAAGAGACCATAAAACTCAATCCAACAGCTACAAGATGATGCAAAGAAGAATGACATAAGATTGCTTGGGGTCAATGAGAAAGCTGGAGACAGCACAAATGCCATTAAAAAAAAACTCTTCACAGAAATAATGACAGAAAACTTCCCAAGTGTGGATAAAGAATTTGACATACAAATAAATGAAGCATATCGAACTCAGCCATGGCCAAAATAAAACTACGCAAAGAAATATAATAATCAAGATTCCAGAAATTCAGAAAAAGAAAAATACTAAAAGTTGTTAGAGAAAAGAAACAGATCACTTATAAAGAAAAGCACATCAGAATCTCAGCAAACTCAACACAAACCCTCAAATCAAGCAGAACTCAGAGTGAAGTATTTCATGTCCTAAAAGAAAACAACTTCCAACCCAGATTGATGTACCCTGCAAAACTATCTTTCAAACATAATGGAAAAAAAGGATACTTCCACGACAAAGAACAGCTGAAGAAATCCATGACCACCAAAAAAATCCTAAAAAGAGTACTGAAAGATATTCTACAGAGATAAAAATGACCACAATTCCAAGAACAACAACAGAAAGAAACCAGGGCAGGGTAAGCAATTAAACAGACGGAAAAGCAGGGAACCAGCAGTTGGAAAATATCATGACAAAGATAAACATATATATATATATATATATATATATATATATCAGTTATAATTACCAATGTAAATGGCCTCAGTTCACCAATCAAAAGAAACAGACTGGCAGAATGGATCAAGCAACTAAATCCAAAAATATGCTGTATACAAGAAACATATTTAACTCAAAGAGAAATTCACAGACTGAAAGTGAAAGGATGGAAAAAAATCCTCCATGCAATAGGAAGACAGAAAAGGGCAGGGGTACTATTCTGTTTGCAGACAATGTTAACTTCAAACCAAGAATGATCAAAAGAGATAAAGAAGGTCACTGAATACTTATAAGTGGAAAACTTCATGAGGAAGAGATAATAATCATAAATATATATGCACCAAATATGGAGCACCCAACTATATAACTTTTTTTTTTTTTGTATCAAGAATCAAACTCAGGACCTTACACTTGCCAGGCAGGTGCTTATGCTGCTGAGCTATATCCCCAGCCCCATGAGGCAATTTTTTTTTTTTTGGTGTTTTTGAGACAGGGTCTCACTATGCAGTCAGGTTGACCTTGAGCTCACTTTGTAGCCTGGGCTGGCCTCAAACTCACAGGGATCCTCCTGCCTCAACCTCCTGAATGCTGGGATTACAGCCTTGTGCCACCACACCTGGCAAGGCAATTATTGATAGAGATGAGAAATCAAATAAGCAGAGGCCTGGGGATGTAGCTCAGTGGCACAAGCACCTGCCCGGCAAGCACAAGGTCCTGAGTTCAATCCCCAGTACCTAAAAAAAAAAAAAAAAAAAAAAAAAAAAAAAAAAAAAAAAAAAAAAAAAAAAAAAAAAAAAAAAAAAAATCAAATAAGCAATAACACAATTGTAACAGAAGAACTTAATACCCCATTGTCACAGAGATATCAACTACACAAAAAACCATCAAAGAAATATCAAAACTGAACCAACCCTGTGAACAAATAGACTAGTAGATGTTTTTAGAGTGTTCTACCCAACATCATCAGAATACACATTCTTCTCAGCTGCACATGGGATATTCTCTAAAATAGACCACATACTATCCCACAGAACATGCTTAAGTAAATGCAAAGGAATTGAAATTACCCCATGCATACTATCTGACCATAGTCCAATGATCTGGAAATTAATGGCAAAAGAATTTGCAAAAAATCCATAAACTCATGGAAATTAAATGATACCCTCCTGAACAACCAATAGGTCACAGATGAAATTAAAGAAGAAATTAAAAAATATCTACAGGGCTGGAGGTACAGCTCAGTGGGCTAAGTGCTTGCCGCTGAGCACTAGGGCCCTGAGTTCGATCCCCGGTCCCGGAAAAAAAAATAAAATAAAATAAAAAATAAAAAAAAATAAAAAATATCTACAACTAAACAAGAAAGCAAATACAACATATGGAAACTTATTGGACACCATGAAGGCAGTCCTAAGAGGGAAATTTACAGCAATGAATTCTCATATCAGGAAAACAGAATGAGCACAAATAAAAATCCTAATGCTGCACCTCAAGCTTCTAGAAAAAGAAGAGTAAGACAAACCCAAAGCAGATACAAGGTAGGAAATTATAAAGATTAGAGCAGAAATTAACACAATGGAGTCTAAGAAAACAATACAAAGAAATAATGAATCAAAGAGTTGGTTCTTTGAAAGAATAAATAAAACTGATAAACCCTTAGTCAACCTTATCAATAAAAAGGAAAGAAAATACTCAAATTCATGCAATAAAGAATAAAAAGAGTGAAATCACTACAGGTCCTGTGGAAATTCAGAGATCATCAATCCCTACTTGGAAAATCTTTACTCTCATTGAATGGAAAAAACAGAAGAAATGGACAGATTCCTAGATACATTTGAATTACCAAAGCTGAGTCAAGAAGATATAAAAATTTTGAATAATCTAATATCCATTAATGAGATTTAAAATGTAATTAAAAACTTACCAACAAAAAAAGCCAAAGTCATGATAGATTTACTGCTGAGTTCTATAAGAAATTTAGAGAAGGTTTAATGCCAATAGTCCTCAAACTCTTTAATGAAATTGAAAGGAAAGCAATACTCCCTAACTCATTCTTAGAGGCAAGTATTACATTGATACCAAAACCAGAGAAAGATCAAACCCAAAAAGAGAACTACAGGTCAATCTCCCTAATAAATACAGATGCAAAAATCCCTAATAAGATACTAGCAAACAGAATGCAGCAAATCATCAAGATGATTAGACACCATGACTATGTGAAATTCACTTCAGGAGTGCAGGGATGGTTCAAAATACACAAATTAATAAACTTTGTTCACTGTAACAAGAGAACAAAAGACAAAAATCACATGATCATCTCAATAGATGCAGAAAACACTTTTAACAAAGTTCAACACTTAATCATGATTAAAAACTCTACAGATAATCAAAATAGATGGTCTCTACCACAACCTGATAAAAGCCTTCTATGACAAACCAACAGCCAACACCATACAAAATGGACAAAAATTAAAAGCTTGCACTCTAAAATTAGGAACAAGACAAGGATGTTCACTCTCACCACTCCTGTTCAATATAGTTCTGGAAACGTTAGCCAGAGAAATTAGACAAGGGAGAGAAATAAAAGGAATGATAGGAAAGGAAGAAGTGAAATTCTCATTATTGACAGATGACTTGATACTTTACATAGAAGACCCCAAAAATGTCACTAAAAGGCTTATAGATTTAATAACCAAATTCTGTAGCACAGCTGGATACAAACTCAGAAATCATCAACACTCAGAAATCATGAACATTCCTGTACACAAACAACAAACTCACTGAGAAATTAGGCAAATCACACCCTTCACAATAGCATCCAAAAAATGAAGTACTTAGGAATCAATCTAACAAAGTAAAAGATCTGTACATTAAAAATTGTAGTACTCTGAAAAAGGAGATTGAAAAGGATGTCAGGAAACGGAAAGATATCCTTTGTTCATAGATGAGAAGGACCAACATAAAGAAAATAGCCATACTCCCCAAATTGTTGTACAGATTCAATGCAGTCCTGATCAAAATACTATTAGCATGCGCCATGATACCCAATAAATTTGGGGGGCTGAGGAGATAGCTCAGTGGGATAAGTGCCTGCCAACAAACTTGGGGCACCTTGGGTGAACCTGGTGGACATTCTGTTGAGTGAAGTAAGTCCAGCACAGGAAGACCAATCCTGCAGGATCTCACTGACATGTGTAAGGTAAAGAAATGGATCTCCTAAAAACAGCAAAATCATGGTTAATAGTGTAGCGCAGTCTTCAAATTTTTTTTTCAGTCTCAACAACAAAAAGGTGACTAATGTGATGTATAAACTGCATTTGTTTTTTTCTTAATTTCTTTCTTAATAGTCTAGAATTCAGAATTATTTAAGAAATTAATTACAGGACATTTACAATCTGAAACAACACTATCTGAAAAACTTTTATTTATTTAGTTTTGGCTCACAAAACCCTATATATTTTTGTATAAATGAGAAAATGTTTTTAAATGAAAAAGAAAAATAGAAAAGAGTTTTTTTAATATATATTTTTTGGTTTTGGTATTTTGAGACCAAAAGGCTGGTCTGGAACTTGAGATTTTCCTCCCTCAGCTTCCAAAGTGCTGGGATAGGTGTGTAATACTATGAAGCTAAAAACAGAAAAAAAATTTTTTTTGTCTTTTTGAGACAGGGTCTCACTATGTATTCTCACTATGTAGCTGGCCTCGAACTCACAACGATCCTCCTGCCTCAGCTTCTGGAGGGCTGGGATTACAGGCGTGCACCTCTATGCCCGGTGAAAATTTTTTAAAGAGTAGATTTTAAGTATTCTTACAGCAAAAATGGTAATTGTGTGAGGTCATACAAAGGTTAATAAGTCAATTTAGCTATCCCAGGATGTACATATATTTTAAAATATACATATTATAATTTTTCAATTACAAAATAATTTAAAAAACAAAATAATTTTAATAAAATGGAATCAATCCCACTCAAAAAGAAGGAGAGTTTATACTCGTTCTCAGAGTAAGTGTGCTCGGCTATTTTCTGAAGAAACCAGGTCCCTGAACTCAAAATACAGATAGCTAAAGAAAATGAAAGGCAAAACTGCCAAGGGACCCACTTCACAGCAGGTTCCTGAGGGTGGGGGCACAAGCAGCTTTGCCCCATGGCCGCGGATAGGGCTGTGTCTAGAGGTCCTCTAAGCCCCCCGCGGTCATCAGCGGGCTTTTTGAGGGGTGGCTGGATCGAGAGCGGGAGGCTGGGGTGGATTCGCGGTGCAATGCTAGGATCAAGGGCACAGGGCTGAGGGTGTGAGCGCCGCCCGTCCCGAGCAGCCTGGATGAGATAAAACAGCAGAAGGATGCTGTGAAGGTCCCTTTCTGCTTTTCTGGTCTCCTGCCTGCCATGCAGCGTTCTCCGCTGTACCATCCCCCACTGCTTTGGAGTCAGCTGATTATGGACTGAAACGTCTACATACCGAGAGCTAAATAAACCTTCCCTCTTTTAACTTTGGGTGTTGGGTATTTGGTCTCAGCAAGGAGAAAAGTAACTAAGACAGCTGTCATTTTTACAAAGATTATTCACTATCCAGGTATCAGGATATCAAAAGTCAGGAAGCAGGGCTCAGTGTAGCAGTTAGAATTGTAATCCGCGCTGTCAGGAAGCTGAGGCGGAAGGGTGCAAAGTCCGAGGCTAGACTCGCGTCTCCAGGAAAAACCAAACCAAACCGAACCGGAAAATCAAAAGGCAGGGAGGACACTATTCAGGGAGTCCAGGTTCACTGGGAATTTCCTAGACCTTATGATTTTTGAGCCAGGATCAGTCAGGATGGCCCTGTTATTTTTGAGTTCTTCTAAGAAAGCTTTATTGATTGCTTGGCTCTGTTACTTCCTGAAGCCCCGTGATGTGCTTCGTCATACTGGAAGCAGAACAAGGTTTCGGTTTTGCTTTTAGGGGAAATTAGCAGAGAAACCAGCAGTGGAGGCAGGGAAAGGGGGAGGGGAGGCCGGCCCAGACCAGCAGAGCCCTGGGGTGGGGGGTGGGGCGAGCTCAGCGCTGCCCCTGGGATTCCTGGGGCAGGAGGTCAGTAGTTCTCCACCTTCCATCCTTAGCAGTACAGGTGCTCCGCTGGGCAGGATGGCTTCTGTGGCACTACACCTCCATAACAGGAACACGGGAATGCACTGAATTCACGTAACTTCCGGAACAGCGCAGCTCAGCAGCGAGGTGCAGTCACCGCTGCTTCCTTCCTGGGGCTCAGGTCCGCCCTCCAGAGGGGACCAGGCCCCCAGCTGTCGCCTGGAATCCCAGCCTCTTGCGGGGTGGCAGGAGGAGTGAGCGACAGTGTAGTAAAGCCTGCCTCGATTTTTTTTTCCTTTGTCTTTTTTAGATTGGGTCTCGATATGCAGTTCAGGCTGGTCTTAAGCTCACTTTGTAGCCCAGGCTGGTCTCAAAGTCGCAACAATCCTCCTGCCTCAGCCTCCCAAGTGCTGGGATTGCAGGCGTGCTCCACCACGCCCGGCTCTAGACATTTCAAAAGGTCAGTTTCAAGGGCACATTTTCTACTGGATGAGTGTTGCTTTTGCGTTGCTATAAAATAAAAACGTTTTAAGTGGAATCGTTCCAAATGGGAGATCACTTGTACTCTGAGAGAGTGGGGCCGAAGGCCCAGGGGAGATTACACTAAGTCTTACCTAGCTGGAAGATGGCCTTCTTAGAGATTTCACAACAGCCCACCTAGGGAGCCTCCGGCTTTGATGTATGGTGAAGAGCAGGCCTTGCCAGAAAAAGTCAAAGTCTGCAGGAAGCCCCAGCGCCTGCAGTGTCCAACCAAAGTCTCCACCGGTCAGCTGCAGCTCTGAGGACTGCCCGCATCCACACAACCTTCCGCGTGGGTCTCTGTCACCACCAGGTCCGGTCAAGCTGCTGTCCTCTGTGGAGAACACAGACCCCCCTCCATTCTGTGCAGCACAGCTGGGATCCTGACGGGGTATTCGGACTGCAGCAGGAGTAAGAGTAATTTGTGGCTCGTGTGTATTGTAGGTCCTAGGTTCTAGCCTGGGTATTTTGAACCAGTCAAGTATGGGACAGGGAATTCATGTTTTTTACAGCCTTCATGTATTGGATACAGTCCAAACATCGTATGTTTAAATTCCCAGGGCTTTTTAAATTTAAACACAAGGTCTCACTAAGTCTCCCAGGCTGGGCTGGACCTTGCGATCCACCTGCCTCAGCCTCCCAGCGTGCTGGGATTACAAGTGTGCGTCACCACAGGTGGAAGATGCCATATTTCAGAAGCCTGGATCACGAGTGCGCCTTTCAGGAAGAGCAGAGAGGGTGGTTAGGGGAGTGAAAATACCCTATAGGACACTGAACGATGGAGACAGGCGGCACACATTTGTCCAGAGCCATAGGGTGCCTGGCCCCAAGAGTGGACTTTGCAGGATAATGCGGTGTCAGTGAAGGGTTCTCAGTGTGACAGATGCACCCTGGGGGGGATGTTGATCACAGGGAGTCTGGGTGTGAGAGATGCCTGGGAAATCTGGGTGCCTTCCTTTTAATTTGCCATGAACAGAAAACTGCTCTCGAAAAACCGTTTTTCAAAAAGGAAGAATACGCGGGCAATCTGATTTACAAACTGCATCTGGCTCGCGTGCAGCTTCTGGCCCCGCCCTTCCGAGGCACAGCCGATCCTCCCTGACAGTCAGCTGGGTCCACACGCGTGTCCTCCTCGGACGCGCGGACACTCACGTCGGGAGCTGGAGGAAACCAAGAGGAAGTAGATGCTGCCTTGTGGATTAAGTTTCTATTTCTCATCTAGGTTTCACTTTCCTGAAGGAGAACTAACCCCTTCCCTGCAAACTGGCCACTGCTCATCCTCCCATACAGGGAAGCTGGCCTCAAACCTCAAACAGGGGGGCACTAGCTGGGCGTGGGGCACACGCCTGTCGTCCTTGCTGGTGTGAGAGGGTCATGAGTTGGAGACAAGCCCAGGCTACACTGCCTTAAAAAAAGAAAAGGAAGAGAGAGATGACCAGATAGTACAGCACGTAGGTCATTTAATTGTATATAACCATGGGAACTATGAAAAATAAGGAGAATGCTCATTTTCCTGTTCCCGAAAAAGTATTTTGTGTGTGTGTGTGTGTGTGTGTGTTACTGGGGAGTGATGCAAGGGCCTTCATGCTTTATCAGATCTTGTTTCGTTTCTTAAGACAGGGTCTCACTAACTCACAAACTTGCTCAGGCTGGTCCTGAACTCAAGACCTTTCTGCCTCCATAATGCCGGGATGACAGGCACGTGCTACGGTGCCTGGCTTGTATATTTTTTTTAGTTCTAAATGACCCCAGCAGTAGCTAACTAACAACTGTCAGCCTTGGTCGAGCCAATGCTAGGCCCTCTCCCCAGCCCTCCCCTGGGGTGCAGTGACCGTGAGTCCTGGCCTTGGCCATCCACTGTCCTATGGGACTCAGCTCCCACTGTATCTAAGAGGCATCTAGAACAGAAGTGCTTCTCCAAAGGAAACAGTGTGCCTGCAGAGATAAAACTCCTCAAGCCATGCCGAGCGAGGAGATCTGAGGATCCCAGCCCACCACCCAAAGTGTGTGGAACAGATTTTTACAAGCAGTCTGTGAGTTGGCACAGAATGTGCACATGCACCATTGGTTTGCATGGTTTGTGCTTCAGTCTTGCGGATGCTTCCTGCCTCGACAGCTGCTGGGTGTGTCCCTCCGGTTCCTGTGACCTAGACCTAAAGAAAGGCTTCACACACACACAAAAAAGAAAGGTAAAGTACAGTCACAAGTGCATGCACATGCACATGCACACGCACAGGGTCCCATGGTTTAGATTTTGAGACCCATGGGATCTCATCTCAGCCTTTCCCCTTTCAGAGAGTGTTTTCGGCTCATATGTACAAAACTAAATCTGCCCAGTGCTTGCGCCTTTTCAGAGCCAAGGGAAGTTTATACTAGATAATGTATTGTTCCCAAGTGTGGGAGCTTGCGAGAAAGCCTGCGTCTAGCACAGAGCCCAAGTGCTCAAGGGGTTCACGCTCACAGCCAAGCACAACAGGAAGGGGAAGGCACCCTGGCCACTGGGCCTGCTGAGCTGTCCGCTCATTTGCCCACGCATATCCCCTCACGCCTCTGCCTGCTCTCACAGGGGAAAGCTGCAGGGAAAGTTCTTCTCCGAGTCCACCCCGTTGCCCTTGGATCTTCCTCTGCCTTAATGAAATTTTTCATGGGTGGCTCCCCAGAGCTACAACCCTACTGAGGCTATGCTGTGCTGAGCCAGCAGCCTTAATTAAGCCAGGGGGTGAGGTCTGCCAACGGTGAGACTGCTAAGGGATGTCACAGGACGCAGAGAAGGCCAGCAGGACAGTGTTTCCCAGCGATCATGGGAAACCAGTGCCTTTTTAGAGGCAGCCTCACACAAGCTCAGCCCTGCAGTGGGTCCCTCCCCACCCACCTCCTGGCCGCAGCAAGCTGCAGGGGCCCGGTACGCTGCTGGAAGGGCCTTGGGTCTGACTTTCTTTTTTTTTTTGGCAGTACTGGGGATCAAACTCAGGACCTTGCGCTTGCTAGGCAGGTGCTTATTCCACTGAGCTATATCCCCAGCCCCCAGTCTGACTTTCGTTACCTCCGGGGGTCTCCAGCTCTTACCCTGACTGTCGCATAGCTCTTTGCCCAGAATAGAAGAGTCCCTCAGGAAAGACGTGAGGACACGCTGTCTGGGTTCCCCGTGGC
This sequence comes from Dinomys branickii, assembly GCA_004027595.1. NCBI lineage: Eukaryota > Metazoa > Chordata > Mammalia > Rodentia > Dinomyidae > Dinomys > Dinomys branickii. The sequence goes on from PVLD010001460.1 coordinate 135,364, forward strand.
TGGTTAGTCACCTCCCCAGCCACAGGCTGGGAGCCGTGGAGTTGCTGCTCTCAGCAGCTGCTCCCTGCTGTCGACCTGCCATGCGGGTGGGGCCTCCACCAGACAGAGCCAGTGGGCCTTTCCCCTGTCCACTGCCAGCTCAGCTCTGGACAGTCACTGTTGTATTTAGACGTCCCCCAGAGCCTCCCGTGGTCACGGGTGGGGCCTGTGGAGGTGAGTGGACTGAGGGGGCGTGGCGCCCATCAGTGGAGTGCAGCTAAATGGGCCGGGGAGATGGGCCTCGGAGGCCACGGGGCGTGACCCGGAATGCCTCCCGCCCTCCTTCCTCCTTTGATCTCCTCTGCTTCCTGCCTGCCTAGCGGTGAGCAATTCTCCTCCGCCATGCCATTCTACCTAGAAGCTCTAGGGGAGGCAAGTGAAGCCTCTCCTCCCCTAACTTGTGGGTGTCAGTTCCTGCAACTCAGCCGTGAGGAAAGTGAGTAGGACAGCTTCTTGCTTTCCTCTCCTGCAAACGGACCACTTCAGGGAATCAGGGCACCAGCTAGCTCCCTTCCACGATGGGAGGCCTGAGGGAGCGGGCGGGCCCGCGTCTGAATTCCTAGCTAGGCGAAAGGACTTGGAAGGAGACACCCCAGACGCCCAGAAAACGAGCTGTCAGAGCCCGCCCTCATCTCCTCTGCTCCAAAGCGGGCAGATGCCCTGGGCATGCATTTTACAGCCACTCTGCTTCTCTCCCAGCGGTGGGCTTTTGAGCAAAGTGTTTCTCTCATAGCCCCGGCAAATAACTACTCCGCTGGGGCTGTGCTGCGGGTCCTGTGCTCTTCTAGCCACGGAACCGGAAACCCGCCCCCCCCCCATGGACTCACTTCTGGTGAGCGGCCCTGGCTTCCTCAGGGCTAACGTCCTCCTCCTGTCGCAAGAGTTCAAACACCTGTGAGTGGACAGCGGCTTTCTTCCCCACACCTGCCGCCTTTCATGGCCTTGCCAGACCCTTGGCTCCAGTCACGCCACTGTTGTGCACAGCCGCTCCGCTCCCTCCTGAGTGGCCTCCTGGACACCTCGCCAGTTGCTTCGCGCTCTCCCTCGTCCTCATGGCGCTTTTTATTCACTTCAGGTTGTTCCTCGAGATCTCTTTCTACAACTGAATGGCTTAACCCCAAGTGACATCACAGCAGGAACAGTCTAATACGCACCCGCAGAAGCCAGCATGGCATAACAGCTAAGGGTTCAGGTTCTGATGTGAGATTGCCAAACTCGGGTTCTGCTGTTTGCTGGAGAACTTTACCGCTCATTGTGAGAACGTGAACTTTTTGTTTCTCTGCTTATCGGCAATCAAGCAAATAGCTAATAAGGATGATTTTCAAGGTTCCCACCCTGAACAGTAATATTTCTGAGATGATCAGTGTGCCATTATACTGATCTGATCATTACACATTGCATGGAAATGTCACACTGTAACCATGAAGATGCATAATTAGGTATCTCTGGTGGATTAACTCATGGACTGCTTGAAACACCCAGCTGAGCTGAATCAGCATGGTGCTGGGTGTGGAGGGCCCACCTGAGGATTGTTGTCAACAGCATAAAAGAACTAGAGTAGATTGTGCTGTTGATTCTCCTGGAGAAACTTGTCATGCTGGTTTTCCTGATATGAACTCAGCTATTACCATCAGAGGAGCTCAGGTCCTCGCTGTTGCTGAGGACGGAGGATGGCTGTGGTTCTTTTCAGGGGAGCTCAGGTGCTCAGGTCCTTACCTTGAATGTTGCTTCCTGGCTCCAGTGCAGATCCCTCAGCCTGCTGGCACAGACCCTTCATCGTGCTGGTGCAGACTTTGTAGCTTCCACCACTGGCCTATTGGCCTTCCCAGTGCAGATCCTTGATACAGACTTGCAGGAGACAACTGTGATGGGCTCTAGGCCTCTAGTTGGACTTGTGGGTGGCACTGCCATGGGCTCTAGGTCTTCAGCTGGACTCATACAGGACATTGCCATGGGGTCCAGGCCCTTGGCTGGATTGTTTGGGTCTCTAGAGCATGGACCGATCTCTTGGGCTCTTCTGCATTTGAATATGCATAATTTTGGGGTGAATATATAAATAACCTTATAAATCATGTTTCCTGTATTAAATCTATTCCCTTGAAAACCCTGACTACACAATATCAACTTTAAAAAGTGTTAAAGTAGGTAAATTACAAAAGACCTTGATAACCTAACTGATGATCTAGATCTGATTAATAATGTAGCAGTTGAGCCAGGTGTGGTGGCACATACCTGTAATCCCAGCACTCAGGAGGCTGAGGCAGGAGGATTGTTGCAAGTTCAAAACCAGCCTGGGGTGTAAAGTGAGTTCAAGGCCAGCTGAACTGGAAGGTGAAACCTTGTTTCAAAAAGATAAAAAAAGTAATATAGCAATTGGTTGTTTTTATTAACATAGACTATGCTATCCTTTCAGTTTCCCACAAACACTCCCAAAATCTGTTAGGTCTTGAAGGAAAACCTCAACAGAGTCCAAACAGCAGAAATAGTAAAGAAGCACTATCTGGGTACAGTGCAGCACAACTTACATATTCATAAAGATAGGAGGAAAAACTTTTATATGTGGGAATTTAAAACTTTTAAATTGCTCTTAGAACAAAGAGGCACTGCTAGTGGTAGATGATTAAAACACAGTGCATAAAAACATGGGATGTTAAAACCCATGGCTTTAGATACATTAAAGGGGGGGCAAGGAATGTAACTCAGTGGCAGAGCACATGCTTGGCACATGCAGGACCCTGGATACAATCCCCAGCCCAGAGACAAATAAGCAAAAACGCTCAAGTCAAAACTGAGGGGTAAGAAACTACGGAGTAATAAGATTCACCAAGTTTGTGACAAATCAGGTAAATATGCAGAAATCATTACCTTATATATATATAAAATAAATTGAAGCAAAGCAGGAGTTAATTAGGGAAAAAGCAAAAGTTTTAATGATTTAGAAAACAGCAAAAAATAAAATAAAAGGCCGGGCATGGTGGCACATGCCTGTAATCCCAGCACTCGGGAGGCTGGGGCAGGAGGATCATTGTGAGTTCAAGACCAGCCCCGGGTACCAAGTGAGCTCAAGGCAGCCTGAGCTGCATAGTGAGACCCTGTCTCAAAGAGACAAAAAAAAAAAGCAGAAGAAAATATTAAGTTAAAGAATTAACATAGGAATCATTAGCTATTTGATTTTATGAAATGGAGACAGTTCAAACATGTAAAAATTAATTTTAAAATTATAATTATTTATATACATTTTAGTAATTTAAGTGAATTTTCCTGTTTAATGGATAAACCAATAAATAAAAGAATTACACAAACTCTTCTATGCTGTGCAAATCAATTTGAAAAACTGGACTAAGTGGAAAAATGTCTAAGATAATATATTTTACCAAATTTATAGAAGAGATCAGAAGCAAAAGCATAAGCAGGATTCTATAGAAGAACCAGGTAAGGTTGGGGAAGAGCTACACCCACCAAAAGCAGCCCACTCGGAGGGGGAACCTTACTAAATGTACAAAGAGACGCTGTAAAAAGGAAAATGTCTAACTTCTTTATTTGAAGTGTTCCTACAACCTGACCAATTAAAATTATTGAACACACTACCAGGCTCATTTACGACTCTTCATGCAAAAAATAAGAGACCTCGTGTCTCGGTTACTTTTCTCTCCTTGCTGAGACAAAATACTTGACACCCAAAATTAAGGAAGGAAAGGTTTATTTAGGTCACAGTTTGTGGAGATTTCAGTCCGCAAACAGCTGGGTCCAAGGCGGGGGTGGCGTGGCACAGGGGCAACACTTACAGGCAGCAAAAGCACAAGGAGGGCAGCAGGGCTCTTTTCCTCCCTTATGTTGTGAGCAGCCAGCCCCCTGCGGTGGGTGCAGCGCTTAAACCATCTCCACAGCTCCTCTGGCACAGGCTCAGGATGTTTACAAGGTGAGGACCCTGGTTCCCTGCTGAGTCCTTAATTAAACTTCTAAACCTCTCAAGCTGACACAATGTATCAACCTTGTTTCTTAAAGAACCAACTGGGTTTTTTTTTTTAACCAGTCAATGCAAGACTGTGTATATGTTAAGAAAATAATCATATCAAAATATTAGGAGAAAAATCATATATCAATGTCATGAATACTTACAAGTCATTTGGTAAAACCTGGCAAGCACAGTAAAGAGAAAGCATGAGCACTCCTGTAGCACGCTACTGTAACTCAGTCCGCGAGCTGGCATCCTGAGGAACGGCATACCCACAGAGCATCGCACTGAAGTCAGGAAAAGGTCCAGGAAGGCCCCTCTCATCAGGATTACTTAATAGATATTATGTTTGATTTACTGGCAACACACATAGAAAAAAGAAGGTGATTGGAAGTAGAAATAAAGGTAAATAAAAGAATTACTATTCAAGGGAATTATGATTATATCTAAACCAAGACACTCAACAACCACAGTAAAACTACGGAGTAATAAGATTCACCAAGTTTGTGACAAATCAGGTAAATATGCAGAAATCATTACCTTATATATATACAAATCTCAACCAGATAGAAAATACAAAGGAAGCAATGACCCACTTACATCAGCAAGAGAAAGATCCGTACAAGTAAACTTAAATTATGCAAGGCTTTTGAGAAGAAATGTTTACAGACCCAACAAAAGCTTTCGGCCCACAGGAAAGTGCGCTGTGGTGGAATTTTTGGTCAGGAAGACTCCAGATCATGAAGGACTCCCTGATGTCATTTGTAAGTGGTGAGCGCCCAGCCTCTTAGAGGCAGAAGCCAGGGTGGGGTCAAAGGTGCAAGGGTTTTAGGACAGGAAAAGGCTATGTAAAAGGAACTGGGAGGCGGCTGAGGAAGGCAGAGAGGACCCAGGACACGCAGCAGTGAATGGGAGAGGCTGGGGGAAGCCAGGCGGCCGGGCTGTCTGAGGAGGGTGTGGGGCACCTGTACGGATTCCTGTGCCAAAGCCATTCCCCTTCCTGCAGCAGGAGGTCTGTGGCACGTCCTCAGAGTTGCCACAGTTCAGGACACATACCTGCTTCTCCAAATAGGCTCAGGGCACAACTCTTTCTTGCTTCTCACAGCTGTCTTTTTTAAAACTTTTTTTATTTTTTTATTTTTTTTTGTCTTTTTGAGACAGCGTCTCGCTTTTCAGTTCAGGCTGGCTTTGGGCTCACTTTGTAGCCTAGGCTGGTCTCGAACTTGCAACGACCCTCCTGAGTTCTGGGATTCCAGGCGGGCACCACCACGCCTGACCTCACAGCCGTCTTCTTGAGGGAACAAGTCTGAGACTGGTGACAAGGTGAGCCTCTGTACACACTTCCTGCAGGTGTGGGTGCCAGAGCTGGTGCCCATCTTTCCTCTCCACCTTCCATCCTACATGCCCCTCACTCCCAGCTACCACTTGGGCTTACCTGGTGCTGCGACCCAAAACACCTCCCAAGGAAATAAAGATACGACAGTCATCGTCCTCTCAGTTTGGGTCTCTGCACGTCTGTTCATAGCGGAATGGGGCAAGGCTATACCAGAAAGAGCCCGTCTGATCCCCGCTTCTGCCACCGTTGTGTAAAAGCCTGTCCAGCTCCTTCCAAGCAGGGTCATTTGTCCCTGCCACGCTGCTGGCTTTTTTTACTCTCCTGCAGTTCCCCACGCATGAGGTGTCTAACGTGTCCTGGTGGCAGCTATAAGCAGTAGCACATCAATGGTACCTTTGCTGTATCCCTGGGCAAGAATGTCCACGTGGGTCACTGGGAATGACCTAAAAGGAGCAACTCTGAGGTTGCTCTTTGATTCGCACCCATGCGTTCTTCCTACTGGGGACATAGCTCTGAATGGAGGTCTCTAAATGTGAGTGGGTGGAACGTGCACCCTGAAGAGCGGCACCCTGTAACTTTACTGAGGTTTCTAGCTGGCATTTTAGTTGCACCTTTAAAGGGCTTGTTCCAGCGTTCTAAAAGGTTGGTTAGTGGGGCCTGGGATGTAGCTCAGCGGCACAAGCACCTGCCTGGCAAGTGCAAGGTCCCGAGTTCGATTTGTTACTCCCCTCCCCCAAAAAAGGCTAGTACATGAGCTAACCACTGGATCCATTGGTCAGGGGTTCAGTCCTACAGCTCTCCCTTGCCAGAGGCCGTGTATGTGGGACTGCACGCCTTGGGTCAGGCATTCCTGACAACTGTTGGAAAACCATGGGCAGCAAAAGGTACCCGCTATTAAATTAGTTCTTAAACTTTTCTTGTTTTTGATAAAATTTTGCTTTTTTTATTAACTCCTGCTTTGCTTCAGTTTGTTATTTCACCCATTAGTTTTTTGGATTGTTAGCTCTTTGTTTAAAATGTATTTAAAGCTATGAAGTACCTTAATAGTATTCCATAGTTTTATATGGGATGTTTTCTTTTCCCAGAATAGAGCTCTACCCTTGTGAGGATAAAGCACGCGCCCTATTAGGACAGAAGGTTTCATGTAGCCGACAACCAAGTGGCAAGCTGGTCTCAACTGATAGTTCTCTGTTGCTGACAAGGTGAACATTTACAAGCTGCAGTAACTGGTTCAATCCTGGTAAGATGGAGTCCCTGTGATTGGACCTATAACCTGACAGCATGACCATTTGAGTGCCCGTCACACCAACTGTGCTACTTCAGTGGGTTGAGAGATTTTCTCTCTTCTACTGTAGATGTTTTGGCAAGTGTTTAACATGACACAAAAGTCTGTGCCCACCCCGCTATGTGCACCACTTGGCTCTACCAAACAACTTTCTGTTCAGTACCCTTTGTGTTCAGGGACCTGGCCTAAGGGCCAGGCCATCCACCACGGCTTGGAAATCTGTCTGCTCATCTCAGTCCACTTCTGCCAGTGGATGACGAGGTCTGCACAGTTCCACCCACTCAGAAGAGCCTCCCTGGGTCAGGCTCAGAGCTACCTCTGCAGGGGCTCCAGGTCCCTGCCAAACCCCACAGGCATGCTGACTCACCTACACACCAAGCTTAGAGTTATCCTTCCTCTTTCAGCTAGTCGCGTGGGATGCTGTTTCCACAGGTGGAGCCCAGGTAAAAAGCTCGGTGCATCTAGGGCCCGGGAATGAGGGCCTGAACTGCCTGCAGGGTTGCACGTTTGCACCCTCCAGACTGCTGAGGTAGGTACTGGAGGTACCATGTCTGCACTTGGGCTGACCTAAGGACTTGAGTGTCACGATGGGAAGCGCATGCAGTCACTGGCTGTTCCCGGTTTCCGCCAAGGCTGTTAACACACCAGGAGCTGCTTCTCAGGCTCCTGAGGTTGAATCCCACGTTGCACATCAGTCCCAAGTTCTAGGGTTGCTTCTATTGGATGGGAGTGGGGCAAATCAGGGCTTTTCTAGGAAAATGCTCAAGTTTCTAGAATGTGGGGGTTGAATGCAATGATTTTATCATTCCCTCTGATTCTCCTATTGTATATTGTGCAGCTTCAGAGTGAAGGTGGCTCGAAGCCCGAGAGATCCCGGCTTCTTAGCATCAGACCAGGAGTGGGTGGGAGTGTGTGTGCTCAGTCACTAAGAAGTTTCAAGTCAGACCGTGCCGTTCTTTGCATTTACAAGTGATCAGCACTCTTTTTCGGGAGGATTCGACTGTAAACATGCCTGGCTTTCAGGCCACATGGTTCCCTGCAGGTCTGCAGCTGTCACAGAGTGAAAGCAGCCACAGACAAGCCAAGAACGGATGAGTGTGGGCCGCTGACTTTGCTCACACGGGGGCTTCTAACTCCGGCTTAGATCATATGTCCTGTCTTCTCCCCATCTGAAGTCAGGCAAAGAAAACTATGCTTTACTGATGTAATTTTATTAACTACAGGTACACATAAAACTGCCTTTTCACACCTAAAATTAACCCACAAGTCATCATAATTTCACGTTATACACAGGAAATAGATTTATAAAGTACACAAGATCTTCATTCATTGCTCATGGCAGCGGCGTTCTTCTTGTATTTTTCCGCAATCTCCCTAATAGTTTCCAAAAGATCTTCAGACATGCATTCTTCGTATTCTCTATCAACTTTAGGGATCTGCTCCTCAAGATGTTTCTAGTGAAATAAACAATAATTAAGTAAGAACATTAATTTTGTTAAAAGTGTGAAACTTACAATAAGAGTAGAATGTTGAGAAATAAAAAGAATATTCTCTTTTGTCAGTGGGGGACAATACTGGGAACTGAACCTAGGGAGGGCCTCTGTGCGAGCTACATCCCAGTCCTTTTCTTATTTTTCTCTTGGAGACCTGGTCTTGCTAAATTGCTTGAGTGGGGCCTCAACTTTCGATCCTTCGGCCTCAAGAGTACTGGGATCATAGTCATGTGCCTCCAGGCTCAGCTAGTTTTTGTGGCTCTGTGCAACAAGCTAGAGGAATAGTTTTACTGTTGACCTTTTTTGCTGTGTGGCAAGTGGGGATAAGGTTACACTAACTTCATGTTTCAGAAATCCTCTGTTCTATGTTTAAATGAAGTTACAGAAAGGAAAAATGATGTGCTTACATCTTCATGAAACCCTCACTGCTAATATGCTTTCAGTATGAAGACACCATTATATACTGACAATGTAAAAAACCATTGTACGTCATTTATGGGAACAAAACAGATTATTTTATATAATGCAATTACTTTATAAAATGCAAGTGTTCTACCCCCATCACAGCACTAGATAGAATTCTTCTGATAGTTTTTACTAGATGTTTCCAATAGAAATAAAATTTATCATTTAATTTCTCTAGAGGCAAAGCAGAACTACATCAGACTTTCCAACCCCTTCCTCGGAGGAGAGGAAGACTCACACTCACCTCCACAGAGCCCACGTGCATGGCAACCATCTCCAGCAGGCGCTGCAAGTTACTCCCCACTTTCCTTCTTTCTTCCGTCGTGGTCTGCACAACTAGTTGGTACCTGTGAGATAAAAACTAAAGTTGCTTAGGAAATAAATGGAAATATCACGTCTCGTGAGCTCATATCCTTTCCTCATATTCATAAAGCCAGGCAGTGACTGGTTGAGGTACTGCTCAGTATTATGTAATTACGGAGGGCCAGCTTCTAGTTGCTGACAGAGAAGTAACAAATTCACAGATGCTTTGTAAGGAATGAAACCAAACAGCACCACCACCTCATGCTTCAGCACAGAGCGCTGGAGCTTTCTCTGTGATGCTGGAGACTGAACCAGGCTACTCGGCATGCTCAGCAAAGGCCCTGTGTCTCGGCTACATCCTCAGACCCTAGTGGTTCTACCTGAGCTCCCAAGAGACCAGAAGAGAAAATTTTAGGTATGGTAAATAGAAATCTTACTTCTAGTCACATTGAAAACAAACTAGTGATCAAATAAACCTTCACTGAGTTTTTTTTATCCCTATACTACAATAAAGAAATGAAACGGTGTAACATTCTGAAGCATTTGTAACTTTAATGTAAAAAATTTTCAGTTTTGAGGACCTTCCATACTTATTACAGAGTATGGCTAAAATTTTTTCTATGTAAGTGTTAAAAATCAGGTAGTGATATGAGCACCATACAGTAATCTGAGCAGAACGCAAATTTCATGTCTGCTGATGCCAGTTTCTTCCCTGGTGAATGCGGAACACAGCACCCAGCTGAATCCAGACATAAAAGGATCTAAAAACGTGTGAGCACACACCTCACACGTGTCCCAGTGACCTCCGCTCACGGCATCTGTGATCAGCCCCTCGTGTCCACAGCTGGCCTTAGTTAGCATCCCCTCCCTGGGTAAACCTCCTTCTGCTTCTGTCTGGACACCCACAGGCACCCCTCCCAGGGCAGACTGCAGGCTTCTAGGAGAAGGCTCAAGACTTACTGCAGCATGTAGGTTTCTTAGCTGCATGATGTGTGTGGAGCTGAGCTAACATTTTATTAGGTTCTCACCACTGATTGTGTGTGTCTTTGATGGAGGTTTGTGTGTCATGCCCTAATACTCATCTTCGCACGAGTCCTGTGATTTTACTGCATTACTCTGTAGTGTGGCGATTACTAGTAAGGCAGGTGCTATGTTACAGTAAGTTGTGATTTACAGTATAATCACATCATGATATATAATCCTATTTTCTAGAAAATATATCTAAAATATATGAGCTTAGCAGGGTTTATTAAAATTTACTACCAAGTAGCCAAAGGTATTTAAATTGATTTAAAGTTGTGTGTTGCTTCAGGGATTAAAAGCCATTTGTGAATTAGCTGTAAGATGAGTGATTCCTTGGTGGGCAAACGATCGCAGCGGTGGGACACGTCTCAGGTTTTAAATGTTCTGTTCACCCTGTAGTCATCACTCTCTTCAGTCCAAATGGCTGTATAATTGAGATTGTGGGGCAAGATTAGATCTGGCTCGTCAGAAACTACGTGAATGAACGCATGCACCCTGGCCAAGGGACTCACTCCCGCTGCACGGCGTCCAGCGCGGCCATCGCCTCGCTGAGGCCCTCATTCACGGCGCTCTCCAGCAGGTGCTTGTGCTTCTCCAAGGACTCCAGCTCGCTGGCACACTTCTCGTCCTCCTCCTCAGCTTCCTGCCAGAAGGTTACGGTCAAGCGTTAGATATTCCTATTTTACCTACTCAAAGTGGATTTAAGAAAATTTATGCGAAGCCTCAAAGAAATCAGGTTGCATCATCTGTATTGTCTGGATGTGCACTGCCTTACACCTGGGAGGCCTTCAGTGCTCCTTTGGGAATTCTGTGCTACAAACACATGCAGCCCTGCCAAGAGGCCTGGATGGCATTCTACATCGCAGTGCCTTCAAGTCTGCCTCAGAGGGAACTTTGCTAATTGTTTTCACGAGCACGAACTGATCTAAGTCATTGTTTCACAGAGGTATTGACCGCACAGGCAAAGCAGCGCTGACTCCTCAATTTCTAAGTCTGGGAAGATGAAATGTGTTTGAGCATCATGAACTCATTTAATCACTTCAGAAAATAAACCCGAGCCTTCTCAGCAGAGTATCTGATAACTGAAAATGATTTCCAGATGTCTCATACTGTACATGTAGATATTCTGTGGTGTATTTTCTACAAATTTCACCCTGCTAACAAAATGTAGACGTCCTAAGTATTACTCAGGTCCAGAAAAGAAGTTTTCAACTCCTGACACTTTGTTGGCATAACAAAGTAAAGAAAAATAATGATTCACTTCAACTGTGGAAGCGGCAATGAATCGAGTCATCTGAGAACTTTTCTAATTAAATGTTGGACAGAGGGTGGTGTACAGCAGTGGAGAATCAACCTCGTTATCTTCCTGCCTACTAGAGTTCATCCCGCCGGTCTTTGGAATTTGGCCAGGCCGGCCAGTGTGTTGACCCCAGACCAGCGGGGATGTACACAGAAGACCTTGCTGGGGCTCCAGCTGTAGGAGCACACAGCTCTAAGTCTCTACAGAACAGCAGAGAATGTTTGAAACCTGTGCTTTGCGGGACACCGAGCCACACACTGGTACCAAGCACAATACTAGATAACAGAGTAGAAGTGCTCTCCAGGCAAATAGAGAAAGTCTTTTAAAAGACAAAACACTGCTGCAAGACCTCAGTTTGATGTCAGAGCACGTGCGGTCAGCCCATCACAGTGAGGCTTCGGCCGACCTGCACAAACCGGTGAAGTTCTCACCTTAACTTTCTGCTGGTAAAGATCATCCAGCTTCTGCACTTCTTCCTTCAGAGTTCTCACACTTCTCTTGCTTTCTGTTACCATTGTATTCAACTGGGAGAAAAACACTTTGGGTGAGAAATCACAACTACAGAGCAGGGAAATTCTGACAAGTTAATCAAATTATGTTTGAACACTTTATTTCTGGTCCTCTTAGGGACTCTGTCTCATCTATCGTTTGTCTAAAATTTTTATTATTCCTTAAAGAGGGCTTAATTTTAAAGAAACTTTAAGGATACAAATACCTTTTTCCACTGGCATCTGCGGTAGTGCTTTATAAGCTCTCACATGTTATACACACTATTAATACTTTTTACCAATTTATCCTTAAGTATGGAATGTTTTGTCTTTTAGATTCATTAGATGATATACATTAGCGGGCTGGGGATATAGCTCAGTGGAATAAGTGCTTGCCTAGCAAGCACAGGGTCTTGAGTTCGATCCCCAGTACCGCAAAAAAAAAAAAAAAAAAAAAAAAAAAGATGATATACATTAGCTTTATCTTCAGTAGGCTTTGGTTATCTAGGTTCCATTTGCATTTTTTGTTTTGATTTTTTATTTGAGACAGGGTCTCACTATGCAGTTCAGGCTGGCCTTGAGCTCACTTTGTAGCCCAGGCTGGCCTCAAACTCACATCAATCTTCCTGCCTCAGCCTCCTGAGTGGTGGGACTACAGGTGTGAGCCACCACACCCGGCTGGTTTAACCTTTATGTTTATACTCCTAAGTATGAGTGGTTTACTTTTCTTTCTTTCTTTTTTAAAGTTTAGAGTCTTGCTCTGTAGCCCAGGGTGGCTTCGAATTCTGTAATGCCCCTGCCTCAGCCTCCCAAGTGCTGGCATTACTGGTGTGCACCACTATGCCTCGTTTCCCCTTTTGTGACGTTCTGTCAGGTTGTGGTATGAGACTTATCCTAGTCTTAAGAATGACCTACGTCTCCATGCTCTGTGATGATTCTGATGTCATGAAAATGATTTCACCTTTTATATTTAAAAACACTGAACTGTAAAAAATGACCTGTTACTGGACCTTTTGTGCAAAGCCAACTGCACTTCTGTTTTCTTACACATTTTGACTTTTTGACACCACTCTAGGGTTTGTTGTTATAGTCCACTGTGTCATATTTGTTTAAAGACAGATTCTTGCTTCCCCTGTGTTACTTCATAATTCAAACAAGTCCCCTCCTTCTTTACAGACTGTCCGCTCACTTGTCTTCTTGCTTTTACTTGAACAGTTTGGCAGCTCTTCGTAAATACCTTTCAACTGATCAGTGTCATTATTCCAATTTATTAGTATCTGTATAACCTTATTTCTGATCGCTTTTTTGGGGTAGTAAGAATCAAGCCCACAGACTCTCGGGCACTAGGTCATGTCCCCAGACCATTTTACTTATTTAATTTTAAATTTTGAGACAGGGTCTCACTAAATTGCTCAGGCAGGACTTGAGCTTAAACTCCTCCTGCCTCAGCCTCCATAAGTGTTGTGATTATATGTGTGCTCTACCACACCCAGCTTCCAATTCTTATTTTTTTGTTTGTTTGTTTTTGGGTGTTTTGGCAGTACCGGGGATTGAACTCAGGGCCTTGCGCTTGCCAGGAAAGCGCTTATTCCACTGAGCTATATCCCCAGCCCCCAATTCTTATTTTGCCTTATACCTTTTTTTTTTTTTTTTTTGGTGCTGGGAATTGAACTCATGACCTCAGGCTTGCCAGGCAAGTGCTTCTGCGGCTGACATTCCCAGACCCTGTCCTATGCCTTCTTAACTTGGCTAAACTGTCAAGCGGCAAAGTTTTAGGCGTCAGAGTCTGAGCGCAAGGCATTGCTGACTGCACCCTTCCTGAAAACGCTTCCCTGCTTTGGCTCCTCTGGCACATTCTCTTCTGACTGATTTCCAACTATTCTGTTCACTTCCAAGTATTCTTTCCAGAATCTCTTTTCTTTGCCAGTCCCTTAAGGGTCACTGCTCAGGCTTCAATCCGCAGCCACGTTCCTCTGTGCATTCTAGCAAAGACAGTCCACACCCATGGATTCGCTACCGTGCACAGCGAGAAGCCTCAAGACTCTGGGTTTCGGCCCAGTGTTGTGAATCTATCACTTCAGCCTCCTCCTGGATGCCCCACAAATGGCAAAGCTCAATGTCTCCAGCACTGTGCTGGCACCCCTGCTCTCACTTCCCTCCGCTAGTAAGGGTGCTGTAGTCCATTTAGTGCCTGCACCGGAGGCCTGAACCTCTTTCTCTGCACACTCGCATGTTTAGCCATGAAATCCTTGGGCTTTACCTTCTAAAATATCTCCTAAACCTACTCCCTTCCCTTCTACTTCTACTACAAATACTTTGGCTTAGTCTCTGGCTATTTTCAGGTGCATCTCTTCTATGAAACACTTTCCTACAGCTAAAAAGTTTTCCAAACGCACAGATCTGATTAGCGTAACTGCATGCCGGCATTCTGCTCCAAATGGAGGTCCCTGAAGGGTGTATTTATCTTTAGAACACTGGCAAGAGGCCTAGACTACAGTAGTTGGTTTATCGTTTCTTTTCCCAACTTCCTGCTATACGAGATAGGGCTCCTGTCTACGCACCCTTCAAATCCTCTGCGCTCTTAGGTGGGGCTTTTGGAGGTGGCTGAATCTAGGGTGTATGACGCACGGTGCAATCTAGGATCAAGGGCACTAGGATTAAGGCTGTGTGATAACTCAATGCTTCAGCACAGTTCTGGGTGACAATGGAAGCCCCATCGGGCGTCTAAGCCGATGGCCTGGACGGAGTACACAGGGAGAGAGGGCAGGCGGGCCTCCAGCTGCCATCCGCCTGCCTGCCTGCCATAGACTGTTTTTTCTCTGCCTGGCCACCCTGCCTTGGAACTGGCTGACTATAGACTGAAACGTCTATAACCTGTGCCCCAACAGTAACCCTTTGTCTCTAACCTGTGGGTGTCAGGCGCTTTACCACAGCAAAGAGAGGGTGGCTAAGATGCTGCTCAGTTGTGTGGCCCCACTGTCTGGAATTCATACCTATTTGAGAATTTACATGTCCAGTGCCAATTCCAGCAAAAAAGTGAAATTAAACTGAAGCAGTCTTTACCTCAAATTACCATCCACATGGGGCCCCTGTGAAGGCAGGTCCTACTTCCTTTCTTCCTCTCCACAGTGGGACATTTCAGAAACCCCCAATCACAGTAACAACAGTACGATAAAACACATTCTCCCACTCTTTCTTTTTATTGGAGTCTCAAAATTACTTTTAAAATCAAGTTCTATGGGTCCTGAGTTCTCTAGAAATTCCAAGGTCTAGAATGAAAACTTATAAAAACAAACCTCTTAAGCTATTACAGTTAGCCAGGTGTGTGCACACGCCTGTAATCCCAGCACTCGGGAGGCTGAAGCAGGAGGATCATGCAAATTCGAGACCAGCCTGGGCTACAAAGTGAGCTCAGAGCCAGCCTGAACTGCATAGGGAGACCCTGTCTCAAAAAAGACAAAATAGCAACCAACAAACAAGCTATCACAGTTAGCTCTATCATAGTTCACTCTAACTGCTAAAGATATATACCTATTTTCAGGTAGCTACCTCAAATCTATTTTAATATAAAAAAGGATATTACATTGTTTTACATTAAAGAGGTAATTCTCTGCCAAACCCAAAGACACAGACACTCACACACACACACACATACACACACTGAAATTTTGCTTCAGACCACTTTATCATACTAACAGGTAAAGCATGAGATGTTTAAATTAGTTATTATTCTAAATATTTCTCTCAAGGTTATATCCACTTTTTTCTTTTGTACAATTTTAATAAAAACTTAATCCCACACCTATTATAAACTACAAATGGACTGGGTATGGTGGTGCATACCTGTCATCCCAGCACTTGGGACGCCGACAGGGGGAATCGCTATGAGTTTGAGGCCAGCCTGGGCTATATAGCGAGACCCTGTCTCAAAAAAACTAAAAAACAAAACAAAACAAAATACTACAAATGGTATTTAATTTTAGGTCTAAGGAACCTTTGCTCTAAATGACTCTGTCTCAGTACTTACTTGTTCTAACGTGTCCTCCAAACCCATTTTCTTATTTAGAGCTTTATTAATGTCCTCTTCATTTTCATTCAGGAGCTCCTTGAGAGGTACCTATAAAACACAGAGGAACGTGGGTGACCGAAGTGTAGTTACAAAATTTCTTATGAGGCATCTACACAGTTGTGATGAGTTATTTTTTGTAGGGAGAAAGCCATGGTATTTTAAATCTTGAGATACCAAGCGCACACACACACACACACACACACACACACACACACACAAAAACTAATGTTTTAATTTCTGTAACAGAGGAATACCAATTACTTTTTGTTTTGAATACTGGAAAAGTTTAAGATCTGCTTATTTGATCTGGAAATTCATTGATACTATGTAAGCATTCTGCAAGTGCATTAAGCTTACAGCAGTATTTTTGGGAACAATTTACATATGAAGTTATATTATTGGGTTGGGGATATAGCTCAGCAGTATAAGTACCTGTCTGACAAGCACAAGGTCCTGGGTTCGATTTCCAGTACCAAAAAAAAGTTATATGTTGTTGAGATGATTAATTATTTGACCAATTTCGCATATCTGTATTTGTGTTCATGAATATACACTTCGAAGATATCAATAGGTAAAGCAACAACCATTGTTGAGTCCATGTCACATTGTCTGTAAATCAGTTTTTACTTTTTTTTTTTTTTTTTGGCGGTACTGGGGATCGAACTCAGGACCCTGCACTTGCTAGGCAAACGCTTATTCCACTGAGCTATATCCCCAGCCCTTGTAAATCAGTTTTGATTGTACTATTTCTTATGCTACTTTGTGTCTGTTAATATGTTTTTGTGCTTTTACTTTTAAAAAAAAAGCTATATTGTTGTTACAGTCTCCAGATGCATCAGTTTCTCTTAATTTTTTTCAGCTGTTTCGTCTCATAATTCTTTGCTTGTTTTTATTTTTTTCAAACTGTATCCAGCTTTATTAAAGATATTTTTCCAAAATAATCATGGCATTTCAGGCACGATGTGGGCACACATCTGGCTACTGACTTCATTTCAACACTGTCTTTTGTTGCTTCTCATTATTTTTCACATTTTAAAATAGTTAAACTACGCAACCCACTCGGGTCCCCTCTTGTCTCCCAGTAAAATTTAAAAAAAGAAAATGAAAATAGTTAAACTGAAATGGGTAAGACATATCACTTAATAGCCAGGTGTGGTGGCACATGCTTATAGTCCCAGCACTGGGGATACTGAGGCAGGAGGACTGCTATGAATTCAAGGCCAGCCTCAGATACATAGTGAGTTCAAGGTCAGTCTATCCTACACAGTGCAACTCTATCACAAAAAAAACTCCCAAATATCACTTAATATTAAACTTAATATTAAACTTTTTAAAGTGTGCAATTTTCTGGCATTTAGTACATTCAATGTTTTGTAAATAAAACTTTTAATTCCCAAAATGCCGTAACTCCAAAAGAAAACCACATATCTCATTATGTTCTCCACCTTTTAAAGTTGAGTTTCAGTTTTGAACTTCGTTTTCTTTTCATTTTTGGTGCTGGGGATCTAACATGGGCCTTGCACATTGGCATGTGCCCTACCACTCAGCTGCAGGCCCAGCCCCACCCACTCCTTCCTGAAACATACATCTCTGTATGAACTTCTCCACAAATACAGAACACCTGGAATTGTGCTTTATTAATCCTTTCTCCACTATGTGCAGAGACCACTGCTTTTCTGAGCACATGCATTCTTTTTGCACTAGGTAATCTTTTCTAGGGGATTTGACCCGGTAATCACTTTCTTACTGGTGAGAAAACTGCCTGTCTCCCTGTCCACTGATAGAAATGGAAGAATCTAGTCAGCCAGCACCAACTGCTGTGAGAAACAATTCAGAAAACACCTGAATGCTTACTGGATGCCTCTGTCACTACTAAAAATGAGTCTAAGGCTGGCATGTGGCTCAGAGGCAGAGCACTTGCCTCACGTGTGCGCGCTGGGTTCCATCCCCAGCACTGCTCTAGGTGTGATAGATAACCAAATCTCTTGCTGGATAGGGGGAGAGGCCAAGCTGGTTGAGAGGAAGAAAAGTTGAAGATGAAGAGTCAGGTATAATAAAGACAAGGTTTCTAGTAGCACAAAAGACAAAAAAGGTCAGTATTTTATTTCCTTGTGTGGTAGTTCTGGGTTATGGACATAGTAAAGTTTAAACTTTTTCAGACACCAATCAGCTAATTTACTTACATAAACTTGTGCTCTGTATTTGACAAGGCAGTTGGCACCAGCTTCAGGATTAAACTTAATTTCAAAGTCATAACCTTTGGAATTCTCTGCACCTTTTGGGATAAGTTTCAATTTTCGAGCCATTTTGTGATACTCTGCTAACTGTGTTTCGATCTGTAAGGAGAGAATAGGAAAGAAGTGTTAAAAATAAAGCAGGCTGTCGTCCCATGTGGCTCCCAGCCGGCACTGCTGTAGTTTCACACAGAAGGTGACGCCAACCTGTAGTAAGTTGGTAGTTTTTTAAAGGGTGGAAGTTTAACAATATACAAAGAATGAAAGGTTTTACTTTAAAGGCCATAATTGGCTGGTAAACAATATACAACACATACACAACTGTTCTATTTATCTGATAAACAGTTTAGAATAAGAATCCATATTTAGGTATTAATATTAACTAAAATTAAAAAAAAATTTAAAAAGTTATTTAAAATAATACAACAAATTGAGTCATGAGGATCTGGTTTAAAATTTACTTTTTCAAATGCCAGACAGAAATTTTATGGCACAAAAAGAAACAAAACCTTTATTTTGTCAAAGTAAAATATGTATCTAAGAGAAATATAAATTATAAATTAACACTTTCTATTTATATTAAATAAGTGAAATATAATCATGTATGTTTTAAATTGTTAGCTACATTGAAAAGACTGTTTCAGGGGCTGGGGGTATAGCTCAGTGGCATAAGCGCTTGCTTGGCAAGTGCAAGGTCCTGAGTTCGATCCCTGGTACTGGGAAAAAAAAAAAAAAAAGAAAAGACTGTTTCAGTCCCATATTTTACACTTCCTGCTCTTGCCTTTAGGCTCTGTTCAAATTACGTCACTGGAGTCCTTCCTTTCATAAATAGCCCCGACTGTTCTAAACCCTCCCTGTAATTTGATTTTTCTTCGTAGGCCCCGTCAGCACCTGGCACGGCGCACCCTCCACTCACTCCCTAAGTGAATGCTGGCGCAGTGGGAACAGCGGTACGCCCACAGCGGTGCCTGGAATACTGCAGATGCTTAGCGTTGGAATAAATAAATGTGCAGCTTCAGGCATCTTTCTACTGCTCACGAGTGAATCAGGAAGTCATGTACACTGCTGCCCCGTAGTACAGTGTTTCTCTCAGGACCACAAGGCATCCAAGCCTGCGGACACGCAGCAGCCCTGAAGTCTCTTCTGCCCTCCCCCGTGATTCCTTACTCCTGCCGACCTGCAGGGAGGGCAGGTCCGCGGCTCACATGCATGTGTCTCTGGACTCTTTCCACAGCCCTTTCTCATGTGAGAGCTTGTCAGGCACTTTCCTGACAAATCCAGAGGCAGCTGGAACATCTACCTCAACAAGGAGCCCTGAGGACTGAGCTGATGCATGAGATAAAAATTAGTCCAGGAACACAAGGATGGGTGAGATGTTTAAACTGACTTTTTCACCCTATCGTCAGCCTGAAGGCCACCTGGCCTCTCTTGGCCAGCTCTTAGCTTTGCAGCGCCACAAGCTTTCCATGTGCTGTCCACCCTCCTACTCTGCCCATGCCTGGGCCACTGCTTGCTACTTTACAGACTGCTTTTAATACACTGGGTAGAGTGGCCCATACCTGTAATCGAAGCATTTGGGAGGCTGAGGCAGGAGGATTACCAACTTTGAGGCCAGCCTAGGCCACACTGAGAATCATTGTAAAACAAACAGAAAACCCCTCAAAACCAAAAACCAAACCAGGCTTTTTTCTTTTTGCAGCCTGGCTGTCCAAATAAAATATGCTGTCCTTTTTCATATAACGAATTCTACTTCATTAAATTCAAGAGCTTGCCTAGTCTAGACATTCCTAATTTCCCCTTCCCACTTAGTGTGAGAGGTGAGGTACACTGAAGCAGCTCATTTCAGATATGCAGACCTCATCTGACCACACTCATTTTCCAAGAAGCAACTGGAGGCAAAGAGAGGTCAGATGACACGCAGCAGTCACAAGTGGTCAGTGGCATATCCATGGTTAAAACCTGAAATTTTAGGTTTAAAGACTGGGCTCACCACCATAGGATATCTTCTTTTTTTTTCGGTGCTGGAAATTGAACCCAGGGCCTACATACCCTACCATGAGCTATAACTCCAACCCCTATTCTTACAAATCTACACGGCTTGCTCCTTCATACATGGGGAGTTTGCCTAGAAGGGCCAGGAAGATGACAATACAGGTGGCTAGAGCAGAAGCAGTTTCATGGTAAAACCAACAACAGTGAAGGTACTTACTGCTCACGCTGAACTGTCCTTTCCGTGCTAAGAACCCCATGTGCTGGTGTGTGACATAAGACTTTTAATAATGTTAACAGCTAAGGCCTGAATGATTAAGAAACTAAGTGCATTATGCATATAATGTAGTTTATAATCGGATCAGAAAGAAAGACTAGTATTGGCAGGTAAACAGAGGTGCTCTGAACTGCAGCTCCAGAGGCAGGGGAGTGAGGTGCTCCTCCACACTCTCCTGAGAGTGTCATCTGCACACACTTGTTGCACACCCAAGGTGATGCTGGGCACTCTTCTTCCTCACTTGCAGGAGGTCCTGCTCCATCTCCCATGGCCTGGCATCTGGGCTCACATTCACCTCGTCCACAGCTATTAGCCCCCTTTTCCCCCTGTATTTCTTTCTGTAATTATTTCAGCCTTTTGGGTTCACAGGACTGCATAGGAAAGCTTGTCTGGTGGCCGCCTCTTACCCCAGAACCTTCTCTCTGGTGTGAACCCTGCGTCTTTGTCTGCTAGCTGCTCAAGCTAGCGCTGAGTCAGGGTGTGGTAGAGTGGGTAACAAAATATGGACCAATACAAGTATTTTCACCTCTTCATCTTTCCCTCACTATAGGATCCTTGGTCCCATTTTTACATTTGTTACTGAGTTTTAAAATCATTTAATTAATTAATTTATTTTTTGTCTTTTTGAGACAGGGTCTCCCTATGCAGTTCAGGCTGGCCTTGAGCTCACTTTGTAGCCCAGGCTGGTCTCGAACTCACAATGATCCTCCTGCCTCAGCCTCCTGAGTGCTGGGATTATAGGAGTGCGCCACTGTGCCCAGCTTGTCCTAATTCACATACTCAAATGCCACTTTATCTGGTCCTTGGTCTAGAACGCCTGGGTTATTGATAGTTATGAATATTAGATTGTATTTCAGGCCTCGGTACTCAGCTGGCAGGGAGCCTAGGGCTGTCCAGGGTTCTCTTCCTGGATTCCCGAGGCTTAGACAGTTTCTCATGCTCTGCTGGTCCATGAGCCCGAGTCTTGTTGTGTGCTCACGGAGGTTTCTTGTGCACGCCTGGCCCCAAGTCATATTTGACCCTCCTTAATGGAGTTTTCCCCATACCCTCCCGGAGAGCTGTATTCAGTTCTCTTCATCGGGGGCTTGTCTGGGCTCGCTTGTCTGGGACCCGTCTCAGTCCTGTGCTCTTGACCTCTTCCAGAGACTGGCACCTAACCAACAAGGCCGGCCCTCAGTCTCCCTGCCCTACCTTGTCCTGTGTTTGGGATTACCTGAGTGCTGTGGCTTGTCTCTTTTATCTCCCCATGTGTGTTCTACTGTCTTTAGAATAACAGGTGCTCGATGGCTTCTGCAAGAAGAGGGAATATCCAGGCAGAGTGGCCACCCCAAAGGGGGCAGGATGCTCTCCATCTCCACCAGGACCCGCCTATGCAGGCATGGAAGGGCCAGACGAGCCCCCAGCTGTGAGAAATGAATTTACTTGTCGAGCACTGTGCATGAGGCTGCCCTCTCCTCTTGTAAGTGCTGCCCAGACACACAGCAGGCACACCTATGTTGAGAGGCTGCATTTTATCCCTAACTCACAGGCGACCCTCTCCCATCTAACCAGCTGGGATTACAGGTTTGTACCATGATGACCAGCTGTCTTTACTTTTTCAATGCCAGGCATGGTAAGTGGCACAGGAGTGCTACATAAATGTTTGAGAAGTGGTAGGTATGTGAGGAGGTTTAATTTCCTCTTCTGCACAGTAAATGGGGTGGGATTTATGGAAACCATTTTCACGGCTTAGAGACTTTCTTGCTTATTTCTTGGTTCACTGCAAAGAGAGTCTAGATTTGACTATAGGACACTAACACAAGGTAGGAGTGCATCTTAGTCATGGTCCATGTCAGCGCTAAACAAACGTTACTTCTTCAGCCGGTTTACTTTGCTTGCTGAGGTCCTAACCGGGACAGACGCACACAGAGGTCCATGCAGATGCAGCCCAGAATGGCACAACTTACCGCCTCTTTGGCTCGGGCATACTTCAGCTCCTCGTTCCACAGCTGCTGTTGGTCGGTCTCCAGGTCCTTGGTTAGTTTATTGATGGTTTGCTGCAAGTCATTTTTTTCATGGTTTATTCTCTCAATATCAGCGACTGAGTACTTCTGGTTATCAACAATGTTCTGCAGCCGGGCATTCTCCTGTTTCACCGTTTCACACTCTATTTCTGCATTGGAGAAAACCAGTTTTAGCTTTTATGACTTCTCCAGAGAAACTGACACTATTATTGACCAGCACTAATGTCACTGTATACAGGTTTTACACATATTCACGCTTTCTCTTTCTCTGGATCATTCTGGTTCACTGTGTTTTGCGAATACCATTCTTGAAGATGATACAATTAAAGTTTTAGGGTGGTACTTTATTTTCCTACTGGCTTACTGTGCTTTTCAGGAAGTACTAGGTGAAAAAGGAAATGGTTACACTTAAGAATCCTCACACTTACACAGGTTGTCTATCTCTGTTAATGTTCACTTATATGCTTTTAGTACCCCTTTCTGCACAACTCTGAATAATTCACGAACACAAAATCACTTCTATTAAAATAAATGTTTTTTGTTTTTGTTTTATGTACACTGGTTAGGTTCTTGCTTTGTCTACTTATATTTTCCAACCTTCTGCGACTCATAGGCTTCCGTACAATATGAAAGTTTTTCTTTGTTTTTTTTTTTGTCTTTTAAGACAGGGTCTCGCTATGCAGTTCAGGCTGGCCTTGAGCTCACTTTGTAACCTAGGCTGGTCTCAAACTCACAACAATCCTCCTGCCTCAGCCTCCTGTGTGCTGAGATTACAGGCATGCGCCACCACAATGGGTTATGAAAGTATTTTTTACAGCAGACTGTGCTAAATGGATGAGGATGGCCAACAGGGCAAAGAGAATCACCCTGAGTGCTCTGAGGACCAATATCTTGGCATTGGTATACACACGGCTTCATATCTGAGCTTAAAATAAATTAATGCTTGGTTTAAGTGAAATTTTATGCATTATAATATCTGAACATAAAAATCCACAACATATGTCTATGGAGTTTATTTACTCTTGTCTAGAAATAGCTTTAAACAATGAAGAAAGTTAAAATATTCATAGAATTAAAAATCTTAAATTAACCATGATAAAATTAGTCCTCCCAAGCTAAGTCACTCTGGAATGACAAATGATAGCTTCAATGTTACTTTCTCTATTTATT
Organism: Dinomys branickii; assembly: GCA_004027595.1. NCBI lineage: Eukaryota > Metazoa > Chordata > Mammalia > Rodentia > Dinomyidae > Dinomys > Dinomys branickii. The sequence goes on from PVLD010001460.1 coordinate 158,793, forward strand.
TTTTAAATTTTTTTTTTTTTTTTGGCGGTACTGGGGATCGAACTCAGGACCCTGCGCTTGCTAGGCAGGCGCTTATTCCACTGAGCTATATCCCCAGCCCCACTTTCTCTCTTTAGTTTGCAACTACTACTGGAAAAAAATTTTTTACAAGAATTAGAAAGTATTTTCTAATAATTTTCTGATAATTTTCTTGATTAAATGCTGACAAGGAAGATAAAATATTAATAACAGAAAGCACTGATTTAATTATATTACAAACATTATTAGAATAAGAAATTAGTTCATGGCTCCTTGTCATGATGAGCAACACAGGACACTGATTGGGGGCAGGTGCCAAACATTTGAAGAGTCTGTTTATAATCACAGTCATCTGTAAGAATAGTAAGTGCATTTAACAAATAACGTACTATGGGAAATTACAAGCCTTGATCTGACAGATGAGCAACGCACTACAGGCTAAGAATTAAATAGTTTAAAGATAATCTACACAACCCCTATATGGGACAGATATGTATAAAATCCTATTAGAATAAAACACAAGGCCAGGCATGGTGGTACACGCCTGTAATCCCAGCACTTGGTTTTTTTTTTTTTTTTTTTTTTTTGGCGGTACTGGGGATCGAACTCAGGACCCTGCGCTTGCTAGGCAGGCGCTTATTCCACTGAGTTATATCCCCAGCCCTAATCCCAGCACTTGGGAGGCTGAGGCAAGAAGACCATTGTGAGTTCGAGGCCAGCCTGGGCTACAAAGTGAGCTCAAAGTCAGCCTGAACTGCATAGCGAGACCCTGTTTCAAAGACAAAAAACCCCCAAACCAAAAAAAATGCACAAAGAGCAAAGTCCTAGGACAACAGTATAGCTGTCTGTTCACTTACTCTTTTGTTGCTAGGGATGGAACCCAGGGCCTTCCACACACTAGGCAAGCACTCTGCCCATGGGCTGCCTGGTGATCCTTGCCTCTTGAGTGGTAGGATTACAAGTGTGTAGCACCACATCTGGCCATCTGTTTTCAAACTGCAGCCCCATGGTTCTGTGATTTATAGACAAGCTCTTCTGCTCTACATCCGGCACCACACATTGCCGAGCAGCCCTGCGCCATGGTATTTTCCAGAGTTTTATGATTAAGAGTGATGTGTGTTTTATGAAAGCAAGGCAGGGAGGGCACAGGAGATCACAAGCTTCCTGAGCTGTGCTTTTGCTTTCCTAGAATTGTAGCACTTGCAGCTGTCCTCCTACTTTCCCCCAGTTTCGGCTGCCTAGAAGGCAGCGATGGAGGATGACAGTTAAAGTAGACCGAGTCAGGCAGACACCAAGAATCTGCTTCATTAGTACAAGGTAGAACAGAGCATACAGAATACACATCTAATATTTATTGCTTTAATTAATTTATAGTGCTGAAAATCAGATCCAGGGCCTCATGCACACTAGGCCTGCACTCTACTGCTGACCTCCATCACCAGCCCTAGAATATATAATTTATATTTATACTCACATCTGGGTAGCATAGGCTCTTAGGATAAGGCCCTGTTGGCTCCAAAAAGCCAAGGGGTGGAAAACACATTAGAAGGTAAAGTAGGCTGACTAATGGCCACCTGGATATGTAAGTCCTGATTTCTGGGATAGCAAGCATTGCCTTATTTGGGAGATGTGATTAAGAATGCTGACGAGAAGCTAACCCTGGGGTTATCCAGGTGGACCCTAATGTCGTCCTGAGAGTCCCTATAAGATACAGACAGGCAGAGGTACACACACACACACAGGCAGAGGTACACACACGCACGCATGCGACAAAGAGGTACACACACACACACACGCACGCACGCACGCACGCGACAAAGACGAGTCCCAGCCTCCATCTGGACACAGGCCTGGCTCCTGTCAGCTGGATGAGGGAGTGTGGACTGGCTGGATTTTGGACTTACAGCATCTACAGCTGCGAGACAACAGAATCCTACTGTTTGAGACCCCAAGCCTGTAGTAATTTGTTACGGCAGCCTCTAACACAGAAGGGACTAAAAACTTGGTAATTAGTTACAAAAATTTGGCACAGGTGGGAAGAAGATGAGGCATGTACGAGACACCCACCCAGGTCCCATGCCCGCCTGGGGGGCCTCTGCCAGCACATGCTGTCCTTACCTACTCTAGAGATTTCTTCATCGAGACCACTCAGTTTCTGGTCAAGAATAGCTGAATGAGACTCCAAATTGCTCATGTATGATTGATATTTTTGAACATCTGCTTGTAGGGAAGCTTTCAGCTTCCTCAAAGACTCTAGACGATTCTTTAAGAGACAGGAATATTAAATTAGTTCCACATCACTTTATCTTAAAGGAAAGCAGTATTGTGTAAATTTATCTCAAGAGAATGGTAAATTAGCATGTCCTTTTCATGTTTAGGCATCGAAGGAACTAAAAGAGGAGTATGTTATCAGGTATGTAAGCGGATGGGCTTCTCAAGAAGTCAGTTTTAGGTGTAGAGGGGGAAGAAACTAAACATTTAGAATTTGATTTTTGCCAAATAGTCTGGGTGCTTACCTAATAGCATACAAAATAAAATTAAAATACTGGTATTAGATTTTAGAGAACACTTAGGTCTCAATATATTCCGTAAGTCCACTTATTAGCACCGCTTCTTCACTACACAACTCGGCCCCTTGAGAACGGCGCTCCTCAGAGGTGCAGTCGGGGAGCTGGCTGGAGCAACTCTTTCTCGCGTAAGTAGGTAGGTCTGTTTCATCATGTTCCGAAAGCCGTTAGACCAAGGCTAATGGACACAAGGGAAAACAAAGCTCCACAGATACAAAACATGTTTTCCCTGGGACTTGCACCCCATTTAAAAGTCCAACTTTTAAGAAGCTTGTGAACCTATTTTTAAAAATTCTGATACTGCTGGCATTCTCTAAGATTCAAGGCTGAGCAAGCCATTAAGAAAGTGCACAAACACATTTACTAACCGGTTCTTTTTCTCTTTCCTGCTCCAGTCTTGCGATCTGCTCATTCAATGCTTTGTTTTTTGCAGCTAATGATTCCAGCTTGGAAGCATCTACATTATATAGATCCTCTGGAGACAAAAACCCCAAACTTTGTAAGAATCCGCATGTGGCCTCTTCTCCCAGGTTTCAGCACTGCCTCCCCTGCCTCCGCCTTCCGGCCTCTGCTCTAAACACCACCAGCAAGGGAAATGCTACTCTTTGTAAAATCGCAAACCCTCTCCTTCCCTCCACTGTGATTTCTATCCCCTTACCTGGCTGGCTTTTCTCCAGAGCACTTTTCACCGCTGGACTTAGACTGGCTCACTTCGGTACTGCCCTTTCTGGGCATGTGAATGCAAGCTCACAGGGTATTTTCACTCTTACTATTGTACCCTCAGTGTCACATGGCTACTAGCATGCAGTAGATATGCAATATCAATTTACGTGAATGAATACATGCATTTATATGCTTGGTTACAGATGGAAATACCAAGTAACTCACTAGCATTTTTCTGTATTAGATTACTAGGAATTTAGAATTACTAGGAATTTTCTTCTCTGCAAGCAAAACATCATTTATCTTGCTCTTTCCCAGGTGGACAGATTGAGAATGTCCAGGTCACTCTTCAGGAAGGTACACTCCCATTTGTTCTTTGTACCTCAAGGGGCAAGACGAGTCTCCTGTTTGGATCAACTCCATTGTCTTTAGAGGAACACCGTTAGACGTCTTCATGTGTTTTATCTACCTCTCTGACCTCTATTTACAAGGCAATTTTAACACAAAGGACAATACAAAATAATACCCCGGACTGTTTAAGTGTTAGTCAGTTAATTATGAGTGTCACTAGAGTGAAAAAGTGATTTTTTAATTTGAAAATACAACGGCCTGGTAACTGACAGGTTTTAAGAGACTGAGGCCTCTTGGCTAATTGTGCTTTAATTTCTCAAACAGTACAGCAAGGACTACCCCCAAGAGAAAACATGTGCTAATCATCTTCTGTGCTAACAGCAGTGTATGTGGTATTTCACTGTGCTTTCATCTACTGTGTCAGAGAGGTCAAGCCACCTGCTATGTGCGCACAGCCAGGAGGGGCTTGCCTCAGCTCTGCCCCGGCACTGGTGCTCTTCCGGCTCCGCTATTACTTCCCTCCACCAAGGAAACCACAGGGGTAAGAATCTGAAGGCACCTGTGTGCATTTCAAGTACGCAGGTCTTAGTAAGTATAGTCTTAGCTACAGAAACTGCTAGCTTACGCGCAGGTTTAAATGACTAAAAGCAGCACACCGAGGAGAGCACTTACTCAGCTTGGACTGCAACTCCGCATTCATCTCTTCAAAGGTGTCGGCGCCACTCATGAAGCTCTCATAGCATTTAATGGTATAGTCCAAAAATAGCTGATGGGGTTAAATGGATGTTAAAAGCAAAGTCACGACTTTTCAGAGTGTAAGTTTGTTTGAATTTAAATTATTAAAGAGGCCGTCAGGAACACTAAGTAGTTACATAAATTCCTATGAATAAGGGACAAAACTACCATTAATTACGCTGCATACACAGTCTACTTCTAAATATGAGTAATGAAGCTAAAAATAACACTTAAATTTGGATAAAGATGATATTTAAAAATAATAACTATATCTTTAGAATTTTCAGGTCAACTAAATAAGAAACATAAGCGTAATTCAAGATAAAAATGCACAAACTTAATTATCTTTAGAAATAATGCACCTTATAAGAACTGAATTACCGATCATGTAAGTTCAGTTCAACTGACAGACAGGGCCTAACTGTGAAAAACAGAGTATAATTAATAGAAGCTAATAATCACATTACAGCTTTGGGCTAAGAATGGCATGGTAAGTAGAGACCTAAAGAGCGGAATATTAGTTGTATCTCTGTGCTTTTGAGACAGAATCTTGCTACGTTCCCTACACTGGCTTTGAACTTTCCTGTTTCAGTCTCCTGATTACTGGATTACTGGTGTGTGCTACTGTATGTGGCTTTATAGAGTTCTCAGGAGGTATTTTGGTCACTGAGGATGCGTATTTTATTAGGTGAAGATGGCGAACCAGAATTTTCCACACCTTGAAGTATCTCCCAAGACAAACCAGTTCCCCTGGTGCTCTCTCTTTGCTTACCAGGCAACCTCCTCCTTACTTGGCGGACACGGACTGAGCACCCCAAACAAGCCGTGCAAATATTCCTGGGACTGGAGATGTGCATCGCTGATGGAAACTTAGTATGTTTATTCTTATTTCAGAACAGTCTCTTGTGAATTTGTTAAGAGACAATGTCTGCTTAATTTTTACCTTTATAGACTGAAACAGAATTGACTCTGTAGACCCACAAGCTAAGGATCAGAATATGATGGAAAAATAGAGAATCATGTGAAGTTGGTTAATCTGCTAAGTCTCTACAGTGAAAAACAGCACTTTGGTTTTCAAAGTGCTTCTCTTACTGACTTAATGTTTAGGTGAATATCAAGAAATTTGATATGTATTTCATATATATTGCAATGGGGTAGAATTGTTTAGAAGGTAGAAAAATCAAAGGCTTTCTAGATGCCTCCAGCTAGGATCACTGCTGAAACAGTAAAGAGGCATATTTATTCTTGTAAAAAAAAAAAAAAGGCCCTGATGTCCTGCCAGTCTGCTGCTATATCTTTGAACTATTTCTCAGACAGCAATGCAAGAGACTGGAATTATTTCTACTTTCCTTTTGTGGTAAAGGCTCCAAAGAGTGAAGGTTAAAATCAACACAGGAGAGTTTGTCTTCTGAGCAGCATGTGTGGTAATGGGTCACTTGTGTATGCAACATTCAAAACGCATCCTCAGAGTTGGTGTTTATTCCATGTGGATATACAGATTTGCATAGTGAGGGAACAGGGTGGGGCTAATTGCAGGGTTTAGGTTCTATATAAAGTACTTATGTTCTAAAAACAGAGAGAACCAGTATGGACTACTTGTTTATTACTTTTCCTCAATCACTCTGAAAAGAGGTATCTCTGAGGTAAGTGATGATATACATAATTTAAAAGGTCCAAAATAAAATGAATAAACAGAGTCTATATGTGATGTTTTAAGACTCAATCCATCATGCTTTCCATAGGCAGAATTACACCAGAATAACTTTACTGATATCTTTGATCTGTAAGACCAAGGAAAAGACACACTATATAACACATACCACATCATTTAGTTCTAATGTGCTTGCACAACTGTGCCATCAGGATAGAGGACATGAACTCAGGGAGCATTGAGTTACACCCTCATACTTTTAAAAACTTTCTGAGACTAGGTCTTGTTAAATTGCCTAGGCTGGCCTTCAACTTGTGATCCTATTGCCTCAGCCTCCTGAGCAGCTGGGATTACAGGCGGGTAGCACCATGCCTGGCCTCTCTGTGCACCTTGGGTCTCTCTGTGCACCCAGGTGGGTGAAGGGAACCTCATCTTTGCCTGTCTTCTTCAGCAAGGTCTCAGGTGACAGCCAGACATAAGAAGTCTGTAGATTCGGGCAGGGCAACACCAATGGCACAGTTGCTAGCTTGTCATCAGGGAAAAGACAGTTTCTGCGGCCTTCTCAAGGGTCCTTGTGAAAACTCTTGCAGTTTTAGTTACTTAACATCTTCAAGTTTCTTTGCTTACTTTATTTTAGGAAAGTATAATTTAACTATAGACACACTGGATAATATTTAAAACAAATCAATCTTAGCAGTTTTTTTAGGAAGCAAAAGATAAATTCTACAACATAATTTCAATAGTGACAAGTTTGGTAAATAATATAAAACTCATTATAAATGATGGTAATATATGGTACCTTATTATGCATAATTCCATCTTCAGTTTCTTCTACCCAAGGTTGTCCATCATCAAATAAAGGTGAGCTTTCTTTCATGGCATTATGTATCTATTATACAAACATATTATGTAGACTAATATTACATGAAAAACATAGCTCTCATGTTTTGTTAAATTCGTTTTTAAGTATCATTTTGAGAAGCATTTAATTGTATGACTAAAACTTTTTTTTGGTTTGGTCTTTCATTTGAGACAGGGTCTCACTATGCAGCCCAGGCTGGTCTTGAATTCGCAACAATCCTCCTCCCTCAGCCTCCCAAGTGCCGAGATTACAGGTGTGTGCCACTAAGCCCAGCTAAAACTTTTTAAGAGATTATATTGAGGCTTAAAATCCTTGTTATTTTGTAACTAAAACTGTTAAGAGTTTAGAAAGCATGGGCTTCACATTTAGTTCTTGTCCATAGACAAAAACACGTTGATCTTTATGTTACTAACCCAGTGAGAACATATAAATTTTAATGCAACTCTTAAGATTCCAAATGAGAATTGCCGGGTGAAAGGTGAACAAATAATAGTTATTTCTCTTATATGAACTCAGTTTTGGTGTCCAAATGTTATGAGTGGTCTTCAGTACACAAGTAGGAACTTTAGATGGAATTTTACAATATAAAATTTCAGAAATACTACTGTTGATCAAATTTCAAAGTGGTATCTGTGGTATCACTTTGAAGTGTTATCTGTGAAATTTGCTTCTCCTGGGGTCCTTCCTAGGATTTTAGCCTGGAGTCACTTGCCCTCCCTGGTGTTTGCTGCTCTAAAGGCACCTTGGGTCTCTCTGTGCACCCAGGTGGGTGAAGGGAACCTCATCTTTGCCGGTCTTCTTCAGCAAGGTCTCAGGTAACAGCCAGACATAAGAAGTCTGTAGATTTTGGCAGGGCAACACCAAGGGCACAGTTGCTAGCTTGTCATCAGGGAAAAGACAGTTTCTGCTGCCTTCTCAAGGGTCCTTGTGAAAACTCTTGCTATTCTCCAAGGTTCAAGAAAGGTCTTACCCAGGGACAAATAGATCCCCAGGGGCTACACAGAGCTGAGATTTGGCTGAAAGTTTCTTTCTTTCTTTCTTTTTTTTTTTTTTGTCTTTTTGAGATAGGGTCTTGTGCTATGCAGCTCAGGCTGGCCTTGAGCTCACTTGGTAGTTCAGGCTGGTCTCGAACTTGCAACTATCCTCCTGCCTCAGCCTCCCAAGAGCTGGGATTACAGGCGTGCGCCACCACACCTGCTTGGTGAAAGTTTCAACTTGAAATTGTACAGAAGTAAAGGACACTGAGATTCAAATCACCTGTTCTCAGTTATTCTCAGATTGTCCATCATGGCACTGCTTCTCTATATTGTGAACCTGGAGATGGAAAAGGACCCAGGGCTCTGAGGTAAGTCAGGCCCTGACCATGGTCACCAACCAGGCCCTGACCATGCCACCACAGATCCCTGGAGCACATGCAGCTTGCCTATTTGGGATCCTTAGGGGCAGGGACAGTGGGACGCTGGCTAAACTACTGCCACTCAAAAGGGTCATGGGGCAATCTCTGGGTGAGGGGGTACAGGGAAAATGAAAGAATGAAGCTTTACTTATAAAGTATTAACAAATGATTCAGTAGTATAATGATATGAGGAAAATAATGCATTCTATCAATAGGTAAAGACAGAGAGAAAACTTTTACTAGATCCTGTAAAAGCATATGACAACCTTCAACAACTATTGATCTTTATTTTTTGTACCAGGAATCAAACTCAGGACCTCATACTTGCCAGGCAGGCACTGTGCTGAGCTGTACCCCCTCCGACTACTGATGAAAGTGGGTGAACTTCAACATGAAAAACATTTCCCTCTACCTGAATATATCACAAGAAAATAATAAAAGAAAATATTCCATTTGCAGAGCATGGTTACAATAGAAATCAACTGAAAACAGTAGTAATGAGGCAATTCAATACCATGTAGTGAATACAAAAATACCATTAGCAATAGCAACTTTAGAAATATAATAAAAAAATAAGTCTGTCCATCTCAGTAACAAAACACTGGAACAGAGTTCATGCAAAGAAATGTCACTTGATATGAAGAAAGCTACAGCATATCTTACTGAAGAAAGCGAAAAGATATGAATGAGATTTAATACTTTCCCAAATGACAAGACTAATTATCAAAATGGGATTTCCCAATATATCTATGAATGCAATGGGACAGTAATGAAAAAATCCTAAGATATTTTTGGGAATTTTAAAAAATAATTTAAAGAGTAAGGACATAAGAATAGTTGGGAAACTATAAAGAGCTGCAAGAACTTTCCTCTAACATTTTCCTCTATTAGAAAGTGACAGGAACTGGAGTGGTCACCACAGGGGTAGGAGAAAGAGCAGAGCAGCAGCTGTAAGTGTGAACTGCAAACAGTTCAAAAAGTGGGAAACAATGGGTGAGTCAGGTAGTGCTGTGACAGATGAGTGTTTAAGGAAATAATGCTTTCTTTTTCTTAAACAAGACTGAATCGTAGATTAAGAATTAGACAACACAGAGTCGATGGTGGCATGCACCTGTAGCCCCAGCTACTCTGGAGCTGAGGTTGGAGGATCACTGGAGCTCAGGAGTTCAAGACGAGCCTGGGTAACACAGTGAGACTGTGTCCCAGGGGAAAACCCAACCAACCAAAAAAAACTAGGGGAAAAATGGAAGGCCTAAGAAAACCCACACTGAGGCCTTTCTCAGTGTGGCTGAAATTTCTAAGCTTAAGCGGGAAAGATAATTGGAACAAAAAACCTGTAGTCTCCCATGGATTATTATATTGCAGTGCTATATAGTTCTACTGCAAAGCAAGGCAAGAAGGGATTTCAGCCTCAGTAAACACTGAGGAGGCCTAGCAAGAGGTCCCTCCCTGACCGACCAAAGCCACAGCAGCTATTGTACGAGCTCGCAAAGCACTGTTACAAAACCCTAAACCGCTAAGGCAAATACGGGTGAGGTGCACTCCTGGCAGTGGGCGTCCAGGTGGTGGTGCACAGGTGACGGTCACCTGGTCCATGAGCGTCACTGGGAAAGACAGGCTGAACGCATCAAGGCTGTATGTGAAGTCTGATAAAAGTCACATTTCATTAACAGGCCACGGTACTGGACTTCTGTTCCTACCTCGACAACTGGCAGTGCTGACCATTTACCACCTGCTTACATCTAGTTGAAGGTTTTTTTCTATGGCCAAGAGAATGTCACAAGGACTTTATTAGTTTTTAAGGATTCTAGAGCTTGGCAGGACAGGAAACTCAAGAGAACAAAAAAGGATAAAGTTGCTTTAAAATAGGTAAAAACCTGTAATTTGGAACAGCTAAAATGCTCATAAAATCAAAAGGATAAAAGGGAGATTACTTGCACCAGTTAGACTGAGGCTAACTTCTCTGCTCAACCACTTCTGACTTACAAAGTGCCACCCTGGGGCTGCCACTGGGGCTGGATGACGGCCTGCCCAGCAAGAGCAGGACCCTAGGACGGGTTCCCGGCACTGCAAACAAAACGACAAGAAACGAAACAAAACCCCAGAAGACAACACTGCATGTTAAAAAATCAACAGGAAAAAAGGTAGATGTGAAGAGGTAGTTATTGTAATGTGAAAAATGTTCAACTTTAAAAACAAAAAATGCAAATATGAAGCAAACCAGCCATCTTCCTTTTGTTTTCAACCATTGAAAATACCAAGCTTGAGGCCCTGGGGTCAGTCTGCAGTACAGAGGTGCGGGCTTGGGGGAATTCCTGGAAAATGGCACTCAAAGGAAAAGTGGGGTGGGGTGGTGAGCACCTGTAGTCTTGGCTGCTTGTGAGAAGCAGGAGGCTCATTCGGGCCCAGGAGTTTGAGATGGGTCCAGCTAAAGCGAGTAACAAAACATCCAAAACCAAACCACTGATAAACTTTATAGGTAAGTAGTTCAACATAATGAAAATGTATAGGGAAGTTAAGAGAGATGCAAATAATAAAGCACACAGAAGTATAAATTGTTTCAATAATTTATACGTTATTAAAAGAATTTTTCACCCCCAAGTTGGTAATTTTAAAGCAATACTGTTGGTAGTGTGCGAAAATGGGTAAGCTCACATATTCTTGAGGAATTTTTAATGGGTTCCTCAATTCCTGGGGGGGAAACTGTCAGTATGCATCAAAAGCCTAAAAATAATACAGTCATGTGTCGCTTCATGATGGGGACATTTTGAGAAGAGCATCAGTGAGTTTGTCCTGGTGTCACCATCACAATGCTTTTAAACCTGGCTGGTACACAGCAGTCACCTAACATGGCCTCATGATCCAGTCGAAGGAAATGGTACACATAAGCTGCATGAGGCTGCCGTGGAGTAACACTGTTGTGCACAGCACGATTTTTTAAAGCAGGAATCCACTCTAAAATAACAAAAGTCTAGTCTGGTAAATACACAAACCAGCAACAGGAGTTGCTTCTTGTTGTTATCGAGTGCTAGGTACTGCCCATAACGATAGCCACTGTACTGTGCTTTCATGTGACCTGCAGCATGGAAGGTTCACTTACACCTGCATCGCCTGACACACAAGTGCAGCTTACCAATGGCCGCAAAGGCACTAGGTGTGAAGAGTGTGTCAGGCTTATGATCGTTTCCTGCGAGCACTGTCCCATGTGCTGCCCGTCACTGACCAGCATGTCATTGTGCAGCACAGGACTGTGCACCCTTTGTGGACTAATAAAGCACTTGGCCTGGCAGGGCTGCGGAGTGGTAAGAGTTTGTCCTGCCTGCATAAAGCCTAGGGCTTCAGTGCCCTGCACTGCAAAAGCAAACAACCCAGAAGCTACACCCAGAGAAACGGTTTCAGTTGTCTCTAGGTGAGGAGATGATGGCTACCTAATTGCGTATTTTCTAAAACTCTTGGAAAATGAATGTACATTTTCGTATAGAAAGAGGAAAAATGAATTTCATGAGGGAGAATTAAAAAAAAAGCAACATTCTATTGATTTCTATTTAAGCTTTAAAGTTATGACCTTGTCTATAGATTAGTTGTGATTGTACTATTTTCTATGATAATGGGTGTCTGTTTGTCAATATGTTTTTGTACTTTTATGTTTCTAAAAAAAAAAAAAAAAATAAAGTTATGAAAATAATCTCTCACAAGTGGAATTCCCTTCCCCTCACCTCTTCTTCAGTCACGTTAACAGTTTCAGGAACTTGAAATGTGCTTTGAAAAACAAAAGCTAAAGCACACTTTGGGCTAAGTGGCAAAGGCAGGACTGGGAGAGAAATAGGAATACCTTCTTGAAAACACAACAAACTTTCTAGTATGTATTTTCTTTTGTTGCTGATGTTTTTGCTTTCTTGACAGTCTCAGTATGTAAGTCAAGCTGCTCTGAACTCGCTATGTGGCCCAGACTGGCCTTCAACTTGTGATCTTCCCACCTCAGCCTCTCAAGTGTCCTGTGTGTACATATAAATGTCAAATCAAATACCTTGATGCAGTCTATTAGCCAAACCAAGGCTGCCACGATGTGTGGCCAGGTGTGGGGGGCTCCCACTGTGTACATGGAGCTTTTGGATAGAGCAAAAGGGTATCTGTGAAAAATGACAACAAAAAGTTAGTTTCTGTTCATATAGTAAAAATCATGGCTAAATTAAGAAATTATGCTTTAGAAAACTGCACATATGCCCCAGAGTCTTGATTTGTTTAAAAGATATTTGCTGTGATTGCTAGTATTATTCCCCAACGACTTCTACTTTTGTTTTTTTCTCTGCAGATCATGTTGCACCCATAATCCCTAGAGATGCAGAATTTAATTTATAATCAATATGCTGGATGCCTCCCCAAAGACCTTTCGTTTCTTTAAAGTCAGTGTTCCCTCATAATATTCTACATGCACGAGCCACGCATGTCCAAGTGCTTGTCCCATTCTGTGCTTCACCTACAGTCTTTACAACTTTATGTCACTGTGCTTTTACCAGGATGCAGTTCTGGTGTTTTTGCTGCAGTGAGGCTGCCTGTGCCTGTGCCTCCGTCCTTCCCGCAGGCCAGCGCTGATGCTGTCATCTGCAGTTCTGTTATAACCTAGCTGCTGTGGCTTGAATGTCAGTCCCTCAGAAACATCACCCCCAAAGTCACGTGCTGATGATAAGGCCCAATCGCGTCCCAGATTCATGGGTTACAGGGGAGGGGTCCTTGTGATAAAAGTCTGCTCCCTCTGACACCCTTGCTCCGTCTCATCTTGTGACAACTCCTGTTGTGTCACAAGCCAGTGAGAAGGCCCTCTCTAGATGCTGGGTAGAGGTTGGTGTCCTGCTTTTGGGCTTCCCAGACTCACAGAGCCACAAGCTAAATAAATCTCTACTCTTTATAAATTACCTGGTGTCAGGTACTTTGTGCTGGTAACAAGCAAATACGGCTGCTGTCACTTTTCTATTCTTTAATTTATCCTACATATACTGTTCACAGTGTTCGTCTGAAAACATGTTACTTCTTGATACTTTTTTTTTTTTTTTTTTTTTAGGTACTGGGAATTGAACTCAGGACCTTGCTCTTGCCCGGCAGGCGCTTGTGCCACTGAGCTAGATCTCCAGCCCCTGAAAACATGTTACTTCTAACTCACATTCTTATAAATCCGAGTTTGGTTCTTCTCTGGGTTCCAGTAATCTCTTCAGACTAAAGCGAAATACACCATACATACCCAAGGTCTTTAAAAATTCTCGGCACCTCTTCTTCAAATTTTGTGTCAGGAAGCTCATAGGAAGGGCACAGGAAACCGTAAAGAAAAGTGAAGATCTTTAGGAAGTCTTTGACAGATGGAGCTTGGAGAGATTTCATGGATACACTGTATGCATAACCATTTTCTGTAAGGAACTATAATAATTTTTATGAACTGTCAAATATTCTGTATACCTAGAAGACCATACACAACTTCAACTATTTGAACTACAAGTTACCTCACAGAGTTGTCGAATACACTGCTGAATGAACGCTTTGTCATTAAGTGGTCGTGGGTCCTTGATTTTTTCAGAACTGGAAAATATACCAAGTTGACTATTCCGGGATCCATGTCCGCTGGTTCTGGAAACATATTTTTTAAAACATCAGTCAAAATTGTATCCGTCTGTGGTCAAGTCTAAATTATTTCAAGTCCATTTTAAATTTTAATATCAGCACCAAACATTCAGGTTTAATTTTTAAATTCTTTTCTAACTCAACAGAATGCTATTAGTTAAAGCACAGAGTATGGTACAAGGTCACAGCCGTTTGTAGATAATTTAAATAAATGAGGTGGCAATAAAGTTACACTTCTGGTGCTTTGCATGGCCAGCATATAGGCCACTCCCTGCAAACGTGTATGGCTCGATGCTCTGCACCAAGCCCTTGCAAGCTTGTCCCAAACCCACGCACTTTCACTGCTATTGTTCCTTGCTGATTGCTCTGACTTCCAACTCTGTCACGTGCCACTGCTGCTTGTGGGAAGACTGCCTTTGAGAACCGATTAGGGCTTCACATAGTCAACACCCTTAACATAATGGCTGGCCTGTGGGAGTGCTTGACCAATGTTAGGTTTATGTAAATATTAGCTTTACCTTCTCTAAGTAAAAGAGTGTCACTGTTTTCATTGAAATGATTTTGTTTATGAAATTTGTTATTGTTTTTAATTAAAAACAGATAGCCAGACATGGTGGCACATTCCTGTAATCCTAGCACTTAGAGGCTGAGGCAGGATGATCACTAGTTTGAGGCCCACCTGGGCTACACAGTCAGTTCAAGGACAGGCTGAACTGGAGTCAAACTCTGTCTCAAAAAAAATAGAAAACATACAAAACTCCTCCTCAAACATGTTAGTTTTGGTTACCATGGAATGAACTTATTGTTATGTTAAACTGAATTAATATATATTTAAAAATTCTCTCAGGTAAATTTCTAATATGTTATTATAGCCCACAAAACAAAAGTTCTTTGGAGTCCTCGTTAATCACTAAGAGTGTAAGACTCAAATTTGAGACTAGAGGAAAATTCCACCGTATTTTACAATTTACCACTTCAAAGTATCTGAGAACTAGGACTTTAAATCAAGTATTCACTTGTAAGAAATAGTGGTCTGAAAGTGTTAATGTATTAGTACCATCTACAGCAGATATAACCTAACATTTTAAACATTTCAAACGGGAAAACTAGGTAAGAAGTTTTCTATCCAGAGATCCTGTCATCTAAGTTCTGTTTTCTGCATATCTCAATGCAAGGCTACAAGAATTCCTTCAGTGGAATGAATAAAGAGCATCATTACCTTTTACCGAATACAGAGACTTTTCTTTCAGATGTAGGTTTGCTTATACTCAACTTGCTGAAACTTGGTTTCTCTTTCCTTTAAAGACAGTACAAAAATAACTTTATCAGTTCAGAAAACTTCTGGGCATATGGTGGAATCAATACATCGTCCCCATCACAGGTAAACATTATTCAAAATCAGTAACATTTTTAGTAGCAATCTTTGCTATTATGACTGAGATGGCTTAAGAGACATTATCAGTTATAATGTTAAAATGTTAAGAAGCAGAACAAAATCTGCTCTACACTATGACTTCATCTTAAAATTTGAACATTTATAGATAACTTAAGGAAAAAGGAAAAATAAACATGTTAATCATACAATAGCTACGTTTGAAATTTTTTCTTTTAAAGTCTCAGACTGTATCACTTATTTTTTAAATCATGGACAATAAACATTGACAGTGGCAACCTTTTTCTAGTACAATTCAAGAACTAAAATGTTTTGGTGTAAGTTGTATACAAAAATGTTTGAACTATTTAGAAGAAAAAAGATAAATAGTTCAAATTTCTAAAAGTAGCAGAGGCTCATACTATGTAAATCGAAATTTAAGAACGGCTAGCAAGTAACATGTGCCTAGGGGTCAGAGAAGGGAGACAGTGGCTTGAAATAGCCCTGTTAGCTGGAAGTACTTCATGCACAGGGAAATCTCCAGTTTACGACAGCAAGTTTCATTTAACACTTATTTCTGGCAAATCTTGAGGAAAAAGTTATGAGAAGTGGTGTTGTCTCAGTTACTTTTCTTTTAAATTTTTTTTTCTTTTGTCTCAGTTACTTTTCACATTGCTGAGATGAGATATCTGACACCCAAAGTTAAAGGGAGACAGGTTTATTTAGCCCAGCCTGTGGAGGTTTCAGTCCCTCGCTGGCTGGCTCTGAGGCAGGGTGGCGCGGCAGGGAGCCATCGCGAAAGAGAAACAGTTCATAGTGAGCAGATGGTAGCAAAGAAAGGAAGGGAGAAGACGAGCCTCTTTCTGTGCCTTGTATTGTATCCAGGCTACTAGGATTAGGGCGGTGCCAAACCGATCACTGGATAGATTTAGTAATCAATCACCCTGAATCCTAGCACCCTTAATCCTAGCACTGCACCATGAATCAGTCACACACTCTAGATGCGGCCACCTCTGAAAAAGCCCCATCCATGTACAGGAGGCTTTGGGGGAACATCAGGTGTTCTGTAGGCTGCAACCATACTGCAGCTTATCATTGGAGAAAATACTGCTCTGACTTAATTAAGAACTTTGTCAGTGGGGAACATCTCAGTAAAGTGAGGTATAGCACGGAATCTGCTTAAACAGGTAGCTCACTACTAAAGGAGGAAAACGAGAAGGAAAGAGCTCTGAAAGGCAATCAGCTGCCCTCTTAGGAAGCGACTGGTAAAGCACTCAGCCCTGGGACTTTAAGAAATGCATGGGATGACACATACCTTGTGTTGCGCCTGTTTCTAAGACTTCACTGATTCTAAATTAGGGCCCTGGGAACAGACAGGATTCACCCAGGACATCCCTCATTCTGCACCCGGTTACCATCTTTACAACTTCTTTGCCCAAGACAGTGAGGCATATAGGAGAGAACGCTTACGTTTGAGGGGTATAGAGCCCTGGTTTATTCATGTCCAGGGATCTCAGCTCCTGCATGGAGAGGCGGCCAGCACCACCGGTGGACACGGAACTGCGCTTCATGCTTACAACCTGCATTCACAAATTCAGCATTAGAAAATACTCCAGATGTAGACGGTGCATAAGCAACAGCTCTTATCCTTACCCTCAATAGAAAGGCAGTGAAGCTGCAACGTTTCTTCATCTCTCCCGGTCTTTTGTGAGATGGGTCCTTGCTGTGCAGTCCCAGGCTGGCTTTGAACGTACATGGATCCCGAGCGGACCCGGAACCCTCTGCCAGTCTCCCCTGGGCTGGGACTGCACTGCCACACTGGGCTTCCCTGGGTTATCCTTACTTGGAAAGAATACCTAGTTAACTTCATTTTAAAGTGTTGAATGCACAGAAACACTTATTAACTCCTCACTGTATAGAGTGTAGCATACAGGGCAACGCAGCAGATAGAAAGATGAATGGGGTGTGATTCTTGCCTTCACAAGGTTTATCCATGGTAGCAAAATCCCTGAATAGAACGTTGCTGGTGATAAGTCACAAGGCAGCCAGCCTCACCCCCCTCGTGGGAAAACTTTAACTCTCAATATTTCTCTAGTTCCCTTACCTGTTCCACTTCAGTTCCCCTTGGCCACAAAAGCTGCCCCCGCCCTCATTCACTCTGGCAGTTCACCTGCTTGGGTCATTCTGACCTGGGCAACTCCTGTCGTTCAGGCTTCTGGCCTGGACACCCTCCCCGCTGCTCAGGGCTCAGCCTGTTCTGGCCCAGGGACATCTCCTTACCCCACCCCACCCCCGCCAGAGAAAAGAGCTTAAAGGCCCACGCTTTCCTCAGCTTGGGGCTACCTTGGTCCGCTAGGTAGCCTGCTGCTCTGTCCCTCCCCCAGTAAAGACTTCTCTTGTGTCAGAAGGTCTGGTCTGGTTCCATGTGGGTCTTGGTTTCTATCAGCCGGCATCAGTGCTGCTGGCTGTGTCCATCTCAGTGGGAAGTCAGAGGGTGTCTCACAAGAGCTACCTCAAGCGCCCTTAATCCTCCACGCGGCTCCTCCTTTGGCTTTGACCAATGGAGCTGTTCTGTTTTCTTTTCCTAAAGCCAGTCTCTCCTGCATTATGCTCATCTCATTCTTTCTCAGTTTACACCACTTATTGTCCTTCTGTGTCCAATTTCCTCTTCAACAAGAGTAAATCTTTCACTGTACAAAATGGGTTCCTTTTCAAAGCGAAGTCTTATTCTGTTCACATTTACTTAAAAGGCTGTCCTTTAATATATTCAGGATTGACACATTTTTCGATCTTGTAACCAAGAGGTTCAGGTCCACTTTTATTTTGTCTTTTTGAGATAGGGTCTCACTATGCAGTTCAGGCTGGCCTCGAACTCGCAGAAATACTCCTGCCTCAGCCTCCTGAATGCTGGGATTACAGGCATGCGCTACCATGACCAGCTGAGATTGATTTTTAAAAATTAGCATTTTTTTTTTCTTTTAGAGAAAGGCTGCTTTTCTAACTGCCAATTTGTGAGAGTATAAACTGCCGTTCCCCTCAGTCCTGGCAACTAGGTAAATTCAACCCTTTCAGCCCTCTCTGGTCCACAGCTTAGTTAAATCTACATATGGTTATTTCCGGACTTTGGCTGTACCCCTTCCATAAACTGGAGTGTTTCCGTGTATCCGAAACAGCTGCCCGAAGGAACCCTGGCTCCCAGGGAAGTGGACATTTGAAGTCACCCTTTTTCCTTCGGGCATTCCTTAGTCTTCTACACTGACTGCACGTCCTTGGTTTCGGCTCTGGTTTCTCCTCCCACAGCTGCTGGCTTCCTCCCCTCCTCCCCCCCGCCTCGCGTGCACTCCCAGCCTCCGCTTACAAGGCGCTCCCCAGAGTTGGATGAAGACTGGGTACCGCTGACGCGGCCGCCGCGGAGCCACACCATACCCAAGCAAGAGCCTCGCCCAGGTGCCGTCTCGGCCCTCCCCTCCCACTCCTCTCCCTGGCTCCCCGCTCCGGCCTCCATCCTCTCGTCCGTACCCCTGGCCCTGCCCTTCTCCCCTGAGAAATCACTGGACTCGCCGTCCCGCGCCTCGCAGATTGGCCGCCAGGCCTCTGACGACCGCAAACATAACACACCGCCCCGCACCGCCCCCTCTCCTGCGGCGCAGTTTTGGGCGAACAAAGTTAACCCAGCGTCACTGCTTACCTTCCTCCAGTTTCCCGACGAGACCCAGGAGCCGAATTTCTATGCGGTGGGGAACGGACCTCCAGAGACAGTAACAGCCACCAAAACAAGAGCTGCTGCCTCAGCCCGCCAAGGGGGTTTGAATTTTAAAAATCTCCGCGGGGCGTACGTCATGACGCACTTGCGTGACGCATACGTACTTCTTAAGCGCCGCTCCTCGTCGCGGACAGGTTGCGCGCGAGTCGCTCCCGGTTGCTTAGTGGATGCTCACACTGCCATCTCTTGGACAGCGTGAGCGTCCTTTGCGAAGTTTGCCTGACCCTTAAAGTTGGCCCTTAAGTCCAGAGGTCTCTATGTCGCCGAGGAATGGCCCGAGAGCTCCAAATCTCCCTGGAAATTGTTTTCCGTACAGCAACATGGCGGCGCCATTGTTCTCCTAGGAAAGAAATTTCTTTGGCCTGGCTGCCTTTCCTGACTCTGTTTCGAGCGGTACTGTTTTCGTGGTGGGCGTCTGGGAAGGCGATATGCGCTTTTGGTGAGGTAAAGGGTGCGGAGTGTGGATTCGTTCGGCTCCGAAGATCGCGCCGGGATGGCCGCGCCGGGCTTGGGGCTGGAGATTCGCGGGCTGTCGGGTCTCGCGGTGCCTGCGGGAAGTGAGGGAGAATCCGGGTGGTTGGAGTGGCCGGGGCGGATGGGAAGCTTGGAAGCGGGAGAGGGTGCGTTAAGTACAGCAGCTTACCCTGCTCCAATGGAACGTCTCTGCTTGCCTGCCTTTGAACCCCGTGACAGACATCGCCCAGCGTCTGGAGCGTGCTGGGCGCTCTCTAAAGCTTGGGCTCTTGGGTCTGGCAGCAGGTGGATAGAACTGTAACTTTTGTGAAAATGGCCCTTTGTAGCTGGGTTTCAGTGTACCTGTCTAAACTAGATTTCACTTGCCCATTGCAGATGTCCCTCGCTTAGCGACTTGCCCTCTTCACGGCTGGTTGGGTTCATGACTGAAATGTGGCTATTCCGACTTACAACCCCGTCTGTTTTTTTTTTTTTTTGGTACAGTTCTGTACGTCTTGTTGGTAGAGCCTCTGTCTTTGTACAGTACATGTTGTTTATACAGCACTGTGCTTTGCTGACCACTGTGCAGTACTGTGGGTTTATGTGGTGGTGAACGTGACAGGACTGCGTATAAGAGTTAGCGAATGAAGGAAAATCATCACCTTGGAGTTTCCTTCGACCGTTTCTTTGTTCCGATTATTGTAACGTACACACTACATGCAGGTTGTTACTTTACCGAGCTCAGTCCTTAAAGGAAGAGTGCCAGTAGCCTATTGTAGTGTAGGCCCAGCCACTAAGCATGTTGTGTGAATAAACACCGCATTCAGGAAGAGGGAAATGTCTTCAAAATGTATATTATTTGTAGAATGTCTGATACTGGGGCAAAGTAAGCAACCCGATTTTTTTTTGGATATGAGGTTGCTCTTTTTGCCTTAGAATCCAAGAAATATATGGTTTGCCTGTTTTGATGCAGAAGTGAGTGATTTGGAGCACGGTCTTTTGAGACCCGTCTATCGTATATGACACAGGCAGAACAACTGGGCCCAGGGCCGGAAAAATTTACCAGTGCACGCTTTTTTATCGGGCTCACTTCTGAGACTTACTTGCTTCTGACAGTTCCTCAGCTGATAACAAAGCTCATTCAGCTGGAGCTAAATAAGTTCTCAGACATAAACACACTTCTTAGAAGTGATGTTAACCTTTGAAACTTTGATACGTGGGAATGTCTCACATGGATCCACGTATTTTCTTGAGGGTTGCATTTACCCTTCCAAACCACAGGGAACAATTGAATTCTTGATTAGTGTTATTATTCTTGGACCTGTGGTGGCTTTATTTGATTAATTTTTATCTTACAGTACTGGCTAGGAGGCTTTTTTACTACATACTTTATCTTTCTATCCTCCAAGGCATTTACTGCAGAGGCACCAGTTTCGCTGTCAAGGATATTCTGCACTTCCAGTGGTTTTTACAGAGTGAGGCAGGTTCAGGGTTCTGTGATATTAGAAATGTTTTAAGTTTCGTTGGTCCCTTGCAGTGACCTGCAGAAGCTCTTTCACAGATGAGCCGGAATGGCACATTCAGAGCACAGCATCCAGCAGTGTCAGCTGTGTGACCAGTGTGACCTTGAAGAATCCATGGAAGCCACTAAGATGCCAGGAGAGGGCATAGGAGGAAATGCAGGCGTAGACGCTCCATCAGTCTCCTAGAGATCAGATCTGGATTGCCCCTGCTGTTACTGATGAGCGCTTTCTGCGCCACCGCTGTGTCATCAGATGTCCCGGACTGTCGGAATAATTTTCATCCCTGCCTTTTCTGACATGTGCGGGATCAATACCGCCTGAACCCAGCGATGTGATGGATGACTGGATGGTGGCTGCTGTAGTTTACTTTAAAGGTTATTGGACACGTGTTCTTAGGAAAACGACTCATTTTCATTGAACTACTTTGATAATATGATATCTCGTACAGGCATTCTTGGTTTAATGACCTGCCTGTTTAACAACTGTCAGGACTTATGACAGAGGTGGGCTGTTGGCCTTAGGACCCACCGCTCAGACTTACAACCCATCTGTTTTTGTACAGTTCTGTACATCTTGTTTATAGAGGGTCCATATCTTCTTTTTGTGCAGTAT
This sequence comes from Dinomys branickii, assembly GCA_004027595.1. NCBI lineage: Eukaryota > Metazoa > Chordata > Mammalia > Rodentia > Dinomyidae > Dinomys > Dinomys branickii. The sequence continues at coordinate 180,369 of PVLD010001460.1, forward strand.
ACCTTGTTTATACAGTACTGTAAGTTTTGCTCATTGTACTGTACAATACAGTACTGTAGTTTTAGGTGCTGTTATACATTCAGTACTGTGTATAAGAGTTATGCAAACAAAAGTCATCAAGTTGGAATTTCCTTTGTTTTGAAGATTGAAATGTACATAGTCTGTACAATTGCTCATTTAGTGACCAGTTCAATTAATGACCTTGTTGCAAGTCCAAAACTCGGTTGATCATTAAACGAGGAGTACAGTGACTGTGAAGGGGGGATGCAGGGCCCCCAGGGTCACCAGCACCTATAGCAGCAGTTAGCTACGCGAACAGTTGTTGTGTCAGGCGTTGTGCACGGCATTTCACATGGATTGTCTCATTTAATTCTGTAAAATGAGATGTCGAAAAATGCTGACTTGGAGACTCAGTGAGATCAACTTTTCCATAGTCATGCTGCTAATACTCGGAGTTAGAAATTTGAATCTTAATGCTATTATTATTAACTCTGCTTCTAACTGCTCCCCCCCGTTCCTCCCCTTGCTTAAATTCTCCCTTATGTTACACTTAGAAAGCTGTATTCAGAACTGTAAACCATCTTTTGAAGAAAAGATAAGGAAGTTTGGAAGAAAACTAGGTACTTGAAGAATCTCCAAAACATTAGCTTTTCAGTTCTGGTAGGACTTGATGCTGTGTGAGCCATTAACATTGCATTTGCTCTGACTAGTCTGAGAAACCCTGTCTCCACTGATGGCAGGGGCGGGAGGGAACTAGACCCTCTCTAGCTGTGTTTATCTCATTAAAAGGATGAACTCACGTAGGCGGTATGGTATATTTTGACTTGATGGGACACTTTGTACCTTTCAGGGCTCAGTGACTTCCTTTCCTGGAGAATGTGGACCTACTGGGAGACACAAGGACTAAAGCGATCAAACTATGGAGGGCCGCAAAGGCAGTAGGAGGGTCAGATTGCGGTTCCAGATAACATCAAGTTAAAGCCCTCTCTGGCCAAGTGGACCAAAAAATTTGAATGATAACGTTGAAGTTTATAGTGAAACTGCGTTTTTCCTTAGAGCTGCTACATATATTGACCTACGAATGCAACATTCTCTTTACTTGCATTAGCAAGTCTGTGAACGTGAAGTGCATGTTTATTAAAATACAGGACATTTAAGAACTTAATCTTTGGGCTGGGGACATAGCTCAGCGGCGTAAGTGTTTACCTGGCAAGCATGAGGTCCTGAGTTTGACTGCTGTTACCAAAAAAAAAAGACCTTGATCTTCAAAGTCGAGTTTGATTTCAGATTTCTAATTCCCAGACTTATGGTCAAGAATGTCTGTGGTACAGCAGCTGTCACCTGGTTGGTTACTGGATCATCTTTCTTTCATTAACAAGATAAACTATCAGGTGCATCCACCTCATGAGTCTCGTCGCAGTAAAAATGATTCCCCCCCTGTGCACCTCGATTCTCTCCAGGTGGGTACTCTGTCTTCTTTTGGGTCCTCTGCTGCCTTCACTGCTCCTGACTCTACCAATGTGCCAGAGAAGAAGGATGGAGAAAATTGTGGACTGTTCACTCAGAGATACGCTTTTCGATCTGAACTATTTAATGTTGTCAAACCTTATATAGCTCCAGCTGTCCACGATGCATGCCGACAGAGTAATGAGAAAGAAGATACCGTGAATGATGTTAAAAAGGAAGCCTCCATTTCTATTGCTGGAAAGGTAGAATGTTTCAAAAGCTAAGTTTTTCTACGGAGTACAGAATTTTCGTTCCAGCATCTCAAATATCTTGTGATTTATTAATTATAAAGAGTCCCTAAATTGTAAGGCTTTGGTATATCCAGAGTAATTTTTAACTCTGCTACCATTCTTATGAGACCAGTTTACAATTTTTTTTTTTTTTTTTTGTGGTACCGGGGATCGAACTCAGGACCTTGCACTTGCCAGGCAAGCGCTTATTCAACTGAGCTAATCCCCAGCCCCCTAGTTTACATTTTTTATGTGTAAACAAAATTGGCTTGGAAGTGAGTGCTCTATCAGTGAAACCAAACCAAACAACAACAAAACCTTTTTCTGCTTAGCTATTCATACTGGATATTTCTACTAAAAAGCATACTTCTTTTAGATAAAATTCCAAAGCTGTAAATGGGTTTTGAGAGATTTTTAGGGACCTATCCCTTGGGATCAGCCCATATAATAAGAGTTAGAAAGAAGTTAGATATTTTTGAAATGTTTCTAGTGATGAAAGAGAAAGCTAACGTGGAAAATGTATGTGTTTATAAAATCTATAGATTCATATTCATACCCTGGAGGTGCAGCCCTTTAGTGAAGTTGGAGGACGTCAAACAGGATCAAATTACTTTGCTTTAATCCTTTTTGTATATTTTAGAAGCTCAGAGGTGATTACACAAACCTATTTTATTTTATTAATTTATTAATTTTTTGTCCTTTGAGACAGGGTCTCCCTATGTAGTCAGGCTGGCCTTGAGCTCACTTTGTAGCCTAGGCTGATCTCAAACCACGATCCTTCTGCCTCAGCCTCCTGAATGCTGGGATTACAGGCATGGGCCACCACGCCCGGTTTACAAAACCCATTTTAGATAAATTATCAGTGTTGTACTTTGTTATGGTAGGAATAATACTCACTATCACCAAGAAATGTTTGCTTTTCTGTATGTAGAGTGATGAAACAAGATGAACACTAACTTTGCCCTCATGTGTTCTATAATTGAGTGGAAAAGAGAGAAAATAAGAAAATTAGAAAAGCAAAGTAATAGAGGGTATTTAGTACATTGGTATAGGTACCTGAAGTAGAACTCTTAATACTCTCTCTTTATTTTTTAAAATTTATTTTAGAAATAAAAGAACAAAAACATACTAACAAGCAGACATCCATTTATAAAATAGCATAAGAACAATACAAGCAATACTGAGTTACAGACAAAGTGGTAGGAAATTAACAATAGTTGTATTACATATTGATATCTTCAAAGTGATTTCTCAGGAAAAACAAATATAGACATGCAAGATTGATCAAATAATTAACCATTAACTATTCCTTTCAGTAAAGCGATAGAAGTCAGTAGTGTAACTGTTAGTTATCTTGTATATACATATATACATAATTTCCCCTTCTTTTCTCTTTTACCTCATCCCAGTTGCTCTTTATTTTTGAGCAGTTTCCTTATGTTTCACAATGTCTGTCCTACCTCCTGATTTTTATTTACTCTTTCAGGTCTTACACTAGTGAGACAATATGTTGCTTATACATGCAGGTCCGATTTATTTCACTTATGAGTATGGTCTCTAGTTGTGGCCATTTACCTATAAAAGCCTCAAATTTATTTCTTTATAGCTGAATAATATTCCATTATATAAAAATACCACAATTTTTTTAATCCATTCCTCAGTGGGTGGACATTTGTGTTGCTTCCATGATTTGGCAATTACAAATTGTGCTGCTATAAACATGAATGCACATATATCGCGGTGATATGATGTTTTCAGATCTTCTGGGAGAATGCCCAGAAGGGGAATAGCTGGGTTGAATGGGACCTCTAGATCTAGTTTAATATTCTTGTGATTATTTTTGGTGCGTATTTTGTCCTTTCAGTAAATATTTATTGACTATCTGTGTGTCAGACACGGAAAAGAAGATGTACAGAATTGTTTGCTATTTCAGTGAAACAGTATGTAGGTCATATGTTGTTACCGTTGCTAATTCAGGTAGTCATCAGTAAAGGCCTTTGCACCTGAGAGTATGGATAGTAGCAACATAAGCAACAGATGTTATCTTGACAAAACTTATTTCTTGTGTGCTAAAGCAAGTCATATATTTAGTGCTGTCTTACATTCATTTATTTATTCAGCCAGCAGACTTTTATTTTAGTAGCTAGGAGTCTGGTGACATGTTAATACTGATATGTACTCAATCTCATAGATAATCATAAAGTGCTATTAAAAGTACAGTGGCATTTTCTTTGATAGTCCATGGGGAGTTCCTCTTTTCGGGAATGAAAGTTGAGAATAACTGTGTTGTATATATGGGCTGATGTGTGATACTTCATGCAGAGTTGTAGTTCCCCTTTTTTCTTTTGGTGTTAATGAGACAGGGTCTCGCTATGCAGTTCAGGCTGGCCTTGAGCTCACTGTGTAGCCCAGGCTGGTCTCGAACTTGGTGATTTTCCTGCCTCAGCCTCTAAGTGCTGGAATTTATAGGTGTGTGCCACCACGCCTGGCCTGTAGTTCCCATCTTCATTTTGGTTGTTGGTGCTACATTTTATCATGTGGACTAGTTCTTCTTAATAGAAAGGCTGAAATGACTGTTCATGCTTTCTCCCCGTTAACTTTGAGGGTACTACCTCCTTAGTCCATATTTTTGTACGGATTTTGACCTCAGTGGAAATTATTACGTCTTAAAGGAGATTGTTTAATTTTTTTGTTTGTTTGTTTTTTGGGTATTGGGAATCGAATTCAGGACCTTGTGCTTGCCAGGCAAGCACGGTGGAGATACACCATATAGAAAATGTGAAAAATAATAAAGTACTGGTATATTTAAAAATGTCAGTATTGTGATAGATGACAGTATAACTTTTTTCCTGTAATTTATGTTCTTTAGAAGCATAAGAGAAGTGTTTTCAATCAAGGTGAATTGGATGCTATGGAATACCATAAAAAGGTAGGTGTAAAATGTTCATTGACCACATTGGAGGATTGGTGTGATGTGCTATAAAATAAATGGACAGCATAAAGAGGATTTTTGTAAAAATTAAGCAATTATTTTGATCACAGTTAGACCATAGTAGTGATTTAGTGTTATTTCTATAGTAATAAACAGTTTAAACCCATTGTTAATGCATAGTACATATACTTGGGTTTAAACAGGCGACGTAGATAAACTTGTGCCACATCGGTTTGAGATTGTAGAAATTACAGCAGCTGGGCTGAGGGTGTGTCTCACTGGCAGAGTGCTTGGCTAGCGTGTGTGAGGGCGAGTCCCATCCCCAGGACTGCAGAAAGGAGTTATTAAAGCCTGTTGTCCACAGGTGAGATACCACACTGAGGTCGTGGCAGAGGGAGGCATGAATAACGTGGAGAGGCGACTTCTAGAACTTAGAAATGAAAGGTCTAAGAGTTACAGAAACGGGAGGAAGCAGACCGTACGTGCAGTTTCAGCTTTGCTCTGTGCGTATTCCTTTGTTTGAAATGGGGACGCCGGGGTTGGAGTTGGGCCTGGGAGGAATGATAATCTGTTCTGGACATGTTAATAGGATGGTGGGGCACTGGAGTTTTCTCTCTTTTTTTTTTTTTTTTTTTGGTAAGATGGGGTTATTCTATTTTCTGTGTTGTTCAAGCTGACACCTTGAGGTGACCTTGAGCCTCAATTCATATGCTCAGGTGTTCTCCTGCCTCAGCCTACTGAGTAGCTAGGACTGCATGTACATACTACAGTGCTGGCATTTTTCTCTCTTTAAATATTGTCATAGAATATATATATATAACAAAAATTACCATTTTAACTATTTTTCGGTGATAATTCTGTGGCCTTGTCACTGTCCATCTCTCTGTTCCTGTAAAGCAGTAACTCTGTTGCCCCGCTGCCAGCCCTGGCAGCCTTCATCCCGCCTCTAGCCCTGATTTCTCTGTTAGACACAGTAACTCCTGTAAGTGGAGTCGCGTAATCCTTACGGCTTATTTCCTTTAGTGTAATGTCTCAGGCTTCACTCATGTTGTGGCACGTGTCAGAGGTTTTCCTTTCAAAGGCTGGACAGGATTTCATTTTCTCTAAGTATGACACTTGGTTGAGCCGTTTACTTTCCATTGCCATTGCGGGTCGTCTGCACCTGTGGTTGTGTGAACCGTGCTGCTGCTGTGCACAGGTGTACAGCGTCCTTTCCTGCCTTTCTGTGGTGCTAGGGGTGAACCCAGGGTCTTGTGTGTGCGAGATAAGTGCTGTCACTGAGCCGCACCCCAGCCCTTGTTTTTAGCAAAAGGCAAAAGATTTGTATCCTCTGAAGAAAAACCAGACGCTCAGACTGTTATTAGATCTTGTGGGTTTATACTCAGAAGTGGAATTACCGCATCATATGTAAGTGTAATATAGTTTTAGGAAGTAACTACCGAAAGGATTGGTATAAAGATGTTTTATTGGTGCGTATTAAATGTGCAGAGTAACGGGTTTGCTGTGGCACTGTCACACCTGTGTGTGATACTTGGGCCGGGCCCGCCCCCGTCCCCCTTGCTTATTTTCCTCTCTTCCTTCTCCCGGGGCCCCTTTGGGCCGAGGATATTGGTAACTAAGATGTACGGGTGACGTTAAGAAACATATTAAGAAAGAGCCTGGAGGGGAACTGGCCTTACTAATTTCTTTTTTTTTTTTTCTTTTTTAGTTTTTGAGACAGGGTCTCACTGTGTAGTTCAGATTGGCCTTGAATTCGCTGTGTAGCCTCGAGCCTAGGCTGGCCTTGAACTTGTAGCGATCCCCCTTGCTTCAGCCTCCCAAATGCTGGAATTACAGGCATGTGCCACCACGCCTGGCTCGCCTTATTATTTCCCAGAAGAAGGCCCCTCCTCCTCCAGTGTGAGCGTCCAGTGCTGTCATACATACATAAAGGACAGCATGTACTGACTTTTTTTTCCTCTTTAACAAAAATGGTAGCATATTTTATGCACTTTTGCACTGTTTTTCCCTTTCCTTAAATACACATTCCAAGTTATTTTACAGCTCCTGCCTCATACTCTCCTTTCCTTTGCCTTTGATTGCCGATGTTTATTATGCACGTGTCGTGTTCCACACCCGTGACTGGGTCTGGGGGATAAATTTCGAGTATTTGAATTGCTGGGTCAGAAGTGTGAACATTTTTAGCTAAGTCAGCCAAATTTTGATGATTTTGATGGACACTGTCAAGCTGCTGCTGTGGGGGGGGTAGCGCTGATGTAACCTTTCCTCAGGAGCTGCGTGTCCCCTTGATGGACGCAGTGCGCTGCGGGTGTCAGATGAAGTTGACGGAGTGTGTGTTTTGGAGATCTTTGTATCAGTTGGCCTACTCATTGCTGGGTAGATTTTCAGATGGGTTTAGGATGTTTATGGCTGATATTTCTGCCCTGCTGAGACAAGACCCATCTGCCTGCCCAGTACCCAGTGCCCCCATAGAGACTGGGGAGAGTCCTGTTCTACCCTTCTTGGAAGCTCCTAAGTTAGTCTCATGGTTTCATGGACGGTGGCAGAAGACCTGAAGCGCTGAGGCCAGGACAAAGGACTTTATTACTCCAGGCACAGTGGGAAGCGTGCGCCTTTCAGTTCCCAGGTTCCCCTTGTCCCCCATGTCCTGCAGAGATGGTGCCAGGGAGTGGAGTTGAGTGCTGTGCATGCGTTTGATTTGCTGTAAATGCAACAATTCTTTGATGCGCAGCTAAGATGGCCAGGCTTAAGGAACCTTAGCTTTGGGGGATTGCAAGCAAGCCCATCCAACCTTTCACCCTAGGGGGAGACTTCATTAACCGGGGCAGCATATAAATCTGCCCTCTGCCTTTGCGAGAGGCACCGTTCTACCATGCTATACAGATAACCCTGGAGATTTCTTCTGGAACAAAAGCTGTCAGTGCCTCTGTTCAGACAGAGGCCATGGTGCGTTGTCTCCTGGTTGCCCTGTGAACCCGAGAGGTGAAAACAGCGTGATTCTTGGTCCTGTGGGAGCACCAGGCACTGGCTTTTCCGATCCTCTTGAGTGCCCCTTGCCCAGCCTCTGGTAGTCCCTCCACACTGGGGGAGGACAAAAGGAGAAGAAGCAAAGCCGAGCTCAGCAGGATGGCGTTGTTTCAGAACGACGGAGAGGGACTTCTCTGGCCCTGAGGCCAGAGCGGGTCCTCGTGTATAGGCTGTGGGGTCTTTGCAGGATCATGGTAGCGGGAAGAATTCAGTGTAAGGGGGTTGTGGCTCCCTGCCAAGAACAAGGGCAGCCTCACGAGGACACGGGGTAATGGCTGTCCAAGGAGAGGGTTTGGGGACGCACAGGGCTGTATTGCTTGCTGTCAGTAGCGTGGCAGATGATACAAGTCACTGGGCGCGGTTTTGCTGGGGGGCATTGGAGTGGTCTCTGGTCAGCCTAGGATGGCAGTGGTTGGGTTCCTTCAAGGTGAATTCCTCCAGTGTGATTACCTGCGGTTCTCCAGAGCTTTCCAGGCGCTCTTTTCTTTCTAGTGCTCTGTCCTGGGAGCCCTGTACTGGACTCTTAACTTTGTCTCTTCAACTCAGACTCTTCTAAGCTCTGCCTTGATTTCTCCTCCATGTGGCCTGGAAGTTCTGTTCAGGCAGTTAACTGGAGGCAATCGTGGGGTCATCTGTAATTTCTTTCCGTCTCATGGGGTCATCATCTTTTATTTACTAAAATTTTGATAGTTATTGTTATTATTTACCTTAGTTGGACGTAGTCTGGCTGCTTTGAACACTTTCTTATGCCTGATTTTTAGCAGTTGTTAATGACGCTCTGTAATACAGCTTTTTCCTCCTCTCCCATCAGGGTCTCTGTGCTGACTTGTTGGATCTGTGAATTCATAGATTTCAGCAAATTTGGAAATTTTGGGTCATTGTCTTCTCAAATACTTGCTTTGTTACCTTCGTTTTGGACATATTTCAGTATCTTTTGTTCTTAAGCGTCTAATCTGCTGTTAATCTAATCCAGTGTATTTTTTGCTTGGTGCAGTGTAGTTTCTTTTCCCTTTCCTGAGCTAGAGATTTATCTCAGTGTTTCCCATATGCTCGGCAAGCGCTGTACCACTGAGCTGTGTCCCCAGCCCCTCCATCTTTGATCATATAGGTATGGTATAAAAATATCTTAGTGTTTTTTCCTATGTTTTACCCTAATTTTTTGGTGCTGGGAATTGAACTCATGACCTCAGTCTTGCCCGGCAAGGCAAGCACTTATGCCATTGAGCTCTTATCCCCGGCCCAACCCTAATTTTTAAAGTGAGTTTCAAGTATACTTGTCTGCTGGTTCCTTCTAGTGGTGCCATTTGTGTCATTCATTACTCCGTGTTTCCACCGAGTCATTTTTCTATTTATTATTTATTTGTTTATTTTGTCCTTCTTGAGATAGAGTCTCGCCATGCAGTTCAGACTGGCCTTGAGCTCACTTTGTAGCCCAGGCTGGTCTCGAACGCACAGTGATCCTCCTGCCTCAGCCTCCTGAGTGCTGGGATTACAGGCGTGCGCCACCACGCCCGGCTCTGTTTATAATTTATTGTGTTTCCTGCTTCTTTATATTTCTGGTTAAGTTTTTTATAAGAAATTTCAGTTCTAGCCTTTTGGGTACTGGGAATTGTCATATTCCTATAGATATTCTTGAGCTTTCTTCTCAAAGTTACTTTAAAACTTATGGATACTTTTGAGACTGCACTCTTCCTCGGTGAGGATGAGAGCAGACTTGAGTCTACAGCTGTATTTTTCCCTACCACTGAGGCGTTGCCCTGAGAGTTTGGAGGTTTCCCGTCCTTGGCAGTAGGCCCCTAGCTGCCCCCACCCACAGGAACTCTGTGGTTGCTTCTGCTTACTCTTCTGTCGGCCTCTTTCCCCGACCGTGGGCGGTTTCATGGCCCGCATGTGCCGACCGCAGCTCAGCTGCAGACCTGCCCAGACCTGTCTGCTCTCCGGGGCCCCTGGCCCTGCAGGCTTAGTGGCCTTGGCCTTGCCACACTCCCAGTGCCCTCTCGACTCGGAGCCTGCTGGTTCTGCACGGGCCACCTTCCCTGTGTTTCCCTTTGGTTCTCCAGCGAGGAACCAATGTATTGTACTGTGTGATATTGAGAGTCTGAAAGCCTTTTTTTTCTTAAACACATTTCATACATTTTTTAAAAAGTAATTTCTGGTGAAAGGGTACGTCTGATCCTTGCTCTTCTGTCTTGTCTAGAAGTAGAGCTCAGCTTTTTTTTTTGTAATTATTGTAGTTATGTTTTTGAAAAACTGTGTATGTTCACGTACAAAGAGTTTCTTTTTTGGATAATTCAAGTTATATTATACAAAATCAAGTTATGTTTCTTTAAAAATTAAATCACTAGGGCTGGGGACATAGCTCAACTGCACAAGTGCTTGCCTGGCAAGCGTAAGGTCCTGAGTTCAATTCCCTGGTATCCCCCCCACCACAAAAAATTTACATCACTAGAAAAATCTTAAGATTAAATGTTATGGTGTAAACTTCTCTTAATAGGTTAGACATTCCATTTTCTTTTAGGAACATGCAGATTATCAAATTCATTTTTATGTAATTTATTTACTCATGCTTTGGTGTCTTTGAGGCGGGCTCTCATGTGTGGTCCATGTTGGCCTCAAACTCATCATGTGCCCTGCCTCAGCCTCCCAGAGGTTGCATGCTTGGCCATCCTGCACCTTGCAGAGGACACCTATGTTTATTTGAAGTTATTGTCAGGTTTGTTTCATTGCATTTAGGAAACAGCAGTTTAAAGATATACCTGTTCATTCTTTACATTGTAGTATAAAATTATTTTTCTGTAAACATTAAGAATGTTGGTTGTAATGTCTAAATTTAGATATTCAGAGCACAGTAGGAACTTCTTATTAACAAAATTACTATAATGTCGGTGTCTTTTTTAATGTTCTTTAAATTCTTTTACAGATCAGAGGGTTGATTTTGGACGGCTCCTCACAGTTAATCCAAGAAGGCCTCAGGAGTGGCTTTCTCTATCGCCTTTTTGAGAAACAGGACAAGAGGAGCAATCTCGTTACTTTACCTCTCGATACCTGCAGTTTGTCAGGGTTATGTGAAATGGCAAAGCATTTGCCTTCTCTGAGTGGAATGGAACTTCAGACATTGCGGTTGATGGAAGAGGATTCGTCTGTTGCAGAGCAGGATTTATTTTCACGATTTGTTGAAAACATCTCTAGCTTTTCAAAAGTGATCACTTTAATGGGACAGAAATACTTAGTACCACCAAACAGCAGTTTTCTTTTGTCTGATGTTTCTTGTATGCAACCACTTCTGAACTGTAAGTAATTATGTTTATTAGAAAATGATTTTTTTGTGTTATCTCAGAAGTTTAAACAATCTGAATTTTAAATGGCAGCCAACATTTATGATGATAGGTGTCTTGGTTACTTTTTTCTCGTTGCTGAGACAAAATACCCAATGCCCAAATTGAAGGAAGGAAAGGTTTATTTAGCTTACAGTTTGTGGAGGTTTCAGTCCTTACTTGGCTGGTTCTGAGGCAGGATGGCACATGGCAGAGGGCAAACTGTTCACGGCAGCAGAGCACAGCAAAAACCACAAGCAAAAGGGAGGAATGGCTGCAGGCAGCCTCCTTTTCTCCCCTACATTGTAAACAGCCTGCCCCCACCCAGGGGTCGTGAACCTCTCACACAATCTCCATGCCCTCCTCTTCCACAGGCTCAGGATGTATACAAAGTAAGCACCCCAGCTTCCTCCTGAGTCACATAGTTAACCTTTTAAACTTCCCAAATTAACACAATAAACAACGTCCCAGAAGGGTAAGGGCATGCATGCCCTTTTCACCCCAAGATCTACAACTGCTGAGTTACTCAGCTAAACCTCCAGACTCCCCAAGTTGACACAATGTATTAACGGTAACAATAGGATAAAGGATTTTCCCAGGGTAATTTTTTCTAAAATTCAATTTTATTTTATTATTTTTTTAACGGTAGGAAGAATTTATTGAAAGAAAGCCTCAGAAAGTGGATTGCCCTAAAATTCAATTTTAAAGGGCTAAATTTGCTTTTTAAAAATTTTAAACTTTTCATTATGAATAATGGACTGCACCAGTCCCCAGAGAACAAATACAGTTAGTTTTTTGTTCTTGGGGGGAATTCATAATACAGTGGAGCAATTATCTTTAACTTTTAGCTTTTCTTCACAGCAAAGTAGAGAATTTTAGTTATTAATATTCTCAAATCCTTCCTAGCCTGTTAGGTTACATTTCAAGGTAATGTTCAAGCTTATGGTCTGAAATTTCTTGAAACATTTTCCTGTACAAAATTAAACTATTTAAATATTGAAGCCCATAGTGACATGTGCTGAAGTGTAACTGTCAGTCACCAGCCTCTGTGCTTGGCAAAGCTGAGCTTTGGTTTCCGTCTGTACAGCGTGCGTGGTCATTCCTATGTGAGGGTCATTTTGAGGATTAAGTAAAACAATCTGTATTAGGTTCTTAGCTAGGTGATTTATGTTTTTAATAAATGATAATATTCTAAGGAATCTGATGAGAAGAGGTGTGTTGGTGAAATAAAATTTAATCTGCTATTGTTATTTGGAAATTTTATAGCAAAATAACAAGTATCAAGCAACTGGAACATGTTTACTAATGAAAAGTTTCTTTTAATTGCTATCAACCCATCTTATACATGGCTGGCTATCCAAGCCTCAGTGTCAGAGACTGTCAGTGTAAATGACACGTAACAAATTAATGAGAACGATTGTGCTACATTTGAGCAATTTTCCCATTCTCTTTTGATCTTTGTTACTTTAATACTTTAAAAGGGGTCACCTTAGTTTGTTTTCTTTTGATTGCTTGTAAGATTGTACAAAAGCGTATCTTTTGTCTTTTAAGTTTTTGGAAAAAGGATGTGAGATGGTTTGTTTGGCATTCAGATCTTAAGAGGGTAGAGAACCCGCAAATGGCCAACCGCAAGCTCGGTGCGGGCAGAGGGTTTGCAGGCGCCGAGGGCTGGCTGTGCTGCGAGGCGCCTTCTGCCCACTGGCCTGGACCTAGCCTGTTGTCCGCGCGGGCTGCCTTCGCACGCTCCCTGCCTCCCCTGTGTCCTTTGCCAGCTGGACAGCAGCCGGATGAATGAGCAGCTTCTTTCAGCACCTGAAAACCTGCTGCTTATACAGTAAGAGAAATAAACAGAAAAAGAGCATGGGGAGGGACAGCTCCTCCGTACAGTAAAATTGTAATTAATTGAGGCCATGGTGGTCGAACTAGAAAACTTCTCCTTGACAAACACCCTAGTAATAGTAATAGTAACAGTAATAGCTGGGAGTCAAAAGAGTGGGCATAGCATGAGGTGCAGGGCATTTCCCATGTCTTCAGGGCCTCGCCTAAGAGACGCGCTCATTCCTGGGGGGAGCTGGATAGACCCGCAGACAGTGCTTTCAGCGGTCGCCAGCAGTGAGATGTTCTGACGTCCTGAGCCGCCTCCTTAGAGCGCACAGAGGTGACTGTGCTGCTGCTGCTAGCCAGAGACAAGCGAGCGACACACGAAACAGCTCGCTCTCCTCTGTCACTCTGCGCCCCTCCCTTTTCTCCTGTCTCTCCTGTCTCCCTTCTCCCCCGCCTTCCCTCTTGTCCTCCCCTCCCTTCTCCCTCTTCCCCTCGCCTCTGTATGTGTATATATATTACATAAGATATATATTTCCCCCCCCACTGGGACTGAACTCAGGGCCGTCACACTGGAGCGGGCTACATCTCAGTCCTTTTTTGGGTAGAGACAGTGTCTTGTAAGTTGCCTAGGCTGGGCTCAAATTTGTAATCTTCCTGCCTCAGCTCCCCAGAGTGCTGGGATTACAGATGTGTGCCATCCACCTGTCTAAAACAGCCTCAATTTAATTATAAGGAAATACCGCAACGGAACCAAGGGACATTCCCTAAAATAACTTACCCATAGCCCTTAAAAATGTCAAGGTCCTGAGAGCCAGAGTGTGAGCTCCCTTAGTTGGAGATTTCAAAACTACGGGAATTTGATGTGTGATACTAGTTTTGGATCCTGGACCAGAAAAGAAGGACAGGACACGAGCAGATAATTGGGGAAATTTTATTATGAATAATGTATCAGTTGTAAGACTGAAATATTGAAAATAAAAAATAAAAATAATGTTTAAAAAATTACCTAGACAAGAAAAAGATTGTATTAATGTGGTTGCCAAAATTTATAGGAAATCTACAGATTATTAGTGTCCAGCTCAGGGAATTGTAATCATCTGCAAGTAGTCTCTGCAAACATAGTAATTGGTGAAATTTAATGAAAGTCTGTTATTAAATTACAAGGGAAGGGCTGGGGATATAGCTCAGTGGAATAAGCACTTGCCTAGCAAGCGCAGGGTCCTGAGTTCGATCCCCAGTACCGAAAAAAAAAAATTACAAGGGAAATCTCAATTTTTAGAGAAATTATTATTATATTTGAATAAATTCTGTAAGTTCTTTTGATGGATGCCAGTATATGTGCACCTGTAGGAAAAGTATTTCAGGTTTGTGTTTTTTCTGTCATTTTGAGATAGGGTCTCGCATTGCACTCCAGGCTGGCCTTGAGCTCACTTTGAAGCCCAGGCTGGTCTCGAACTCACAGTGATCTTTCTGCCTCAGCCTCCCGAGAGCTGGGATTACAGGCGTGCGCCACCAGACCCAGCTTCTATTTATTTATTTTTTGTGTGGGAAGTATTTCAGTTTTGAAGAACATGTTTATTTTCATACTTTTGAGTGCTAGGGATTGAACCTCTCCTCTTAGGCATAACTTTATCACCCCCGTCTTTAGTTTTTTACGTGATTTGCATTTGGGGACCTCTTCTGAAATTGTATCTTTGACTTCAGGTGGGAAAACATTTGATGTAATTGTGCTGGATCCACCATGGCAGAACAAATCAGCTAAAAGAAGTAATAGGTAAGTGGAGGTGAATTCTGTATTAGATGTATGTCTGAAAAATTATAGTCCTTTGGACATTCTGGTGACTATATTATCAACAATAATGATACAGCTTGTTATAATGGTTTTAAAATTATTGTTGTTATTGTTATTATTATAATTATTTGTCTTTTTGCGACAGGGTTTCATTTTGTAGTTCAGGCTGGCCTTGAATTCACTTTGTAGCCCAGGCTGGCCTCAAACCGGCAGTGATCCTCCTGCCTCAGCCTCCTGAGTGCTGAGATTATATTATAGGTGTGCGCCACCACACCCAGCTGGTTTTTAAATTTTAATTTCCTTAATTAGATAATTCTTCTATATGAATATGGACAGCCATATGTTTGTTCACAGTTTGAGCCACTGCTTAGACAGTTCAGGGTTGTTTTTGTAACACCAAAGGGCAACATTTTTGCCTTACTTGATGTTAAATTGTAAAATTGAGGGATTGGTTAACTCTGGGCAGTGTGTCTCCAGTTCTCCGCCATAGATACCAGGAGTGGAATTGCTGTGCGCTGCCATCAGTGCATCTTTGTATTTTTAGGAGCCACCAAGGTGGTTTACCTAGTGGCCGTACCATTTTACATTCTCACCAGCAGTGAGGGTTCTAACTTTCCTTTGTCAACACTTATTTTCTGTTAAAAAAAAATTACAGCATCCTAGTGAATATCAGGTGGTACCTGACAGTTTTGGTCTGCGTCTCTCTGATACTGAGCATCTTTCCCTGTCCTCGTTGGTCGTTTGTTTGTCTTGTATGGAAAATTTAAAATAGTCTGCTTAAATCCCTTCTGCTTTTTCTTTTCAGTACTGGGAATTGAACCAAGAGTCACTATTTCTAAGCTATATCTCTGCCATTTTTATTTTTTGTTTTGAGGCAGACTCTCACTGAGTTGCTAGGCTGGCCTGAACTTTGCAATCCTGCCTTTGTATATTTTAAAATTTAGGGTTTTTAAATTGTTGATTTTTAGGAATTCTTTATATATTTTGAATCAGATACATGATTTACAAATACTTTCTCCTATTGTTTGGATTTTGTGTTTCACTTTTCTTTGAAGCACAGTTTTAAATTTTGATGTAAAATTTGATATAAATTTATCTTTTTTGCTGCATGTGCTTGTGGGTTGCATATAAGAAATGCTCACCTAAACCAAACTCACAAATACACGTTTCATCTGTTGAATAGGTAAGGTTGCACATTTTTCATTGCATATTTTCAGCATGTAAAGATGGGTGTATTGGGGTTTGCCCAGTGACTTCATGAACTTAGAGCGAGAAGAGGGAATATAAATACCCCACCAACCCCATTAGATCAAATTAAGGCATCAAGAGATCTGCAGTTATCGGAACATGTTTTGGGGAGGAGCACTCGAGGCTGGAATACCTGGGTCTTTTCTCAGAGCAGGGCCCCCATGCCCGGTGGAGGAGAGTTGAGAAGCAGAGTGGGGGGAGCTAGGAATACTCAGGGAAAGGGCCGCGTCCATTTGGTCAGGTGTTGTGGGGCCAGGAGTGTTCTAGCACAGCAAAGTGGCCTTCTTACTACTGAAGTACAAAGAGACAGCTGGAGGGCGTTGGAGAGCCCGGGGCAATAGATTGGGAGGAAGAAGAAATGGGATAAATGGCGTTGACAACTTGCAGTGGGGAGGAGCAGGGCTTGGGTGAGAAGTGGGCGAGGGTGGTGCACAGCCTGTTGTGCAGGGTCTGAGGGGCCGCTTGGCTTTGGGGTTGCCCTCCCGCTGTGCTTACCAGGTGCATTGACCTGCGGCTGTCTGTGGGCTTTGGCTTGGGCTACTGGGATGTCAAGATTCACTGTGATATGGCTCCCAGGAAACACAGATGAAGCAGAGTGAACGTCTGTAATCCCAGCAGTGAGAGAGGCTGAGGCAGGAGAATCACAGGCTTGAGTTGTGCTGACCAGCATAGTGAGACTGTCAAAATAAACAGGTTTGGGGACGCAGCTGAATGGTAGAGTGCCCTTGGCTTCGATCCCTAGTTCTGATGCTGGGGGGAAGACGAGAGGACCCAAGCGGTATTTGCTTAATTTGGAATGGGAAAACAATCTAAATAGGAAAGTTCCAAAAGGTGTTTAGAAGCAATTAAAAGCAAACAGAGCCAGGCGATTTCCTACTAGTAGAAAAACAAAGTTCTGTAATCTTTGATGGTTGTGTGAGAGTGTGTCCACCAGGTGTCACTGTGGCTTCATATTTGGCCACATTGATAACCAGCTGCGGGAGCTTTGCATTTCTGGGTCCGTGTTATGCGGCTCATCCCTTTGCCTCCTTTTTTTATAACATAATTTGCCCCTATTTCTCCTGTTTATTTTTAGGTACAGTTATTTATCACCGCTGCAAATACAGCAGATCCCCATCCCTCAGCTGGCTGCTCCCAACTGCCTCGTCGTCACTTGGGTGACCAACAGGCAGAAGCACCTGCGCTTTGTGAAGGACGAGCTGTACCCAGCGTGGTCCGTGGAGGTCCTTGCTGAGTGGCACTGGGTGAAAGTGAGTTTGGACGCCAGCGTCCACGCTGCACAGCGTAACGTGATGGGCGTGTGAAGACAGTGCCCGTCTGCAGTGTCCAGCATGTCCACAGCCTTTTCCTTTAGCAGGATCAAGGAAACTTTTGCTTTGCTGCTCAGGGCTATGGCCTGGCTCTCTGCGGCTTTCGGTATTAGGGCCCCGCCGCTGGTTGGGAGACACCGGAGTGAAATTTAAGAAAGCTCCAATCTCTAGTGATCTGGATTAAAACAGGACAGAAATGGGAAAACAACCCATCAGCATAAAAGCAAACTGCCCTCCCCTCTGTCCTCTTGCCCACTTTCCCCCAGTCCGAGTCCCTCTCTGTGGCCGCGGTGTCTCCTGTTTCAGGGAGGAAGGCAGAGAAGCAGTGTGAGCCAGTGTGGAGGGGGCGGGAGATGCGAGGCCCAAGAGTCTTTTGTACTTAGCTCTTAACTTCAGCCCTCAGTGCTTTATGTGCTGCCAAACTGGTTTTGAAATACCAGGTTTTAACTCTAGTGTTGGTTGAATGATCTTTAATATCTCTATAGGCTGTAAGAATAAAATATAAATGTAGAAAGCTAAAGTTTCAGTTCAGAGTTCATTGCATAGTCTTTTAAAGGTACTGACTATTCACATGGACGTCATAAGAGCCCTCCTAAACTTTGAGAATATGAGCTAAGTTGTAATCAATATAATGTTTAATAACTGGTATATTTATTTTAGACATAGCAGAGTTGTGTTTCTATGTGCTTTTATATACCTTTAGTCTACCAGAATATCTTCTAAAAGCTGTGTGCATTTTTTATTTATACCTTTCTCATAGGACTTAGCTCACAAATACTTAGAATTGTGTCTTTGCTTTCATGACATCCTTTGGTCTTGATTTTGGTTGATTTGGCCTAGGATTGTGAAAGGAAAGTTATATTCCATTCTACCATGCCCACTGGTGGGGCCAGAGTCAGGAAAGGGAGAGATCACCTTCTGAAATCAAATCCAGTAAAGTGTTACTGTATGGAAACCTAGGCCATCCATCTGTAGTGTCTGTCAGTTCCAAGAGATGGTGTACAGTAGGACCAGAGTGCAAAAAAAATACACTATATTATCTGAAACATTTATAATTACACTTTCTTTTGGTCATTTTTGAGACAGGGTCTCATTATGCAGTTCAGGCTGGCCTGGAGCTCACTTTGTACCCAGGCTGGCCTCGATGATCCTCCTGCCTCAGCCTCCTGAGTGCTGGGATTACAGGCATGTGCCACCATGCCCGGCTAATTACACATACTATAACAAAGGCAGTAACCTGCATTGAATGTAAAGGCTATCCAAAGAATAAGAATTTGCCAGTATTTATACAGAATTAGTGTAAGTGATGCTGCCTGATTGGCCTTAGGGGAGGTAAAAGAACTTCCTGATTACTGACTTGGTTGTTTAGTTACCTCGAAATAGGGTAAAGGGTTCCACAGATAATTGATACAAATAGCCTGACAGTGAAAACGTATATCCCCACTATAGATTAATGGGTTTAGACAATATTCAATGGCACTGTTTCTTATAAGTGAAGAAAACCTTTACTGTGATCTATCTCGTTGCATTGCCAGTAATCAGTAAACATTATCTGACTGACTTAGTAAATGAACTAATGATGACACTATTTTCAGGAATAAATTTTAATAAAAAGTAGACATTTTTGTGCAAGTTGATTAATAAAATTGTATTTGAAAATATATCAGATACACTTTTTAAAACTTTCTGATTGCATCCTCTAAAACGTGAGTCATCCCCAGCTGTGGCTCTTGAGCATTTGGAGTGTGGGTGTTGCAAACGGAGCTGGGCTGTTACATGTAGAATGTGCACTGGACGTTAAAGACTTAATATTAAAGAAAGGGTGTAACACATCTCATTAACTTCTTGGAATTGATTATACATTGAAGTAGCATTTTGGATTTAAGTATTTACAGTTAATTTCACTGTATCTTTTCACTTTTTGCTTGTTTTACTGATGTATTTATTTTGGAAAGAAAGTCTTGCTATAGTCTGGGCTGGCTTTGAACTAGGTAAGCCGCCCAGGGTGGCCTTGAGCTTGTGATAGTCTTGTTTCAGCCTCTTAAGTTGCAGGGATTGGAGTTGTGTGCCGTCACACCTGCCATGTTTAGTATTAATATTTTTAGTACATTGGGTTTTTTTTTTTTTTTTTTTTTGCGGTACTGGGGATCGAACTCAGGACCCTGCGTTTGCTAGGCAAGCGCTTATTTCACTGAGCTATATCCCCAGCCCTACACTGGTATTTTAAAAAAACATTAATACTAGAAGATTTAGAAATAGTTGTGTAGCTCACATTTGTGGGCTGTGCTGTGTTTTCATTGGCGTGGAGGTTTAGTCACTTCCCTTGTGGGGGAGGGAAACCAAACGGTGACTGCTGACTCCTCCCGCAGATCACAAGTGCGGGCGAGTACGTGTTCCCTTTGGACTCTCCGCACAAAAAGCCATACGAAGGTCTCATACTGGGAAGAGTTCAAGCAAAGTCCACTTTACCATTAAGGTAAGAAGGGTGATTTCCCAAAGGTATTAATGTATTAAAATTAACACAATGATCATTGATTTTCCTTAATTTTCACATTTTTTGATAAACTGAAAAAGCAGAGAAGTATGAATTGCATGAAAAATGCAGTTGTATCTTTTTCTTTGTCTCGTGTGTAATTGTCATTACTGCGGAAAGCAAAATCCAGGGCAGCAGTGGTGAACCTGTGCCGCATATGCCACCGTGGGCTGTGTGTTTCATTGAAAGCTCCCAGGGGCCTGCAGTCACTGACGTAGGGGAGGTCTCAATTCTTAAATTACTGATTTCCTTCAACAAATCAATCTTTACATTTGGTTTAAAAGTCAGATACTTGGAGAAGGGGATGGGAAAGGGGAGAGGGAAAGGAAAGAAGGGAAAAGTTAAAAAAGAAAATGAGAAAAGAAAACTGGAAACAAAGCTTTTGTAAATGGGGATGGGAGGAAAGTTTAAAGGGAGGGTAAAGAATTAGGAAAAAACCCCCAAGTTATATCATGTGCAGGTACAGATTCTCTATGATGAATGTGATCATTATGTATATCTAAAATGTGCCAATAAAATCTGACCAAAAAAACCATACTGCTCAGCATAGTGACACATGCCTGTAATCCCAGCACTTGGGAAGCTGAGGCAGGAGGATCGCTGTAAGTTTCAGGCCAGCCTGTACTACATAGTGAGTTTAGGACCAGCCTGAACTACACAGAAGACCCTGTCTCAAACAAACAAACAAACAAAATATCAGATACTATTTGAAAGGAAAAAAATACTATTGTAGCTTATAATAAAGAGTCATTCTTTCAAATATAATTTACTGCCTTGTTCTGTTTGCCTTAGGAGCACAGATGTGGAAATGCCACCTATTCCAGACCACAAATTAATTGTCAGCGTGCCCTGTGTCCTTCACTCACATAAGCCACCTCTTGCTGGTATGTCCTAAAATACAATTGTCATGACTTTTGAAAAACTTTGAAAAGGATTGATTTTAGTATTGGCTTGATAGATTTGAAAATTAAGTCAGATATGTATATTTTAAAATTCTAAAGGTTTTGAGCAGAATTGATGCAGCAGCGAGTAGGTTAGCTTTCCATTCCCTCAGCTTTTCCTGGCTCCCCTTCTACTGGCCACGCCCTGTCACTGAGGGACTGAACGGAGACTGATGGCCTCGGAGGATGTGCTTCTTTTTTTTTCTTTTTTTTTTTTAATTTTATTTTAAAGACAAAAGAATGGAGACATATGAACCAGAAAAGCCATAAACAATATAGAAAATACAAAGTTATACAGAATATAGTAGGGAATTAGAACTGGATGTTGCATTACATAGTTATCTTCACATTAGTTAACACAAAAACATTAAAGGAAATACCGAATTATAGAGAAGATAGTAGGGAATTTGCACTGGGTGCTGTATAATATAAAGTTACCTTCATTTCTGCTAGTACAAAAACGACTGAGGAAATACAGAATTATAGAGAAGATAGAAGGGAATTAGCTCTGGATGCTGTCCTACATAATGTTACCTTCATCTTTGTTACTCAGGTTACATAGATGGCCCTTTTGATCAGTTCGTTTTTTCTCCTCCCTCATCTCCGTTGCCCTACCACTCAATCAGTCATCTTCCCTGTGATAATAACTGTACTCCTGGGTTTATCTATATCCTTGGACTCTCACCTTGGGAAGAGATATAGCTGCCTCAGACTATACTGTAACATACAGGGGTGTATACAAACTGCCATGGTTGGAGGT
>PVLD010001461.1:0-55000 GCA_004027595.1 Dinomys branickii
TCTCCCTCTTTCCCTCCTTCCTTCCTTCCTTCCTTCCTTCCTTCCTTCCTTCCTTCCTTCCTTCCTTCCTTTTCTCCCTCTTTCCCTCCTTCCTTCCTTCCTTTGAGGTCTTCCTGAATTAACTTTAATCTCTGTGAGAGAAGTTTCCTACTGGAGATGACTTCGTCTCTAAGGAACATTAAAAAATGTCTATAGATGCTTTTTTAATTGTCACACTGAAGAAGGGAGTATGTTACTGGTATCTCCTGGGTGCTATTGAACATTCTAAAAAGCGCCTTACAATAAAAAAATTATGCCATGATTGAGAAGACTGTATATTATACTTAGTTTAAAATGACTTGCGCCATTGTGGTGGCACAACCTGTGATCCCAACACTCAGAGGGTGAGGTAGGAGGATCACTGGGCTACAGAGTGAGCTCAAGGCCAGCCTGAACTGCATAGTGAGAGTTTGTCCCAAAAGGCAAAAAAATAAAATGAGATGAAATTTTTAAAATGAAATGAAATGACTTGAATCGGTTTGAATAATCTTTGGAGGCTTTATTATCACACTGAAAAGATATAACTAATGCATTTTCTTTGTTCCAAAGTATTAGAGCTTTCTCTGTATCGTTCAGCCAATAAAGAGTTCCTGGGATGATTCCATTTGGGCACAGTGAATTATTTAATTAATATATAGTTAGACTTGTTTTGCTGACATTTTCTCAAAAATTTTTATCTCTATGTTCATGAGAGATGTTAGTCTGGAGATTTCTTTTTTCTATAGTATCTTTCTGTGATTTTGGAACACCAAGCTTCTAGAATGAGTTGAGAAATATCACTTACATATTGTGGATCTTCAAAGGGATAAAACCAACAGAAGATATAAAAAGATAGATGAGAAGGGACTTCTTAGAATTAGATTGCCCATCTATGGAGGCTGAGGAATCCAAAGACAGAAACAAACTGATCAGAGACCCTGGAATGTTAGTAGTAGAGTGCTAAGACTAAGGTGTGAGAAACTGGAGAACTGCTCAGTAAGTCCCGCAGTCCAAAAGCCTGAACCTTGGTAAATTTGTGTCTTTCAAGGCATTTTTTTGTTCATCTTAGTTACCAAATTTATTGACATAAAGTTACTTGTAATTGTTTTATGTTGTTAATATTACCTTTCTTATTTCTGACATTGGTAATTTAGTTTGGGGTATTTGTTTTGTTTGTAGTTCTGGAGAGCAAACCTATATGCTCTTGCACTCAAGGTAATTGCTCTACCCACAAAATGTCACCCCCAGCTTGTATGCACAATTTGCATCTTCCTTCTCCCTTTGTCCTCCACTTCCATCAATCTGGATAGATGTTTGTCAGTTTTATTGATCTCAAAATCCAGCTGTTAGTTTCACAGATTTTTTCCCTTTTCTATTTCATTGACTTTTACTGTGATATTTGTTCTCTTAGTTTAAGGTGGAGGCTGATATAGTTGATTTCAAATTGTTAGTCTTTCCGAACTAATGTAGATGATGAGCACCATATATCTGGTAACTCTTGTTTTACTTCCTTAAATGTTTACAGGTTGTATTTTTATTTTCTTTCAAGTCAAAGTCATTTCTAATTTTTTGAGCCATGAGCTATTCAGAATTGTTATTTGCTTTCAAGTTGCCTAGAATTGTTATTTACTTCCAGATACTTCCAAAATATTTATGTCTTCTCACTTTCTAAGTTAATTCCATTGTGGTTAGGGAATATATTTCATGATTTATTTTTTAAAATTTATTAAAAATTGATTTATAGACTTGAATATGATTGTTAAAAATAAATATGTTAAATTCCATATTCAACTGAAAAAAATTAGTATTTTTCTCTCAAGCAGAAATTTATTTTGTTCACCTGATGCATCACTGATATTTCAAGTGCCTAGAACAGTGACGGCAAACCACTTACAGCTTCCACTGCAGCACAGGTGCCATAGGTCCACCAACACTGGTGTAGAACAAGTGCCATCCATAATATCTTTTTATTGAGTGTGTGTGTACTTGTGTACAGTGTATGTATGTGCTAGATTAAGTATTTAAGTAGAAAAAGTTGAACTCAGTGTTGTGGACGTATATCAGAAGAAATAATGCTTCAGGCAATTCTTCAGGAAGCATATTATGAGATAAACTTGATCAGGGTTTGCTGAAAATGTTTTTAACCACCCCCCAAAAAAAGACTAGGAACTGAGGGGAAGTTTTTGATTTTTGTTTCTGTATTTTGGGGGGGCGGTGTTCTTTGTGTGGAGGGGATGGTGTACTGGGAGTTGAACTCAGGGAGTGCTGATCCAGCCCTTTTTAAAAATTTTATTTTGAAACAGGGACTCATGCGCTGCCCAGTCTAGGCTTGAACTTGTGATTCTACTTTACCATCACTAGTTCTAGGGATTATAGTTGTGTGCTCCTGCACCCCACCTGAACAGCAGTTCTGTGTGAATTGCTTCTCTGAGTATTGAAAGGACTCTTGGGACCAGAATGTAGAAATAAATTGGCAAAAATGAACTGGCACTTGCTTGCCCACCTGCTTCAGCATCACTCGGGACCAGCCCCTCACCTGATCTTTAGTGGTGGAACCACAGGGCCTGTGCTTTATCCAAATGTTTGCCCACCAACTGTTTTCTTACTCTAAGACTCTGATGGCTGATATATTTGCAACATACTAATTTGAAAGTTGATTGCTTATTCATTATAAATGAAATGAAATTAGAGATACGTGAAGAAACTGATTTAATACCATAACTTGAGCAGAATTAATGTTATTTTGTACCTGTAACTCAATGTGTGTAATTTGTACCATGCCACAGTCAAGCTAAATAATATACTTAAATTTTAATTCTTTTAAATTTGACTTTAAAAGAATCTTCTCTCAAAAGGAGTTTTGGAAAGCTGTTGGATAAAGTGTATATGGAAACCTGGTGAGGGAGAAAACTATTTTAAAGTCTTTTATGATTTAAGTCATCATGGCATATTTTTATATACAATATTTAACTATTTACTAAGTTCTTCCTTATGGCAAGTGTAAATTCCATGAGAAAGGGACTTGTTCTGCCTACTGTTGTATTCCAGTACTCACTTGTAATGGCTACTTGGTAACTTTTTGCTGAATGGGAAAAAAAGGTACAACATTATTACTGGTGGCACTTTTAATAAAATTGGAATAGCTGGTGAATTTTATCTAGTTTTACCTTAAATCTCCTGATGGGACAGGTCATTAAACTTCATTGGCTCCATTTCATTTCTTTCATCTTTAAAAACCATGCCAGCTTTCAGGAAACAAGCCAAAATAGTTTTAAGGTTCTCCTATAAGATATTAACTAGAAATATAAACTTAAAATGAGTTAAGACACATTCTCATTAATGTGTATTACTTTGCACTTAATAGGTGAATTGTACTTTTATCGAATAAATAAATCTTAATCCAACTCATTTGTTATTTTACAAATGATAAAACCAAAACCCAGGACTAGGACTGTAACATGCATCAGGCCCTATGTGTAATCCCAAGCACTCAAAGGGAAAAAAAAAATTAGTCTAATATCATGCAACTTTTTAAACTATAGAGCCATAACTGCAATTCTAATTCCTGCTCTCATACAATATTCTTTTCCAGGTAAATCTTTAGTTCTCTGTCCTTTGCAGAGAGAATTATTTTGAGGGTTCCTGGGTTGTGCCTAAGACACTTGATGCCCTAAGATCACAAAATGATGTATTGTGCCTGGAGTCACACTGCCAAGACCACAGACTATGCTTTTTAATGACCAGAGCAAATTATTTAACTGTTCTTATCTATAAGATAGACATAAAGTATATAACTTGTATGGCTGTTTTGAGAATTAAACAGGTTAATATATGTACTCAGAAAACTTCTGTTGAATACTAAGTGCTACCACTATTAAAATTATTTTTTCTTGCTATTAACAATTTGTACTAAGCTGGGCACAGTGATGCACACCGATAATCGCAGCACTTGGGAGACTGAGGCAGGGGGATCACTGTGAGTTCAAGGCTAGCCTGGCCTACAGAAGTTAGTTCAAGGCCATCCTGTACTACATAGCAAGACCCTGTTGCAAAAAAACCAAAAAACAACAAAAAATCTTTTACTACACTCTGACTACTTTCTTGGCCATAGGGTTTTTATTGTTGCTGTTTGTAATCTTTTCTGTATAGCAACTTTAAAATCCTTCGGTAGGGTAATAGAGGGTTAACAAGAATTTTAAAAGCAGACAAATTCAGGATTCTTACCTTTGAATTATTTATCATTATTTCCAGAGTGCTCTTGGGTGTCTTAACATGTACAGGGTAATCAAAAAATACAGTGAATGTTCTAAATTTTTAAAATGTATTACAGTAAAAGACACATTGCCATTAATCTTCCTAGAAACACTCCCCCTTGCTTTGAACACACTTATTCCATTATTCTTGACCCTCTGAAGCAGTTCTGGACGTCTCTTCCATGTCTTTAAAAAATAGAGGGAATGCAGTAATCTAGTGCCATCCAGGTGGAAAGCATGCTCATAAAAACATCACTAATAACAACATTAATTATTAAAAGTATTAATAACAGAATGTGTCTTCTTCCACCTTATTCATCGAATCTGGCACCAAACAACTTTTGGCTCCTCCTAAAAATGACCATAAAAGGTAAACATTTTAAAATCAATTTAAAACATCTTGGCAACCATGCCCAACTCTCCCAAAAGGACTTCCAGAACTGCTTCAGAAAGTGGCAGGAACAATAAGAGTGTTTGAAGTGAAAAGTAGTATTTTGAGGGGAATTTATGGCACTGTGTCTTCTACTGTAATTTTTTTAACACACCATATTTTTCAATCATGCCTCATGTATTGGGAAGGGAGATAGCATTTTCTTAAAATTAGTAAGACTTTTTAAAAACAGAGTACAGATAATCCTCAATTTAGAACCACTTAATATATGTTTTTTTCACTTTATGATGGTATAAAAGTGGTATGTATGCAACCATACTTCAAAGCTTGAATTTTGATCTTTTCCTGGGGTATCAATATTAGGTACTGAGAGCCACTTCACCCATTTAGCTCCAAGATCAAGAGGTTGAACAATCAACAGCTTCTTCAGTGTGTTATATTGCTAAGTTATGATATTCAGTGGATTGTGCATGTTAAGTGCGTTTTTGACTTAGGATGTTTCAGTTTTTGTCAGGATATAACCCCATTGTAAATTGAGTATATCTATATTTTTAAAAATAAACTTTCTAAAAGTTTATCATGCATAAAATAGATATAAATGTATTTTCTGGAGAAATGTATTAGGATTTTACATGACACCTAGGTTCTTTAGTAATTTTTGAAATGGAAGCCACAAATTGTTGAAAACCACCGGACAGACTATATGTTAAAGGAGTTGGAGGACAAGAAACTCTATTGTGTAAATTATTTGATATTAGATTAAGTTTTAGAGATACTTAATCTTCAGAGAGCCCACCCCATTAAATCTTATATTTTTCCCCTTGTCTGAGCAGTCATTTTGTCTGTATATACTATTTAGTTAATAATATAAATTATCTATATAGAATATATAGATACATATTTTGAAGAATTCTCACTCTTAATTTCTATTAATTTCAGTCGTCGATCCCTAGAGGGCAAGGACTACTTCATCACAAAGAACCCAGCACTTAAGCCCAGAGCTAGCACCCTTAGTAAATACCATGGTGAATACATAAACAAACATCTGTGCTAGAGCTCTCCGCCAGCTGTTCTCAAAGACAGATCTGTTGAGCTCCACAAGACACTTTGAGGGTTTCTCAAAGTAAAGTCTATTTTCATTGTAATACTGAGACACTTTTCACTGAGTTAACAGTGGCATAGATTGGTCAAAAGCTCTGGTGGATACTTGCATGTATGAATCAAAACAGTGGCAATAAACTGATACAGTAGTTATTGTTCATGATCGTGAACTCTGAGCTGAAAGGAAAAGTGAGATTCACTTAAGAATGTCTATGAAGAAGCAGTACAAATTAACTGCCAAAACTCTTGTGCTGTTTGGAGTACCCATCCCTCTAACATTCTGTGTGACAAAATGGGAAATACACATTCTGCTGCACATGGGAGTGTTGCTATCATACAAGGCAGAGCTCTTGTATGATAGAGCTGGAGCCTCATCCAAGCACCTTTTCCAGGGAACAGCAGTTTTACTTGCAGTAATGAGTGACAAACTGATTATTCAGACTTGGTCTTTCATGAATATTTTCTTGAGAAGGAACAAAATGAGTCTATCTTTTCAATGGAAATAACTCAATGGTATTTGTTGCCATGATAAAAATTGAAGATTATGAGCAAAAATTAGAATTTTGAATCTTCAAGCCTGAGATTTTTTCTAATAATTTGAGTTTTCTGAAGAGATTATGATAATATTAAGGGAATATATTTTTTTAACATTAATAAAGTCTGTCAATATTTGGAATATCAGTATAATTCAAAGAAAAATTATTTTTCAAGTAACCATTCTTTTTTGTATTGCCAGAATTATTACTAAAGAAAAAGCCTTTCAAATTGCAGGATACTTGAAGGGATGTTAGTATGTCAGTGTTTGGAAAGTTGGTTGATGTGGTTTCAGATTCCACATTGCAGGAAACCACCACTTGTGGTGTGAGCGCATTGGAGTTTTGGTGTAGTACCAAAGGATAATAGTTATTGCTGTCTGAAAAGCCCTAAAAAGTTCTTTTCCAACTATCGTTCTACGTGCTACATTTTACTCATTCATTTCAATCAAAAAAATATGTCACAGCAGATTGAAAACAAGAACCGATATAAAAATTCAACTGTCTTCTATTAAGCCAAAAATTAAAGAGAGTTATAAAAACATATAACAGTATCACAGTTTTCTTTTGGAAAATATAACTATTTTCATAGAAATTGTTTTATATAAAAATGTAAGGTTCATTATTGTTTTAAAGTAAACTGATAAAAATTTTTAATTTTGTAGGTTTTGATTCTAAAATAGTCAATATCAGCTGGGTGTGATGGTGCACATCTGTAATCCCGCATGTAGGAGGCTGAGGCAGCAGGATCGCTGTGAGATTAAGGCCAGCCTCATCCACATAGTGAGTTTAAAACCAGCCTGAACTGCATAGGGAGACTGTCTCGAAAAAATTAATTAATTAATTAAATAAGATAGTAAACATCAATAAGCATGCCCACGTATAAAATAAATAAGTATATCTATGCGAATATGCTTTGCCATCTTTTTTCCTAATACTAGTGTCCAATAAAAACTTAGTGACCTCTAGCTTTGTTTTTGTTCCTGGAGTATGAGAGAAACTACATTAATTTTTCTACAACATTGTGTCCAAATATTCAGTATAGAAAATTATACTTTTTTAAAAGTTTCATATGTCAACTCTAGACTTACTCAGCTTTGCTGACTACTTGGCAGTAATCAACATTTTCACTTCTGTTTTAAGCATTACTTGTATTTCATGATTACAGTTCTTCCCAGAACTGTATAGAACAGAGGCGGACCTATGGCACGAGTGCTGCAGAGTGCTGTGACTGCGAGCTCTGAGAGGTTCACCGTCACTGGTATAGACCCTCACGTTTACTTATTTTAACCTTTTTCTTCATTAGAACACAGCATAAACTAAGATTATAATCCAATTACAAGTCATAATTACTTAAACAGTTGATACCTATGTAGTTAATGTTTTGTGATTTTTTTCCTTGTGATTTTCAGTGAAATTGTAAAAAAGAAAAAACTGTTCACAACTAAAGCCTGTGTGCCCATCTTCCAGCATGGGGCAAAACTAGTTGAGGTGTCCCACTATTCTGTAGTTACATTTCCAAGTGAACTCAAGACATGCATTCTAAGTGTGTACTTTGGAACATAGATGGACAGGCAGGTAATAGTTAGGAACATTTTTTTTTTTTCTTTTTGCAGTACTAGGGAAGGAGCCTCAGTACTATCACTGAGTTACATCCCAGGCATTTTTATTTTTTAATTTTAAGACAAGGTTTTAAAACGCTTTTTTTCTAAAGTGAAAAAAGCAGCAGCAGCAGCAGAAGAAGAGCAAGAACAAGAACAAGAACGAACAAGAACAAGAAAGAAGAAGATGATGACGGTGACGATGGAGAAGAAGAGGTCTTGCGAAGTTGCCCAACCTGATCTAGAACTTGAGATCCTCCTACGCTGCCCCTCCTGAGTATGCTTCCTTTTATCCTTTTATAGGTCTGAAAACTTTTATTGAAAAATCTCAAGAAAAAAAATGACAGAATAGTAGTTATATGCCCATGAACTGTTTAAGTAGTTATCTCATTGGATTTCAAACTTCATTCAAGTTAAGAAATACTATTTTATTTCATGTTCTTTTATTTATTTTGGGTTTTTTTTTAGCCTGGGTCTCTCTGTGTAGCCCAGCTGGTCTTGAACTCACAATGATCCTCCTGCCTCAGCCTCCCAAGTGCTGGGATTACTGCTTGTGCCTCCACATCCGGTTCTATAATTCTATTTTAAATTGGAAATTCTTTAATACTTTTAAGTATGTTATTCATCTGCTTTTTGAACAATCTCCACTGATTGCTACCCAGAAAATCCAAGTTTGTATATTCCATAGCATATTCTGTCTCTTAATTCTGTCCTTAGCTGCTGGTAAGACTAATGGATGTGTATGATACCTGTTGGAATAGTCTTCCACCTGTGCTTAGTGTTGGTAGTAATTAACACATTCCGATTGGTAAGAGATACCAAATGTGGCTAATCACAAAGCCTCAAGCTGTATACTTTCCAGTGAGGAGGGAAGAGTGGCTGGATGCTGTCCTACTTCAAATGGCAAACGATCTGCATTCTCTCCTCTGGAAACTCACCAGCTGTACTTCCATATTGACACTTTACCCTAATCACACCTCCCCATTTATTTTTGGCTACATTTATTGTGATAAGGACAACAGAAAACATTTGTCTTAAGATCACTTAATACATTTACAAGTAACCAAATAATCAATATATTCAAGTATAAGGATAAGAGATTAACCATATATTTTTTAAAGGACCTTCCTGCTGGTGACTCTGTGAAAGTGATAAATTATTATTTCTTACATTGATACTTTGCTGATATTTTTACTGAAGACAGTAAAAATCTTTGGAGTTACTCCAGAGTTGTACATGTATAAATTAGAGACCACAAAAAAAAAAAAAAGACTGCTGTTTAATATTTTGCATCCCTCAAAATGTGGTTAACGCCCACTCAGGGCATGCTTTGACTTGGTTGGTAATTACAATTGAGCTGTAAAATATTTTGACAGTTTCCAACTGTTGTGTACTTGTTAGTCATTTGGTGGCAAATGCAATTTGGTGAGGTTTTGGTGGGGCATATTTAATTAAGACTCTTTCAATTAAGTAGTATGTCACAGTAAGCATCAGTACAAAGTTATGTAGCTATGAGCTACTTTACATTTTACCCAAGGCAGAAAAAGTGTTTTTCTTTAAAAACATTGCAGTGTAAGTGAAGCTTGCCATGCTCTTATGCTTCTATTTTTCATTACAAGCTTTTACTTGTTGTGTAGT
Organism: Dinomys branickii; assembly: GCA_004027595.1. Lineage (NCBI taxonomy): Eukaryota > Metazoa > Chordata > Mammalia > Rodentia > Dinomyidae > Dinomys > Dinomys branickii. The sequence continues at coordinate 9,536 of PVLD010001461.1, forward strand.
AAAGCATAACCACCCAGTACTTACTTAATTTGTAAACTGAGCGTTAGGTATGACTCCGTAGGTAATGAATTCAATGGCAAATAAATCAGAATTGCTCACAATAATTAAAAGACTAAAAAGAGAGGTGGGATAGATTTTTTGTATCATGTTTTTATCCTCTTTTATAACAATAAGGATAGTAATAAGCTAATTTGGGCAATACGACAATTCCTAGAAAGAATGTCAGGCCTTTCAAATCAGGTAGATTGCCTGTGTAGATAGAAAAGAGATGAGGTGAAGCATTTTCAAACCTTTCTATTAAACATCCAGCTATTAGATAAATAATTATTTTGGAACTTATGGGGCCAAATGAAAGTAGAAAAAGTTTATATACAGTGTTTCCAAGAGCAAAGGTTTTTAAACATCCCATATTCAATACATTTTCAGTTACTCAAAAAACTTACTTAAGGGTTGCAATTATCTTGTGGAAATTTGAGACATGTTATTACTTCGGTTTTGTTTATGTGAATTTTGGCCATGAAGCCATCATGTAAGGACTCTTAAGGGAGAAAACAGAAAGTTTGTGAAACTATCTTATTAGTTCTTTAATCTTTCTAACTTTTGTTCAAAAACATATGAATGAAGTCCATAAAGATAAAATCAAATATTATACAGAATTAACTTTACTGTATCATTTTAGGCTTCATTTTAAAATGTATTATCTCCCCAAAGGATCAATGTTGGGAAACTTATTAGACAAAAGCATGTTTATTGTCTATTATAATCTTATATTCAGTGAGCAAAAGCACTGAAATGGGCTCAGGAAAAGGGGGCAAGTAAACTGTTAATTATTAGCTCAAATTAGAAAACTGAGATACTTAAAAAATATTACGCTAGTTCTATAAATGTATGCATTTGTACAGTTTCTCAAACTGCACACTTTAACGGCGAATTTGATTGCAAATTATATATTGATACTTATCCCTTTAAAAACCTAAAAACAATTTAAATTGAAAAGGAAAGCCACATCAGTATCATAATGTCATGTCTATATTATATTGCTAATTTAGTCTAGAATGCATACATAATTGAATTTATTAGCTTTGTCCAGCAAAAGCCAAACTGTAGAGAATCTGGATAAAATGATCTAAGTACTATCCCTAGATATTACCTTTGTATGTAATTTATTCTGTTGAGCTATTCATCTGTAAATTAAAGTTTATCTTAGAAATATCTAAAACTATGTTTTCCCTGTGCTTCACATTTCTAGATCAGAATATCACTTTCATTAATGTTTTTCATGGTCTGTGTGTGGATCGTTTTAATTTCACATGAGTTATTACTATTAAGAAGATTTGTAAGGCTTCTTTTTGTTATAATGGTACCTTGCTTTATATACAAATTGCAATTACATACTTTTAAAAATGTGTGTGCGTGGTGCTGGGGAATTGATTTTAGGTCCTTGTGCTTACAAGGCAAGAGCTCTACCTCTGAGCCACATCCCTGGCCCCCTTTAATTTGTGAAGTGAATTTGTAGCTACAGGTTAATCTTATAATAAAATATTTTTGAAAGTGAATGTCTACCATTTAATTTTCTAATTTGTAAGTTGGTAGCACAGGTAACAAGTTAAGGTGCATCTAATAATACTTAGACTCATCAGGTAGTACATTATCTTGAGTCTTCCTTGGCATTTCACCTATCTCATTTACTTTTATGGGAATAATAAATATTGTGAAGATACCCATTTTTCTTAAATACTTTAACCATAATCAAAATGTAAAAATGATTTTTCTTCAAATGGTATCAAAATGATTCATTATTTATTCTTAAAAAATAAATGTTTAGGAAATTTTTAAATATTAAAAAAATGATGGTTAGTGAGGTTCAGTTAACCTTATAAGCCATTAAAGCATATTATAAAATGTCAGTGTATTGGTAAAAAAAAAAAAATAGGCTGGTCATTGAAGCAGAATGTCTATTTCAAAAATAAACATGTTCTCATTCAGATACACATACATACATGCATACATACATGCATAATTTAATATATAATAAAGGAAGCATCACAGAACAATAAAATACTATGCAGCAAATGATACTGGGAAGTAATAACTAAGAACCTTAATTTATAACATTCATCAAAATGTATTCTACATACATTAAAGACATGAAAGCATTAAAATAAAAGTGAAATTAATTTTTTAAAAATACATAGTATTTACTAGATTTCTGGAAAGAAAATAACTTTCTAAAACAAATGAAGCAAAAGATACCACCAAAGAAAAGATCTACAAACTGAAGTATAAAAATTAGATGATTAAAAATATTTTTTAAAAAGGAGGATGTGTTTTCAGTACATAAAAAAAGAAATATTGGTATAGGGATATAGCTCAGCGGTACAGTACCTGCCTGGAAAAAGAAATACTAGCTATTATTTATGTGAAGGGTATGAATGAAGATTCTAAATTATTATTCCAGTATCATTTTCTAAAGTGTTTCATTGTTTTGATGCTTCCTTTATTACATATTAATTTTTCTTCTTTTTTTTGGTGCTGGGAATGAAACTCAGGACTTTGCATTTGCCAGGCAGGCACCTGTGCCACTGAGCTATATCCCCAGTGTATATATTAATTTTTCAAGGGAAATGGTAGTAGAACTAGGAGTCAAACTTAGCTGACTGATCCAGAGTCCAGGCATGCTCTGAATCTCAGTGCTGTGCCTTTTTCTTGTGCTTTCTGTCCCTGTGGATGTAACTTCTCCTTCATGGCCCTCTATAAGTGGTGTCGTGGAGACTTGAATTTATTTTTACTTCATTTTAACACACAGAGCCACGAAAAGAAATGGACTGCACATAATTCCCTGCTACCTTCTCTATACTTTGTATTTCCTGTATTGTTTTGTGTTATTCTGGTTTATATGTCTCCATTCTTTTGTCTTTAAAATAAAAAAAAAAAGAAATTGACTGCACAAAATATGCACGCTGGTTTTTTACGTCGATCTTTTATGTGTGTGTGTGTGTGTGTTATTAGTATTTGGTTGCGGTCACTGCGGTTTACAGCCGTCTTGGGGAGTAGTTACGTGGACATGTCACAGCCTATTTCTTAATCCCTCCCCTCTCTCCTGCTCCCCTCTCCCCTCTCCCCTTTCTTCTACGTGTGGTAATTGTTTGTCTTAGCTCAAAAACTTGCATGATTTTCAAGTTAATAGACCTTTAAATTGTTCCTGTTCCTCATAGATGGATCAATTTTGTTAGATTACTGTATATAGTACAGGTAGTATTACTGCAGAGCAACTGGAACATCCTTTCTGGCATAATTGCACAACAAAACAAAAGTGACTAAAATTTTTTTCAGTATCTGATGTTTGATTTAATAAAAGACAGTTTTTACATAGTCTGTTGTAATATATGGTTTAGACTGTCATTTATTTTAAAAAATAGCCTTGCTGGGATATATATTTGGAAAAACTGAGGCATTTTTTGTTTGGTTGATTTGTTAGTTGATTTTTGTCCTCTTGAGACAGGGTTTCACTATGCAGTTAAGACTGGCCATGAATTTACTTTGTGGCGCAGGTTGGCCTCAAACTCAGTTTCAGCCTCCCAAGTGCTGGGATTGCAAGGGTGTGCCATCACACCTGGCCAAAGCTGAGGTTTTGATTTGCTTTGTTTTGTGGGCTGGAGATTGAAACTGGGCTTCACATATGCTAACATACTCTACCATTAAGCTGTACCTCCAGCCAATAAAGAGAATTTTAGTAGACTTCAAGTAATAGGAAATTGTCTTCTTTGACACTACACTAAGATTCTTAAGTGATAGTTTCTTAATGACAATTTGGAATCTGAAACCATACATTAGTCTCAGTAGCATTCAGCTATGTCTTCTATTGATGTACAGTTTTATAACATGCATTGCTGATTTGGAAAATTTTGGATATGAAACGCATACAGATCTTCTATATGTTGGCACATTTGGTTATACAGTGTTAAAAAACTATCAGTATCACCAGTGACTTATCTTTTCCCCTTTTTTGTGGTATTAAGAACTGAACTCAGGTACTCTACCACTGAAGTATACCCTAATCATTTCTATATTTTAAGATGTGGTGTTGCTAAGTTGCCTGGACTGGCCTCAAACGGCCATCCTGCTGCCTTAGCCCCCTGGGTAACTAAGATTATACTAGGTATGTACTCTACACTCAGCTTACCACTGTTCTTTTTTGTGCAAGCCCTTAGTCCATCTTTCTTTCCCACGTCTACTGTATGTGTGTCTAGTTTTTCCCCTTTCTAGTCTGCATAATTATTGAGATATATTTGATTTTGCTCCTAAAATTATTTTGTGTTAGCTTTCTATTTTCTTTCAGAATTTTTCAATATATAGGCCATGTGTTTGTACATGCATTTGTATGTGTGTGGTATTTCACTATCTGAATAGACCATGATTTTAAATCAGTTTTATTATTTATGAACATTTCAGATTTGGAAGAATTTAAACAGTTATAGTAACATTTCTGTTTGTGATTCTATTCGGTATAAGGATGCATTTTTGTAGGATATAACCTTAGGAACTGCTGGGTTATAAGATGTGGATGTGTTCAAATTTAGCATATATAATAGCTGTTGCCCAAGTTTTTCATCAGCTCTGTATGAAACCTCCCTTTGCTTTACATCCTTGCCAACATGTAGTATTTTTAATTTCATTAAATATTTTAGTTCAAATAAAAGCTTTTTCAAATTCCAGCCCTGCTGAAAGGAGTGTGTAATAGTATCTTGTGCAGTACTTTGAATATTTACTGGCCATTTGGATTTCTTTGTGTGTTCAATTAAGAAGTTCAGAACGCACGTTATCCTGTTGGGTGAATGTTGCCCATTATCCAATTGGTTGACCTTATTTTCCTTACTGATTCATAGAAGTTCTTTGTACATTCTGGCTGCAAACAAATGCTTTTGTGAGGGGAAAATATATAGTTATTTGGTACCAGATTTACTTAACTTTGAGGACAAAAGGCACAATATGCTGGCATTATAGTCTCAGATATCCAGGGCCATAAATAAACATTGCCAGTTGTAAGGTCCAAAGTTGAAGTATGAGACACTCTGGCTTATACAGAATCCTGTAACATCCTGTGCATATAACTATCAGATCCCCCAAGAACTGTGCTTGTTTGTAATAGTCACACTAAGCATAAGGAAACTGCAGCCTTTATTTTTCAACGGCATGTGTAGTGTACTCACAAACCTCCAAGCCTGCATGTGTGCACCAAGCATGAGTCATTTTCGCAATACATAATACTGCCTTGTAACACAGATGACATTTCCTCTTTATTTCCATGCAAACAGCATTAGCACAAGGTAAACATGAGGTTATTTCTTTGTGAAGGAAGTTTGAGCCTGCTGTTTAACCCTTTCTCCATGGGGGGAGGGTAGTATCTTACAAATTTGAGTTTTCTAATCTATGAACATGTTGTATCTCCCCAACTTCTTGGATCTCTTTTACTTTTTCCAGATCTTCATTCCTTTTTTAATTGTCATATACATTATTTATAGATTGATTCTTAAGTATAGCTATGCACTGCATAATGATGTTACAGTTAATGATGTAATCATATATATGATAGTGGTCACTTTAAATTAGAACTGAAAAATTCCTATTGGTTGATGACATCCTAGCCATTATAATGTCATAGCACAACACATCATTCACATGTTTATGGTGATATTGTAAATAAATTTGCTGCCTGTTGTATAATAGTATAGCACATACAATTATAATACATAATATTTCATGCTAATGACTATTGTTGTACATATGCACTATACTTTTAATCATTACTTTAGAGCTTACTCCTACTGACTTTTTAAAAGTTACTATAAAATAGTATCCCTTTACACCAGCAGCAGCCTCACAGCATGTCTTTTTTTTTAAAGAGCAGAATATATTTACTGAGGGAAAGAAAGCTTCTGTCTGAGAGAGGGACAGAAGGGGGCCCCAGTGCGTTGCCCAGGAAGCATCCCTTGATTGCATCATTTTCTCTTCCTCTTGATTTAACCTGGTGGTTTTCTTCAGCTTGGGCCCATGAATGTAGAAAATCTGCTGCTAATGTTGCCAGTAAGAAGCTCCATCAAGGAACTTACCTGGAAACAAAATTAAAAGTGGTTAAGGACTGTGAAGTTGAAAAATCATTTATAGCTACTAGTTGGCAAGCAGTCATTTTTCCACTATAGCTATAGTTCTGAAAACAAGAACCAAGGGACAGAGCTGTTAAAGGATCTGCTTTATTGATACCAAAGCTCACAAAAATTCATGAAGGTTAAATATCAGATGTGGAGAAACTTCTAATGACTTGAGTTGAAGAGCAGCCACTGTATAATGTTCTTAGGATGACAAAATCACCTAACAATGCATGACTGTATCTTATTTTTCCTGTGCCCCTATAAGTAGCTTTACCTTTTAAAATTTTTTAGTATATAGGAATGCCGTTTTACAGATTGATTTTAATAATTATATTTTCTTCTTCTTTGTTGTTTATTTGGACAAGGTCTCACAATGTAGTCTAGCCTGGCCTTAACCTCACTATCTAGCCCAAACTAGCCTCGAACTCACATTTCTTCTGCCTCAGCCTTGCAAGAGCTGGGATTACAGACATAGGCCATCTTGCCTGGCCAATTCTAACAAATTATATGTAAATTCTTTTGGATTTTCTTTATACTCCATTATGTACTATAAGTAGTAATATTTACTACTTACAAGTAATACCACTTTTGCAGTTTTGTTTCTTTTCTAATATCTATTCTTTTTTATCTTTTTTTTCTCTGGCACTTACTGTACCAGCAACAACTTCTAGTGCAGTGTGGAATAAAAGTGGTGATAGGTTGCTAATCTCAAAAGTAAGACTTTGAGTATTTCATCATTGTGTTATTTCTAGGCTTTTTGTAAGTTAAAGAAGATTCTATTACTACTGCTTTGCTTATTTTTTACAATATAAATATATATTAATTTTATTAGATATTTTCTGCATCTGTTCAGATAACTATGTTTTCTCCTATAATTGCTAATTTGTCAGTTTATCTTCAGTAAATTTGCTAGTGTGAAGACAGTGCTTTCCATATGAATTGCAGTGTGTCTGAGATACATAATCATTTTTGTAAACTGCTAATATTTTCACCAAGACTTTTGCCTCTGTATTTATAGCAGGTTTTTCTATAGTTTTGCCATTTCTGTTGTATTTTGGTATATTTTCTAGGCCCAAGAAATGAGTTAGGGATTTTTTCCCCTCTGGAAGAATTTGTGTAGTACTGAGATATTTTTTTCCTTAAATGAATAATAGAATTTATCAGTGAAGCTAACTGAAATATTCTTTGTACGTTTTTAATTACAATTTTAATTTTTTAAAATGGTTACAAGTTACAGAACTATTTAAGTTTCCTATTTCTTCATGTGTCTATTTTGTCAAACTATACTACCATTTTCCTTCTTGATCAGTCACACTAGTGATTCCGTTGATTTTTTTTCTTCAAAGAAGCAGCTTTTGACTTTGCTGAGCCTCTCTAATGTGTGCTTATTCTCTGTTTCATTGTGTTTTGATCTCTTATGTTCCTTTTCTGCTTCTTTGGAGGTAGGTGGTAGAACTCATGCTGGTATTTGAGGTCTTCCCATAATGCAGTGCCCTTAATTCTTTCAGGTCAGTTATAAGAACAGCACTGAAAGCTTCACTCATTCTCTAGCTTTATTGTTTCTCCATGTCTTGGCTTAGAGATTGTTGTTGGGTATTTCTTCAAAGGTCTTAAAAATATTTTATTAAGTATTTTAAAAATTGTGTTTGGAGGGAAAGTAGTCTTGTGTTAATGTAAGTGAAAGTTACAAATATTATCTTAATCATACTATAATTTTTCTGTTTTTCTAGTAGTATAATAACAAGACCTAATACTAGTTTTACTATACAAATAAAGTACTTTCAGTGAGAATACTTTGGAAGAAAATCAGACCAGTATAGATGCAAGTGTTCTTGTTTTGACCCCTACTATTATTTTGGACTAACCAAATACAAAGATTTATCCAGTGTTCGCTTAATTATGATTTTCAGTGATTGGGCAAATGCTCCAAGAGTCAGCACTAGAAATACTGACACATCCTACAGCTTTAGCAAGAGTAGTGTATATCCCATTGCTCTGCATTTAATTTGTTCTTGTTCCAGTTCTAGCCAATGATCTAAAATCCAACAGAATGAGCAAGAAGCTTTTATTAATAGAATATTCCTGAGTTTTAAATTGTTTTGGATCAGTTACCGTTTTTTAATCAGTTAGCATTTTTGAATCAGTTAACATACACAACCTTGATGTATGCTTGAAGATAAGTTGACTAACGCATTTTCTAGTCTTGACAAATTTGTAGTTTCTACTGAAGTTTTAAAGCTGCATTATCTTGAAATGTGAAATGCATGTATTTTTTTAAGAACACAAGAGTTGGAGTGGGAACATCTTGATATAGATTGTAATTTCTCTGCTTCCAAGCTATGTAACCTTACTTCCTCAACTTTAAGTTGGAAATAATAGCAGCTGTCTTAAAGGGTCTAGGGAATTAAATGAACTAAAGGCCTTAACACTATATGTGGGACATTGCAAGTCCTCAGTATATATTTTATGAATTGATGAAAAATTTTAATAAGCTTTTTTGTGGAGGGAAGAACTGAATATATTACAGTAAAAGAAACATCTAATGAGTCATAAGAGGAACTCAGAGAGTCCAAGGAATGTTGAAAACGGTCCCCCTATTGACTAGAAATTGGCAGGCAGTTTTGTGCAGAAGGTCACACCTGAACCTCCTGAAGGCAGAGTGCAGCTCTGTAAGTTGTCCTGAAGCTTCACCAAGTGGAGGGGATGACCCGTGTGACTGAAGACCAGAGGTGAAGGAGCTAATATTTAAGCAGCAAAGCATAAGGATTTTAGAATCATTGAATGATCTTGGAGAAAAAGTATGCTTTAATACTTTGGGATTCAGTGCTCAGAAATATTTTGACCTCATTTCATATGTTTTTGATGATTAATTGAGATGTTAGCCGTGCTTTAAAAAGACTCACTCTAAAAAAAATAAATAAATAAATAAATAAATAAAAAATAAATAAAAAGACTCACTCTATCATAGTGGGTCAGATAAGGGAAAATTCAAAAAAAGGAAAACCTGTTAAAGATGATTTTATGTAACCTAAGATGAAAGGAAATAGAATACAAAACTAGCTACAACTATAGCATCAAAACAGCCCATGAATTAACTAGAAATATAAGAGAGGTAAAAAAGAATTCAAAGGTAATTCTGAAATTAAGAGTCTGGACAGTTGGGACAGTAGCAGTTTCATTTGCAAACACAATGAAAATGAACAGGTTGCAAGGAAAGATTATAATTACGGTTGTGAACATATTGAGTTCAAATTTTATGTGGCAGGAAGGACAGCCAGCTGGAAGTGTCAACTTGAGATAGTCTGAACTCTGAGTGTATTCTGAGGAATTATCTGCATGGAGCTGATAGTTGGAACCCTAACAGTGAATCAGCTCAAAGTGTGGATAGGAAAAAAGAAAAAACCTATTCAGAGCAATACCTAAGGAATGTGTGGCTGTACCAGTGAAAGAAGCAGAAACAGCAGAAAAGAAACTTTAGGCATATGGATAAAGCAAAAAAAGTGAAACTGAGATTTCTCATAGCTGTTGAAATTTAGGAAATCTTGTAGCAAGTTATTTGACAAGGTTTTCTGAAAGAGATGATACTGCCATTGTTAGGAAGAATAACGCTGGCTTTGTTACCTTTAACATATAATCTGCAGTGTTTAGAAAAGTAATGCATTAAAATTACCTATATATGAAAGCTCAGTTTAAATTTTGATGGGCTGGTATTAGTGTTTTTTCTTTTTGCAGTACTGGAGATTGAATGGAGGGCCTCACACATGATAAGCAAGCATTCTTTTTTTTTTTTTTTTTGTGGAGGTACTGGGGATTAAACTCAGGACCTTGTGTTTGCTAGGCAGACACTTATTCCAGTGAGCTATATCCCCAGCCCAGCCTTTGGCAAGCATTCTAACCAAGCTATATCCCCAGTTCTAGTGTCTTTGGAAGGCAATAAATTACAAGTCATTCAAACCTTCTTTCACCAAATAGACAGAAATAAATAAATAAATAAATAAATAAATAAATAAATAAAAGAACTTTTTTTGGTAATAATGGCACCTTCATCTTGAGCTATATCCCCATTCTTTTTAATTTTCATTTATTATTATTAATTTTTTTTAGACAGACTAACACTAAGTTGCTTAGTTATCCAGGTTGGCCTAGAACTTGAAGTGCTCCTGCCTCCACCTTCTTGAGTGCTGGGATTACAGGTGGGTATCACCAGGCCCAGCAGAAATAAATATATTAAAAACATTGTAAGTGCCCTTTTTTGCCTATAGAATATGAAGTTATCAATATTATTTTCTAGTTAAGCTTTATTTGCAAAATACGGATTTTCATTATCTTTCAAAGATGCCTTTCAAATTCTAAAGGCATCTAAAAAAATAGAAATTTAGTGATAAGAATGCATTGGTGATATAATAATAACTGCAGTTAACATTTACTGAATGAATTCGCCATACATTGTGCGTTTATTCATTTCACAGTACTTACTGAGTGCCTACAGGGTACCAGGAGCTGACCTGAGTCCTTTAGATAGTTTAGTAAATAAAATGTTTTACTTCATGGATCTTTTATTTAGTGAGCACAGAAAGACAGTGACCAATGACCATAATAAGAAGATGGTGGTAAATACTATGGAAAGACAATAGAGCAGCATGACGGAAATCAGAAGTTGCAGTGACTGGGGTTGAGTGATAGAGATAAGTTGCATTACTGAGTAGAGAGCTGGGACACTGCCCAGCTGAAGGCACAAGCGTTGGAGTTAGCCACACAGGTGTCTAATAGGAGAGCATCAGGCCAATGGAACAGTCTATACAAAGACCTACAACTGGAACATGTCTGAGGAATCTGAATAACTAGAAAAATTGGACCAGTGTTGAGGTGTCTGCAGAACAATGAATGATCAATATGGTTCAAAGTGATCGAGAAAAAGAATGGTAGGTGAGATCAGAGAAGAATGTTAGACTGGAGGAAATATCTAGCTGTGATAATACTGTGAAGTAGTTTACTATTATTATCCCCATTTATACATGAAACCAAGAATAAGGAAATCAGGTAACCTTGCACATCACTGTAGTAAGAAACAAACTGTTTCATTCAGTTACATACTCAAGGTTTTAAATAATTTAATTATTAATTCCTTTATAGTCTTCTGCAAAATATGAGACAAAAGGTCAGTATTTCTGTAGTGGATGATTAATTTAACTGTGCCATTAATTTTGTTTCTCTGCAAATCAACATGACCATTCGTAGGGCTTCTAATTTTGTGTTTCTTCACCTGTATGTGAATTAACTTTTTTGTTGGAAGCACAGTAAATATTCTTTAACATAAGGCTTTTTTTTGAGACAGGGTCTCACGATATAGTTCAGGCTGGCTTTGAACTCACTATGTAGCCCAGGCTGGCCTCATACTCATGGCAATCCTCTTGCCTCAGCTTCCTGAATGCTGGGATTATAGGCATGTACCACCAAGCCCGAATATTTTGATGGGAACAAATCCAAATTTGGTTTTCATTCTTTGAGTCTTTGTGTGTTGAATCTTCTTAAGAGACAGGGATATATTATCAATCAATATGATATGATATCTTTTCTTTAAAGTTTATAGATAGAAAGCCATTCTACATTGTAACGTAGTGATATTGACATGTATTACCTGTGTATATACAGCTGATGATATGAATGAATGACAGTAATCATTGCAGACTCTCTGGCCCAGGTACATACTGCCCGTGCTTGGGATGATAGAATACCATAAAGATAGAAAAAAATTATAAGGATAATCATTTAAATATAGAAAAATAAACAGAAAACCTAAGAAAGAATGTGCTTGTACCTACTTCAGTGACCCCAACTCATCCATAGATCACTTTATTCCAGGTGAAGTGATTAGAGGGACTTGACAGTCACAGTGACCATTAAGTGAGAAGATAATAGTTCATCTTTATACATGTTAAATTGATGACTAAAAGAGCTATTATTTATTCTAAGATAAATGTATCATATTGGGAGTTCCATTTTTAACCTAATTTTCAATATAAAATTGATTCAAATTTGTTGATTTTTTATGTATGACTTTTTCAATATTGATTTTATAGAGGTGAACATTGAAAGAACAGTGCTTTGCTAGGTGCATAGTTATATAATGAATTTTTAAAATGGGAGTTAATTTAAAAATGAGAAATTATATCCTAGGTGATTCTTAGTAGCCTTCCTACAGAAGAAGTAAATGCATAAGTCATAGTAATGTGTCGATTTTAATTTTTTGGCACTAACAGGCTTTTGTCAAGTGGGGGCATCATTGATCTTTCTTAAATAAGAGTGTGGTAAGAATGGCTCTCTTACTGAATTTAAATGATATTAAGGGTAAATAATTGTTTTTCACCTTATTTTAGAAGGCTTCTATTTTATGTCTAAATGTCATTACTGTAGACAACACTTTAGGTTCAGAAGTGTTCAGTAGATTTCTTTATAGTTTTCAATTGTATCAGCCTCCAAAGTTCCCATCACAAAATATAGTTGTTATAAAGTAAAATGTGTGGATTTTTTTAAGAATAAAAGTTTAGAATAAAAACCTTACAATATAATTTTAGTTTCATTACTATTGCTATAGTTCCAAGTATATGGATGAGGGGAAAGATTATGCTTAAGGTTTAAAATATATACAGAACTCACTCACCTAATCATCACAAATTGCTTTCGATGACAGTTATGTATTTTGAGCATATCCAAAATATATTGCTGTGCAGTGTTCCTACAAACACATCTGACTGTTGCTAATAACTAAAATTATTTTCTTGTAAATTTATTTAGAAGAAAGGTTTGAGTATGATTATCATTGTGCTTTTTTTTAAAATACATATATTACTGTATTTTAAAAACTGTCTATGATTTTGGTCTCTCCACTGCCAACAAGTTGTGCTCCAGTTGTGGTATAGTTTTAAAATGTTCATTTTTAATCTAGTCAGAAAGGAGTCATATTTGTATATGGTCGCAAATTTTTTAGGGTATGAGAGTTATACAGATATTCTGCCTTAAATATTTAAATACTTTAACATGATGTTGCCCTTAATAAAAGTCTTGGCTTGTTCTTATGTATAAGTTTAAAAATCTCACCTATCTGCATGTCAAGCAAATGCCATGGGCTATGATTAAAGATAATATCTTAGGATTAATGTATCTCTCTTGGAGATTACAATTGTGTGGTGAATTGACAGTTTTAAAAGACCTAAACTGACATCAAAGGATTCAAATGATTTAGTTTGGTCAGTTAATTTTCATCTTCCATTAAATTCCTTTAATGTATCCTTCATTTTCCTTCTTTTTAGCTTAGTCCTATTCCCAGTCCCATCTTAAGGCGAAAGCCAAATGCTAGCCAGTCATTGCTTGTGTGGTGTAAAGAAGTTACGAAAAACTATCGTGGAGTGAAAATCACCAATTTTACTACATCATGGAGAAATGGTTTATCTTTTTGTGCAATATTGCACCACTTTAGACCAGACTTAATGTAAGTAGAAATACTTTCCATTCCCTATTAATATTTTATAAATAATAGACGTTCCCACACCCCTGTTTTACTACAAATTGAACTCAGAGCCTTAGCATTGAGCCACATCCCCAGGCTTTCTATTGTTTTCCAGCTCTTTCACATTTATTTCTGTTGAGTTTTTTTTCCATTAGACATTTTTTATAGTACACAAAATAATTTCTGCACATATGCTGAAATACTTGACTTTCTTTTTTACTAACCACACTTCTTGCTTTTTTGAGAGAAGCATGTGCCAGAAAAAAATCTTTCCTTCTCAATACTTCAATAATCTTTTCCTTTAAAAAAAAGTTTTTCCTTAATTTCATGCAAAGAACTGACTTCAAATTATTATGAAAATTGTGTTCATGTTAAAACGAGATGAGGTAAAACATACCCATAGCTCTTTGTACACTGACAGCAAGAGATTACCTCATGGTAAATTTGGTCAGTTGTCAAGGCTAGTCCCTGGTCCCCTGCCTTAACTTCTGTTTCAGATGGAGAGCTTTGGGCAATGAAACATATAGTCAGTATATGTATGTGTGTATGTAAGTATGTATGTATGCATTCCCTTAATTTTCCACACTATTAGTTTTGTTGATTGAATTGCTGTGAAATTGCTATTCTTTGGTATTATTAAATGTCAAGTTTTTAGATTCAGTTTGTTTTAAAAACAGCTGTTTTTATCAAATACTGTATGTACCCACTGTGCCATTTTCTCCCTCAGTGACTACAAGTCTCTGAATCCTCAAGATATTAAAGAGAACAACAAAAAGGTAAGCATTGCTAAGGAAAAAAGACATAGCTTCAATTTTGGCTTCTCTGCAGGTTTTTTAATTTTGGGAACGTGAGGGGTTTTTTTTGGTGAGGTCATAACTACAGCTCACAGAAGGTATTCTGCTTCCTGCAGTTTAAATAGGATATATGATTTATTCTGGTTTGTCATGGACTTTTAAAGATCACAACTGCCAGGCTGGCATCAGATTATAATGTATGTATGACCTTCATTACCTGTTAAATATTTGTTAATATTTTATTCTAAAATTTATCTTTTTAAAAAGTGTATGCTAAACTACATTGCTATAATTATTTATGGAAGTTCAGAAAAATAGAGATGTAATCAGGAACCTAAGAGGTAAATAAGAAAGCATAGCTAGGTTCATAGAAACAACAAGATATAAACATTGGTTCTTCTCACTTTCTAGTCAACTGTACATACAAACTGTACATGCACATGTCTATATTTTTTTCCAAATAGCTAACATGCTGAGCTCAAGCCTCCCAACTGGTATGCAGGGATATTGATTCTTTAGCCTGCAGGCGGCTTCGTGGGCTGAGTTGTTGGAGCGCCTGGGCCAGCTGACTGTTGCTCCAGGCTGTCTACTCGACTGCACAGCACAGTATTAGAATTTTCTGTGTGCAAGGAGAGACGTACCGAACTCTGTACATGCTAGATATTCAATATTTGTCTCCACTCACTGAATCCTTCAACTGAAAAACTACTGAAATGTATTACTGTCTTAGAATAGAAGTTCTTTACCTGTGGTCTATAGATGGAATTCCAGGATCATTAAATATGGTTGGGGAAAAAATACATTTTATTTATTATAACTCTTTAGCTAATTCTTAGTATTTCTTTCAGCTATAAATTTAGGCAACACACCATGGTAATATTTGCCATCCTGAAATTTTGTCACTTTCAGAAATCAAATATTTTCCTATTTTACTATAGTTGCAAATTTCTACAAATACCTTTTATCACTACTTCACAATTGCATTAATATGTTCATAAAAAGCGCAGACTACTGTTTCCCAAATTCAGTTTTCCAATATTTTTATAATTGTATTTTTCAGTATAGTCTGTTGTTTTGACCCCTTATATGTTTTAAACATGTAAGACATTTTTCTGAGAAGAGAATTCATAGAACAAAGGTATTAAAAACCCCTGGTCATTGCTAAATGAAATAAGTCAGCACAGACAGTTAAATACTGTATTGCATGGTTTCTCTTATATGAGAAACTCGAAGTATAAATAGCTTAAAGAGCAAAATATTATAAAAGGTGATAGGAAACAAGGAGGTAGGCCTTTTGGAGATGGATGGGGGTCTTGAGATGGAGGAAGAGGGAAGGGAAAGGAAAAAAAATATTAAGATGTAGTACATATATGTACCAGCTCCCCATAATGAATGTATTTATTGTGTATCACATTTATGTACTATGCTAATAAAAAAAGTTTTAAATGCACTTTAAACAATTAAAACCACTAGTGATAAAAAGTCATGATTTTAGTAAAAGTTCAATTTTCACACTTGATCTTAGCCAAAAGGCTGAGAAGTGATAATAAAAGTTCAATTTTCAAACAAGAATTTTAAGTCAAAATGTTTATTGATAATTGCTCTCTAACACCAAAATTTTTATTGCTATAAAAAATTATTTCTTTGCAAATATATGATGTTGCCACCAAAATATTAATCTTTTAAAATAAGTATAATTTTCTTCATAGAAATTGCCTATTGGTGGGCATGCTACAAAGTAAGTAATTCTTATTAATTATTTTCTTCTATAGTCTTGGAAAAGTGAAAGCCTTTTTTTATTAATTAAATCATATTCTTTAATGTGACAGTTCTTTACTTGAAGTTTCTTGCATTTGAATAAAATCTAATCTAATTGAAATGTAAATATCAAAGAGCCAGGGATATTGCTCCATGGCACAAACAGCTCAAGGTCCTGAGTTTGATTCCTATAAATAAATAAAAGTATCATAAAATAAACTATTAATAGCCCTTCAGTAGTGGTGGCATGCACCAGTAGCCCCAGCTGTTCTAGAGACTAAGGAGAAAGATTACATGGCTTCCCTATGAGTTTGAAACCAGCCTGAGTACCATACAAGACCTTGTTTCAAAAATGAATAAAAAATTAATTAGAATAATTCATTATGTATACAGAGTAGAGCTTTCAACTTTTCAAAATTTTGAAAGGAAGCATTGTTGATTTTCCCCAGCTATAGACTGTAGTTTAGTAATATAGAGAATCTCATTAAGACTTAAATCACACTTTACATTATTTATGCAGGAATTTGGTAATGGTGACCATACCTGGGATTTACATTTTACTATGTAGAATAGTAATATTCCATTAAAGCTAAAATTGTTCTCAGAGATGGAGGTGTAACTCGTTGGCAGAGTGCCTAGCCTGGGCAGGGCCCTAAGTCTCAGTCAGATCTTTCAGGGCAGATCTTTCTGCCTCCACATGGTTGTTTCCCATAACCCTGTGTATCATTGGTTGGACTTAAAGCTGCACAAGAAATAGTGCCTGTGTCTTGAATTTTACAAAGATAGATAACTGGCAGTGACTTTCCCATACCAATTTAATGGATTAGACAATTTAATGAATAAGACAGTTTCCTTTGAAAAAAGCCTTTTTTTTCAGACACAAATAGCTAAAAAGACAGTATGTAATTGACCATAGCAGAAGGGGTTAACCTATGGGAAAATTCTTCTAGAAAGTCTTGACCTCACTTACAAGAAACCTGGTTTGTTTTTAAGTGTTTTTTTAGTGTGCATAAAATGAACTGTTATGTGAAGTGAGACACCAGCACGAGTTTCCCCACAAGGAAGCTAATGATTTTCCCAGGTCTATAAAAAATACTGAATAAAAAAGGTACCTGTGGCATCTGATTTTAACCATCTATCAGTGTTTTAAATAATTAGGAAATGTTTAGAATACTGCCTGTGGTGCTTTTCCTGATGGTCTACAATTGATGTCTATCAGTCAAGCCATCATGACAGAGAAGGAGGAAAATGACTTTAATTTTCCTGAAACATGTTAAATAACAAGCAAGCCTGTACATGCACACCAACCGAGTCATTCCCTCTAGTAAACATTTTGAGGAACCTATATTATGAAGCATAGTGCTGTGAAAATTGAAGCAGTTTTAATATCACAATTTATTTTTCATTTTCTTTCTTACTCCATAATCTTTATTAAACTACAGGAAGAATACCAGACAAGGATTAAATTCAAAGATAGAAATGTACTTCAACATATAAGTGCATCAGACTGATCTCTTCTCAGTTGTTAAGTATTTTCCTAACATTTCTTTTAAGAAAAACTTTGTATTATGCTCCAAAATCTAGGTTGTTATGAAGAATTTCTATTTGAACATCTCAAAGCAAGACTATATCTAGAGTCTTTACTTTATCTGAGACCTTTTAGCTGTACTTCTAATGCTTCTTAGCAACACAGTGTTGTTCTCAAGGGTTAGCTGAGGATAGTAGTAATTGTAAATTGAGAAACGGCTTTGATTCTTCAAAACTAGAAAAACCTGATGTGCCACAGTCATTTAAAGGAAGGCTGACAAAAATAATACAATGCAGCTTCACATTCTCAACTAGGTTGTAGTGCTCAAAACAGTTCATTCTTTCCAAAATGATTGAAGTAAAAATAAAGTCACTTTTCTCATTATGAAAATCAATCTTAATTGAGCATTTAAAAACGTTTCTATGTTTCTAAACTTATGTAGCATTTATTTGTATCTTACATCAAGAATCTAGTAGTTCTTTTGACTTATCTGGCTGTACTTTTTCTTCACAAATTAGTCCATGAAAAAGAGAGGTCGACAGCAATGATTAGTCTATTTCTTTCTTTCTACTTTAGTTCCTTAAAAATCCATTTTAAGATTATGGTTTTTTGTTTTAACACTTATTTTTATTTTCTTTTTAGAAAAAAGGTCTTTTCTTATTTAGGTCCCTGAGAAGTAAGATTGCAATTGCGTTTTATTTATTTAATTTTATTAGTACATGTTTGTAGTACATACAGTATACAGTCATTTTGGGGAGCAGGTATAGGTACATAAGAGAAACTTGGTTCCTTTTTTAAAAAGTTCTTCCTTATTCCTCTTCCTCTCCCTTCTCCTGGAATTCCCCCTTCTGCATCTTCATTCTTACTGATATTATTAATCTTAGCTCATGTTTATGGCATCTAGTGTTCACATTCATTGAGGTTATTAGGTTGCTGTGCATGGCATATCTTCACTTCTCTCCCCTTCCCATCACCCTTACCCCTCACCCTCTATCTCTTATTCCGCTTCCCATTTGTAAGAGATTTATTCCCTTGGCTCCTTCTATCCATCCTCTGTTGATCTCTTTGTGCTTTGCCTTACTCAAATTAGAGATACTATGGGGTGCTTAAGCCTGTGTGTCAGTTTATTGCACTGAACTTTATACTTTCCTGGTGCATCCGTTTTCCTACAAATGCCTCAGATTTGTCCTTTATGCTATAGAGTAGTATTCCCTTATATATAGGTACTGTATTTTCTTTATCCAGTCATCTGTTGATGGGTATAGAGGTTGCTTCCAGGATTTAGCTATTATGAATTGTAGTGCTATAAACATTGGTATGCATGTATCACTTTATACAATGTCTTAAGCACTTTGGGAAAGATACCTAGAAGGGGGATAGCTGGGTCATATGGAATGTCTAATTTTAGTTCTTTGAGAAATCTCCATACTGATTTCCTTAATAGTTATAATAGTTTATACTCCCACCAACAATGGAAAAAAAGTATTTCAAGTGTTTAATAAACTTTTTCTATCTCTTATTTGTACCTCGCTCCCTACTTATTTGAAATTATTTTATTTTATTTTATTTTTATTTATTCTGAAAGTATTTTTTACTTTCAGAATTTTGTTCTTTTCATGTGGCATAATAATGTCAATAACATTATATACCCTGCAACAAGACTAAAAATTAAAAGTTTTACTGTTTTTAAAATGTATGTACTGTCTGAATTATTCAGTATATCTTGTGTTTTTCCTTCCTTTGAAGGCTTACGATGGATTTGCCAGCATAGGAATTTCCCGGTTATTGGAACCTTCGGATATGGTCTTACTAGCAATTCCTGACAAACTGACTGTTATGACTTATCTGTATCAAATAAGGGCACATTTCAGTGGCCAAGAGCTGAATGTTGTTCAGATAGAGGAAAATAGCAGTAAAAGCACATATAAAGTTGGAAACTATGAAACAGATACAAACAGTTCTGTTGACCAAGAAAAATTCTATGCAGAGCTTAGCGACCTGAAGCGGGAGCCTGAACTGCAGCAGCCTACCAGTGGGGCTGTAGACTTCCTATCACAGGACGACTCTGTGTTTGTGAATGATAGTGGGGTTGGAGAGTCAGAAAGCGAGCATCAGACCCCCGATGATCACCTTAGTCCAAGCACAGCTTCCCCTTACTGTCGCAGGACTAAAAGTGACACAGAACCTCAAAAGTCCCAGCAGAGCTCTGGAAGAACTTCGGGATCTGATGATACCGGAATATGTTCCAACACAGAGTCAATCCAAGCACAGGTTTTGTTAGGCAAGAAGAGAATATTGAAAGCTGAGACTTTAGAATTAAGTGACTTATATATGAGCGATAAAAAGAAGGAAGAGTCTTCATCCTTTGTTTGTGAAGAGACAGACCACCAAATGCCTCAGACTCTTAACAGTAGTAATTTGGAGGAAGAAAAATTAGAGAATTCCAGACCCTTAGAATGCAGATCAGATGCTGAATCACCTATCAAAATAACAAGTTTATCTCCTACTTCTAAACCTGGATACTCATACAATAAGGAGGCAGACTTTGCAAAGAAAAAACATACTTCCTTAAGGCAGACGGAGTCTGATCCAGATGCTGATAGAACCTCTTTAAATCATGCAGATCATACTACCAAAACAGTCCAGGTAAGTGGGTTAGAATGAGTACATATGTTTAGAACCACATTTACAATCAAACTACTAGCGCATCTTTTCATTTAAAATTTCTGGCATACTATTTGGATATAATCTATATACATCCTCTTGAATACTTTAAATCACCTCCAGATTACTTTTAGTAGTTAATATAATGTGCTATGTATGTAGTTGTTATGCTGTATTGCTTAGAGACTACTGACAAGAAAAAAGTATGTACATATGCAATTAAAAATTTTCACTTTAAATTTCATTTAAAATTTCTATTTTTTCTTCATAGTGTTTATCCTATGTGCCATCAAAGCATGGTTTTACAGCAGTGGTTCTCAAAGTAAGATCTGAGGACCTCTGAGACTACAGAACCCTTTCAGACAGCCACCAAAGTCAAGACTGTTCTCATAATAACAGTGGGACATTACTTTCCTTTATCACTCTCATTCTCTCACAGATGCATAGTGTGTATTCTACAGGGTTTCTAACATTCATGAAATTGAGTACAAAACACAAGTAGAACCCAGAAACCATTTTCTTACACTCTATTGCAGATTTACAAAACATGTAAAATAATGCCATTCTTTGTTTTTAAAGTAATTAATTTTTAATTAAAATGTTAATATCTAATGTATTTTATTTCTAAATGAAAAAATATTTTTAAATTTCTGTTTCAATTTCCAAAATGACAGCACTAATACATTCCACATAGACAATAGTTCTTTAGTATTCTCAGTAATTTTTAAGCATATAAAAAGATACTGAGACTGAAAATCTTAGAATTTCTGAATTACAGCACTCTGCCATGGTTATCTCTGGAATTTTCTTTACAGTCAGTAGTACTCATTGATAATAGTACCTTTTTACTTTACTGGAAGATTTTAAGAGAGAATTTTTAGATAGTAACCTGAAGGTATATTCCTTTTTCACATAGTAGTCAGCCCTCCATATTCTCATGATCTACATCCATGGATTCAACGAGCCACAAACTGAAAAAAAAATTTTAAGAAAAAAATCTGTATTGAATATGTACATACTTTTTTCTTGTCAGTAGTCTCTAAGCAATACAGCATAACAACTACATACATAGTGCATTATATTAACTACTAAAAGTAATCTGGAGGTAATTTAAAGTATTCAAGAGGCTGTATATAGATTATATCCAAATAGTATGCCATTTTATATGTGACCCAATATCTGCAGGAAATCCACAGAGGTACCAGGAGCCAGTTCAAGGGAAGACTGTATTCAAGTGGTGGTTGATTGAAACATGAAAGAATTGCAATCATGCCACCATAAGTATCAAGCAATATGTAGGTAGACAACTGTTTCTTAACTGTGACCTGGCTGACACCTTTATAAATTTTCACAAGTGTTATGTGAGCTGGGCATAGATGCACTGTGATCCTAGCAGCTGGGGTTGCAGGGTGACAGGGAGGATCACAAGTTTGAGAACAGCTTTTAGGTGACTTAGTAAAACTTGTCTCAAAATTAAAAACAAAACAAAAGAGGGGAGCTGGAGTTCAGTTCAGTGTGAAGGCCCCAGGGTGAGAGAGAGAGAGAGAGAAAGGGAGGGGAGGGGGTAGGAAGAGGGATGGAGAGGAAGAGAGGAAGGAAAGGGCCGGAGATGCCGCTTGGTGGCGTAAGGGCTGCCTGGCAAGGAGAAAGGAGTGAAAAGGGAAAGGAAAAAATCTTACAGTCATAGAAATGTAACAGCTATCAAAGTAGGCCCCTGTTCTCCTACTCAAAAGATCTCAAATCAAAGGTCCTAAGGAGCTAAAGCTCTCTGCAAGCTTTCCTGACATCATCTGGGGCTATAGCTCAGCGGTAGAGCACTTGCTTGTCATGTGCAAAACCCTGGTTTTTATCCCCAGCACTTTGAAGGGGGGCGGGGAGACTGTGACACCATATTGTCTCTATATAACAGATAATCGGTAATCATATAGTAATTGACAAATGTAGTATTTGATGAGCCTTACTTGCACTGTTTACCACAAATTTTCGTTTGTTTTATTTATTGATTGATTGATTGAGATAAGGCCTCACTGTGTAGTTCATGCTGGCCTTGAATTTATGATTCATCTGTCTCAGCCTCCCGAGTGCTGAGGTTATAGGTATGTTCTACCACATCTGCTTTTTATTTTTTATTTTGCGACAGGATGTTGCTAACTTGCTAAATCACCCAGGTTGAACTCAAACTTTCAGTCCTCCTGCCTCAGTCTCCCAGAGTGCTGGGATTACAGGCATGTACTACCACACCTAGCTATAAACCAGATGTTTTTTTTTTTTTCTTTTGTCCTTTTGAGACAGGGTCTCACTATGCAGTTAAGGCAGGCCTTGAACTTACTTTGTAGCCCAGGCTGGCGTAGAACTCACAGTGATCCTCCTGCCTCAGCCTCCAAAGTACTGGGATTATAGGTATGTGTCATCATGCACAATTTATAAACCAGATTTTTAAGGAAAATGTATTTAGGTAAATCTAAAAATGTATTACTAGTGAAAAATTAGAAGTATTTCTGACTGAGAATCAGTAAACTTGGATTCTCATTTTGACTCAGCTATTAATTTGTGGTATATGTTAATGTAGCCATTTAAGCTTCTCAGTCTTACTTTCCACATATGTTAAATACAGTAAGTAATCCCTGAAGGCCCTCTTAGCTCTAAAATTCCATCATATAATTCCATTTATGCAAATTGCTGTACTGCATGATGGAAGCATCATCTATTTATAGCTCCATATAAGTTTGTTCATTGCCCATTGGTTAATGGGTCAGAGTTTTGCTTAAGGACTGGGAGTAGTGGCACACACTTGTAATCCCAGGAAACTGAGGCCGGAAGAATGCCAGAGTTCAAGGCCAGCCTGGACTACGCAGTGAATTCAGGGCCAGCCTATATAGTTGGCCCTGTCTCAAATAAACAAGCAAAAAAGAATTTTGTTTAAGGTAAGTTTAAGAATTGTTTGCCACTCTGTTGGCAAAATTGATTTCTAACACCAAAAATTCTAATATGGTTGCTAATATTTTGCAGGTTTTAAAAATTACATACATTTTGCACAATGAAGTATGATTCACTTGTAGACTACTCTCAGACATGCACCTCACATTGTACCTTCTCTGCAAGCTATTATGTACACATCAGAATCTAATTGGAAGTGTTTGTTCTTAGGAAGTGATAATTGTGACTGTTATAAGTAAGCACCGGATTATAGGAAATTTGGTAACTTAAGTTTTATACACTTAACAGAGTTATAATATTGCCTAAGAGCACGTGGTGACAGCTGAAACACATCTCTGTTAAACTTTACAACCCATGAAGTAAGCAGTTGAATCCCATGTTCTATACAAAAATCTGGAGTTTACAGTTATCTGAAGTCATATTGTAAATCTTAACGTTTGAGCTCAAAACCAATCTTGTCTGGCAACAAAGTCTGTGCTCCTAAACTTTATGTTTGCAATATTGCTTTTTTAAAATAATAATAGCACACACAAAAAATCATAGCCTAGAGGTAAAGTTGTCAGTTTTACTGCAGGCATTTTAGCAATCAATGTGCATCAAGTTCTTTAGAAATGTTTCTCATCCAGGCATGGTGACTTACCTCGTGCAGTCTCTTTCATCTGGGAAGATGAGGCAGACAGATGGGCACTCGACACATGGGCAGAGGCCAGTTTGGGGAGCATAGCAAGACCTTGTCTGAACAGAGCAAAGCAAAATACCAGTGTTTATCTCATTAGGTTTTACTTCCAGAAACTTTTCCTAAGGAGATAATCAGAATTATATACAAAAATTTACATATAAGGGTGTTCATAAAATAATGCCCATTATTTTGAGGACAGGGGTATAGCTTAGTGGTAGAGAGCTAGTCCCTGGGTTCTACCCTTGCTCTGCAATCAGTCTTTCAATCAATTCATTATTTAGGATAGGTCAAAATTAACAACCTATATGTATGATAAACAATATGTAAAGAATGGTCCATTCATATAATAGAAAGATAGCCTATGAAAAATCTTATTTTAAAAAAATATATACAAAAGACATAAGAAGCTCACTATGAAATAATAAGTGAGAAAGCATGATCTATAGTGATGATCTCTGGGTACTATGTTTACTAATTATTTTTATTTTTATTTGTGCATATTTTCTAAAATCTCCATAGTGAACATGAAATATATTTCTAAGAAAAACATAATTTGTGCTTATGTGATTTTAGGAACAAAGTACTATCTATATATAGCTAGTTGGAATCACTGAAAGACTATAGAATTTAGAGCTAATAGAGTGTTAAAGATATTTTACTCTCAGTCCCCTCAATTTAAAGATAAATTGAGTGATTACAAAAATACTAATAGTTAAATATCTCCAGTACTTGCATGTGCCAGTGGTAAGGACAGCACATGAGTTTTACTTAATTTTATACTCTGCTTTGAGGGTTGTTCTGTTTTTATCCCAACTTTATTAAATGAGGAGATATAGGCTTTTGGTTGAGTAACTTGACTATGATTGATAGATGTGGTATTTGGTACTTAAACCCAGGCCTGTCTAACCCCAAAACTCTTAACTATCAAACTGTAAAAAATGTTCTCTAGTTCCATGACAAACTGTAAAAAATGTTCTCTAATTCCATGACTCAGAAGGCTGAGGCAGAAGGATCTTGAGTTTGAGCCCAGCCTGGGCTAGGTAGTGAGTTTAAGGACAGTAGGACTACATAACAAGACCCTCTCTTAAAAAAGAAAAAGTAAAAACAAAACAGAAAAATTCTGGAATTAGTGGTGATAGTTTATAACCTTGTGAATATACCAAAAACAAATCAGTTGTACATTTTAAGGCAAATCTTAAGATTACAGAAAAAAGGCTTAAAAATAGTTATAGTCAAATGTAAAGATCTCAAAGACAAAGAAAGATGGACTAATGTTTTTTAAAAGATAATTTCATATATTAAATAAATGAATGGGTTTCTTGTTTATTTTCCTTAACCATAAAAACCTACAGTGAAAGAGAAGTAAAAAGTAAACTAAGTAAAAAAAATTCAGAGTAATAGTAATAACCATCTAAAGCCAGAAGTTTGTTTCTTTAGTAGAAAAAAGGAATTTGGACTATGAAGCGTTCAGATATTATGCTTTCAATTAATATCAACATTGAAGAACTGATTTTCATTAATGGCCAATATCTGTTATACCCCAAAATTACATTGTAAAACTGCAAATTAAGCAAGGAAAATACTTTTCTAACTCTGATATGGTTGATCATTTTGTTATACAGAGGATGACCAGTGGAGAAAACCAGTTTTACACATTTTCTATAAAATCCAATACTTGTAGCTTTGAATTTTCTATAAATATTGTTATGAATTTAAAAGACTATTACCACTGGTATTTTATATCACTTAATATTCGTATTTAAAAGACACATTGTTATCAGTTCTATAAGACTGCAAAATAAAATTGTGAGCCTTTACAAATATTTTTGGTTGCCAGATTATACTTTTTATGAGCAAATAGGAAGAATATATATTTTTATATGTGTACCTACTGAGACTATATTCTAATAAGAGCATAATTAAATTAAATCCAGTTTTAGATGTGTTTTGTGTTGAGTCATGTGTTCACTCCACACTTTCTAGGCAACATTAATATTTTCTATAGACAATCTATGAAGATGCTCTTACTCTTGCCCTCTTTTATTTCAGCAGATTATTTAACCTTTGATTAATTTATATATAAATTACTTCTTTTGGCTTGAGATTTTTTAAATATTGGCTTCTAATTCTGTACCTTTGCTTTTAAGCATCGAATGTTATCCAGGCAAGAAGAACTTAAAGAAAGGGCGAGAGTTCTACTTGAGCAAGCAAGAAGAGATGCAGCATTAAAGGCTGGGAATAAGCAGAATACCAGCACAGCCGCACCACTCTGCAGCACGCAGATAAGTGATGTGAGGAGCACTGGTTGAACTATACTTTTAAAAATTTAAAGATTCATTTTCTTTTCTATCATACCCGGTATAAAATCAGTTTGGTAGGCCCAATAGCTGATGATAAATAAGAAGGAAGAAAATAGAATAGATAAAAATTCATCACACTTAGTGAGCCATATCTTTTGTGAAGTTTTTGTTTCAGCTATATGAGTATGTGCTTACTGGATCTTGAAATAAAATGTATTTTTAACTGTGGATCATGATAAAAAAAGTTTATGAAATACTAGTCTAGCCGAGCTTGGTGACACATGCCTATAGTCCCAGCTACTTGGGAGACTGAGGTAGTAGGATCAAATGTTTAAGCCCAGCCTAGACTACTAAGCAGACCCTGAGTCAAAATGAAATATAGAAGGGGCTGGGGATGTAACTTAGTATAAAGGCCCAGGGTTCAATCCACAGTAACAGAGTGGGAGGAGGGGAGAAGAGGAGAGAGAGAAATACTAATCTAAAAGCCGTGCTTTATAAGGAAGAACATGTAGCTTTTTTTTTTTTTTTTTTTTTTTTTTTTGTCTTTTTGAGACAGGGTCTCACTATGCAGTTGAGGCTGGCCTTGAGCTCACTTTGTAGCCCAGGCTGGTCTTGAACTCACAAAGATCCTCCTGCCTCAGCCTCCCAAGTGCTGGGATTACAGGCATGCGCCACCACGCCCGGCTAAGAACATGTAGCTTTTATGACAGCTTTTTCAGCTCTTAACCATCTCATATATCATCAATTTATTGATTCAGTTAATTGCCAAATATATTTATGGCATGTCTGAACCAAGTCTACTCACAGTGACAAAAAAAAATGTTTCTTCCTTTATGGTATTTATATATTGGTAGGAAGAGATAATAACAAAGCAGTTACAGAGTATGAAAATCAAATGATGAAACAGAGTAATTTGAGAAAATAGGGCTTTAATTGACGTAAAGAGGGGCTACTTGAACCCCTTCTTCATTTGGTGGGTGAGAAGGATCCAGTCAAATAAAAGGCCACAAAAAGTGTGTTCACTAGAAAGATTTTGATGATATTTATGTTAAAATGTGTGTCATAATTCTTTCAAGTTTTAAGAATTATAGAAAATTAGTACTTTATTTGTAAAATAATTAAAATTTTATGGTGAATTGATTCTAAATGCAGAGTACTTGATGTTTTTATGATCTGTATCTTCTGAGTAGAAATAATCATTTTATCTCTCTGTACATTTTACGTATCTTAAACTTTTCATTTAACATTTACTGAGCATTTGGCCTGTATCAAGCAAGATTGTAAGTGCTTTCCCATAGATTTTTCTCATTTAATAATCAGAATAATTATATAAAGATTACTGTCCCCATTTTACAGTTGAGAAAACCGTGATCATACAACTAATCAGTAAGAAATCCAGGAATTGAACCTAGACAGTCTGACCTCAGAGTTTATATTCTTAAAGCATTGTGTTATATTTCTTTTTGGTATATTTTTCTGACATTCTTATGAAGTAAGAATAAATATTATGTAGAGATAAGGAAAAAAAGTTTGGAAAATTTTTTAAAATTTATCTGTGGTCAGGGCCAGAGGAACAGTTCAGCAACGTGGCACCTGCCTGGCAAGTATGAGGTCCTGAGTTCAATTCCCGATCCCCCCCAAAAAAATAGCAAAAATAAATAAATAAATTCATCTAGGGTCACAGACAATGGCAAATGAAGCTCAGAACTTCAGTGTTCTGGGTTGTAAAGCTGTTTATTCTTAAGTTCAATATATTTGTTTATTGTTGCAACCTTTTAGAAAATTGTAACCTCTTCTGTACAAGGAACCAATAATCTTTCTTAGTTTTATTTCCCGAATGAAACTTAGACTTTCAGCTAAGTTGTATTAGTCTGAATGCAACATTAGAAATTAATTATAAAATAACTTCTGTCACATATCGGTGACATACTTATCTGTATGTAACTTGAATTTTAAGAGACTAAAGTGACATTCATTAAGCTATGTACTGATAGGAGCATGTGAATTGCAGCATCATTAGGAGGTGCTGGGCTGGGGATATAGCTCAGTGGAATAAGCGCTTGCCTAGCAAGCGCAGGGTCCTGAGTTCGATCCCCAGTACCGCAAAAAAAAAAAAAAAAAAGGAGGTGCTTGCTCTGGAGCTGGAGGAGTGTGTGTCTCAGCAGGAGAGCACTTGGTTAGCATATGCGAGACCCTGGGTTTGATCCCCACCACAACAAACAAGAGGAAATCTTCATTCCTTGCACTCAATAATTCTACCAACAAAATTGATATGCAGATTTTTATCACAGTATTCAAACTTTAACAAAAATAGGAGCAAGGTCTCAAAGTATTCTGAAAGCTCAAATATGGGGAAAGATTAAACAAATCACAACAAATACATATACAACATAAAAGATTATCTAAATAAATGGAAGGACATCCCAAGTTCATAGATTGGAAGATTTTGTTTTTATTTTATTGTGATAAGATCACATTAACAGAATAAAGAAGACTAGCAGTAATTTTAATAGATACAAAAAAAGTGCTTGAAAAATATCAGTATCCATTCATGGTCCAAAGGAGTAAAAATAATACAATTCCCAGAAAACTGGAAATAGAAAGGAATGAGACACTGAAAGCTTTCCATTTTAGACAAGATAAAGATAGGACGTTAATTACCATTTTTGTTCAGAATCACAGTGGAGTTCCTGAAACAAGAAAAAGAGATGAGAAGTGTAAGGGGCAAGGAGGAAGTAATAAACTACCACTGTTCTCCAGGAATGTGATTTGTGTATAGAAAAACCTCCAAATTTCAGATAAATCATTAAAATAAGTTTAGCAAAATTACCCAAAAATAATACCCAAAAGTAACTTATTTTCCAAGAAAATATATAAATGGTCAATAGTACTAAGTAAGATCATCAGTATTATTAGTGATCAAAGAAATGTAAATCAAAAGTGATGCATCACTGTAGACAAAAGAATGGTTAAAATGTAAAAGACAGAAGTTTATAAGAATGGAGCATCTAGAACTCTGCTCAGATTGCTGGTGGGATTGAAAAATAGCTATCCTAGAAAATAGATGGGACTGTTTCTTTAAAAGGTAAAATACACTTATACTATATTTTTCAACAACTCCAATCCGAGGGCAGGGGATATAGCTCAGTGGAATAAGCGCTTGCCTGGCAAGAGCAAGGTCCTAAATTCAATGCCCGGTACTGCAAAATAAATAAATAAATAAATAAAAAATAAACCCACAAAACAAAACTCCAGTCCTAGATATTTACACCCCCCTCCAAAACCTTGAAAACATATGGTCACACAAAAACTTATACATTCACAGCATTTTTTACTGTAATGCCCAGAAATGGGATAAAATATCTATCATCAACAAATAATGAACATACACAGCATAATGTACCCATACAAAAGTATACAGTTTAAGCCCTAATCTGAAACCCCGAACCAAAAATGCTCTTAAATTCAGGGCCGAGGATGTAGCTCAGCGGCATAAGTGCTTGCCTGGCAAGCCTGAGGTCATGAGTAAAAAAAATGCTCTTAAATTCAAAGCACTTCTCATCCCAGGAATTTCAGTGAATGTCTCCTTAACCTGTACTGTTCAGAAATGCAAAGGACCAAGCCACTGAGGTGCGCAATAGCAAATAAATGATAGCAATATTATGCTGAGAAAAAGAACTCATGTACATCAGTACATTTACATGTAACTTGTATGTAATTCTATAATAAGAGCAACTATGGTAGTGTGATTAATCAGTCACCTGGAGGCAAGGTTAGTTAGATTAATTGCAAAGGAATAGGGGCATACGTTCTATAGGGACAGAAAGTCTCCTTTTAGTTTATTTGTGAAAACAAATATATATCTTTGTTAAAATTTATCACACTTAAAATGGGTACATTTTCTTTTTATATTAACAAAAATGTTTAGAAACACTTTAAAATAGCCTCAAAAATAAATAATATGTTAAAAAGTTTAAAGATATGATGTGACTTTTAAGCAGAAAACTAAAGCATCCTAAACAACATAAAAGATTATCTAAATAAATGGAAAGATATCCCAAGTTCATAGATTAGAAGATTCTGTTTTTATTTTATTATGATAAGAACACAACATGAAACCTATGCTCTTAATTTTCAAATGTACAGAACAGCATTACTGACTATAGGTACAATGGTCTATTGATCTTTAGAATTTGCTCATTTTGTTTAACTGAAAAGTTTTTGCCTGTTGATCAGTAACCCCATTTCCCTATCCCTTTAGCTCCTGGAGCCATTATTACATTCTTTAATAGTATGAATCTGACTCTTGGGTGCTTCATATAAGTGGAATCATGCAATATTTGTCCTCCTATGAGTGGCTTATTTACCATAGCATAGTATTATCCAAATTCATCTAGGTTGTAGCATATGACAGGAGGTTTTTTTTTTTAAGTCTCGATAGTATGGCCGGGCATAGTGGTGCAGACCTATAATCCCAGCACTTGGAAGGCTGAGGCAGAAGGATCACTTTTATTTATTTTTATTTTTTTGCTTTGTTTGGTTTTGAGACAAGGTCTGGCTTTGAGGTGCAGGCTGGGCTTGAACTCATAGCCCAGACTGGCCTTGAACTCACTGTTACCCCCTGCCTCAGCCTCCTGAGTGCTGGGGATTACAGGCATGTACCACCAAGCCTAGATTCCAAAGTAGTTTTCTTAATTTGTTTGTTTTCTGTGTCATTTCTGAGTAACTCTTGTATATACAGATCAGCATTGTTTAGGCAGTACTATTAGTTTTTTGGAAAAGTAGTATGGCCAACAAAAAGGAAAAATCCCCAATTTTATCTCTGGAGAAGTTTAGTATGAGTTAAGTGATTTTAAAACAGGAAAGTACTATTATTTCTAATTCTGTTTTCCATTTGTAAAGTGGAAACAAAGGCCTTTTCTTTTTCTTGTTGATACTCAGATTAATAGGTACTCTGGTAAAGGGGGAAAGGGAACCGTGACTAATAGTGATCTCCGCTTTAATATTAACATTTACACCACTTTAGAGGTCAAAAGAACTTCTGCTAAATAAAAGCAGTGCTAAGCAACTCCCACTCCCAGATGACCAGACTCTCATTTAGTGAACTGAGTTTTGAGTTTTGATAGTTTTATTTGGCTTCTACTCTTTAATTAAAAAAAGAAAGTACTGTTTTTTAAGAGGAAAAAAATAAAAATTTCAAAACAAGATGATAGGAGGGTAACAATGGTTAATACAGTCCATATTGTTATTTTTAAATTACTCAAGCTACAAAACATAGGCATTTAATTGTCCGCAAAGTATTAGCACAAATCTTTCTTTTCAATGAACTAAGAGAAATTAGTAGTATAACTGTTTCTTATCAATATATTTATATATATATATATTTTTTTTGCTTTCCCCTTTTCTCCATTCTTACATCCCAGTTTCTCTTTCCTTTTGAAGTTTCTTCCCATTTTATAGTACCTTTTGTCCTTTTGGATCTTACTTTTTCACCTCACACTAGAGAGACAATACAATATTTATATATGTGTATCTGGTTTATTTTACTTACGAGTATGGTGTCAATTTGTATCCATTTACCTATAAAAGTTTCTAGTTTATCCTTCTTTATGGCTGAGCAGGACTCCATTGTATAAAAAGAACATATCTTTTTTTATCCATTCCTTGGTTGGTGGACATTTCGGGTGTTTCCAAGGTCTAGGTATTACCAATTGTGCTGCTGTAAACATGGGTGCACATAGATCACTGTGGTAGGATGTTTTTAATTCCTGTAGGAAGATACCCAGCAGGGGAATAGCTGGGTCAAATGGGACCCCCAACCCTAGTTTTTTCAGGAATCTCTACACTGATTTCCACAGTGGTTGCATCAGTCTACACTCCCACCAGCAATGGAGAAGTGTTCCTTTTTCCCCATAGCCCCTCTGTCATTTGTTATTGGTTGATTTTGTGATAATAGCCATTGTTTCTGGGGTGAGACAGAATCTCAGTGTTGGTTTCATTTGCATCTCTTGAATGACCAGTGTTGTTGAACATTTTTTCATATATTTATTTGCTCTTTGTATTTCCTCATTTGCAACGTGTATATTCATCTCAGATGCCCATTTTTGGGTTGGGTCTTTAAATTTGGGAGGTCTGATTTTTTTGGAGTTCTTTATACATTCTTGATCGCAATCCTTTGTCTGAGGACCACCTGGCAAACATTTTTTCCCATGTTGTGGGTTGTCTCTTTACTCTGTTGGTGGTTTCTCTTGCTGTGCAAAAGTTTTTTAATAAGATGAGATCCCTCCCAGTTGTTGATTCTTCGTGATAGTTCCTATGCAACTAGGGTTTTGTTCATGAAGTCTTTACCTGCACCAATGTCTTCAAGAGTTTTACCTGTTCTATAGTCCAGCAGATTTAATGTTTCTGTTTTAATATTTAGATCTTTGATCCATTTCAAATTAAGTTTAGGGTACAGTGAATGATATGGGTCCAATTTTAATCTTCAGCATGTGCAGAACCAGTTTTTCCAGCACCATTTATTAAAGAGGCTGTCTTTCAGTGAATGTGTTTGGCACATTTGTCAAAGATAAGGTGGCTGAGTATGTTTGTAGTAGTTACTGCATCTGTTAATTCCATTGATCCTTGGGTCTGGTTTTTTTTTTTTTTTTTTTTCCCAGTACCATGCTGTTTTTATCACAGTGACTTTATAGCATAATTTTAAGTCAGGGATTTTGGTACCTCCTGCCTTGCCCTTGTTGCCTATAATTACCTTTGTTATTCTAGGTCTCTGGTGGTTCCAAGTGAATTTTAGGATTGTTTTCTCTAATTCTGTGAGATGTGCTATTGGAATTTTTATCAGAATTGCGTTAAATCTCCATAATAATTTTGGAAGTATGGCCATTTTCACTATATCAGTTCTTCCTACCCAAGAACAAGGGATATGTGCCTTTCCATTTTCTGATATCATTTTCAATCTCCTTTTTCAGAGCACTGTACTATTTTTTCTTAGATTAATTCCTAAGTATTTCTTTTTTTTTTTTTTTTTGGATGCTATTGTGAGAGGTATTGTTTCCCTAATTTCTTTCTTACTGTTTGTAACTGGTGTACAAAAGGGCTATTGAAAAAAAAAAGGCTATTAATTTTTGCTGGTTGACTTTGTATCTAGCTATGCTATTGAATTTGGTTATTAAATCTAAAAATGTTTTAGGGGAATTTTTGGAGTCTTCCATATAGTGTATCATGTCCTCTGCAAACAATGATAAGGTTACTTCTTCCTTTCCTATCCTTATTGCTTTTGATGACAGTAGACATCCTTGTCTTGTTGCTGATTTTAGAGTGAAAGCGTCTAGTTTTTGTCCGTTTAATATGATGTTGGCTGTTGATTTGTCATATGGTTTTTATCAGATTGAGGTAAAGATAATTCCAATTTTCTGTAGGGTTTTTATTATGAATGAGTGCTGAACTTTGTCAAACACTTTTTCTGTATCAGTTGAGATTATCATACGAGTTTTGTCCTTAGGTCTGTTAATATGGTGTATTACATTTATTGATATGAGTATGTTGAACCATCCATATATTCATGGGATAAATCTTACTTGGTCATAGTGTATAATATTTTTGATAATTTGCTTCATTCTGTTTTCCAGTATCTTATTAAGGATTTTTGCATATATGCTCAAGGGGGATTGACCTGTAGTTCATTTTGATTGGATCCTTCTCCTGTTTTGGTATCAGGTTAATACTTGCATCTGGGAATGACTTTGGTAGTGTTTCTTCCATTCAATTTCTTTAAAGAGTGTAAGAAGTAGTGGTGTTGGGTCATCTGTAAATTTCTTGTAGAATTCACCAGTGAATCCATCAGGGCCTAGGCTTTTCTTTGTTGGTAGGTTTTTAACTATATCTTCAATTTCATTCACTGATAGTGATTTATTTAGGATTTGTCATAGTTTGGGGTTTTGCAACTAGAAACAATATAATACAGGGCACATATTTTATAAGATTATTTATAATAGTCACCCAAAGAATCATATACAAAAAGTACAGGAACTCTATCCACACACTAAAGACAAAGAATCCAGCTGAGGGCCTGGATCCCACAGCAATGTCCTATATGAGTCTAGCTGAAGAGCTAGAGCCCATAACAATGCCTCCCATGATCCAACTGGAGGCCTAGAGTCCATGACAGTGTCTCATGCAAGCCTGTTTCATGGATCTATGCTGGGAAGGCCCAAATGTCAGTGGTGGAAGCTAAAAGTCTTTGCCAGCAGGAAGGAGGATGTGTGCCAGCAGGATGAGGGGTCTGCACTGGAGCCAGGAAGCAATGCTTAAAGTAAGAACCAGAGCTTTCCTGAAAAGTACCACAGCCATCCTCAACAATAGCAAGGTCCCAGGCTCTTCGGATGATGAGGAAAGCCAAGTTCCCATCAGGAAAACCATTGTAACAAGCTTCTCTAGGAGACTGAGCTGTCTTCCCCTCCGGAGAGAGGAAGCAATGCTCAAGGTAAAGACTACAGCTCCCCCAAAGTGAACCAAAGACATTGTCAGTAACAAGGCCCTGAGCTGTTCAGACAATGAGAATAGCCGAGAACAGTCGAGGTCATCAGGAAAGCCATCCTACAAGCTCCTACAAGAGAACCAACAGCTTCTTACAGCTTCTAACAGCACCCAATAGCTTCTCAGGTAGCTTCTACCAGCTCCCAAAAGTCTCGTAACTTATTTAGACTTATGCTGCTGGCAACAATCCTCAGATGGGACTGCATGCCCAACACCATGCTGATTCAGTTCAGCTGGGTGTTATGACGTGACCACCAGTTATCAATCTACCACAGGATTTTTATATCTTCTTGATCCAGCTTCGGTAATTCATATGTATCTAGAAATCTGTCCATTTCTTCTGCATTTTCCACCTTACTAGAATACAAGTTCTCAAAGTAGATATTGATAATCTCCTGGATCTCTGCAGGATCTGTTGTGATTTCACTTATTTCTTTCTAATTGCATGGATTTGAGTCTTTCCTTTCCCTTCTTTTTTGATCGGGTTGGCTAAGGGTTTGTTGATTTTATATACTCTCAAATAACCAACTCTTTGATTCACTGATTCTTTATATTGTTTTCTTAGACTCCATTGAATTAATTTCTGGTCTGCTCTGTATAATTTTCTCCCTTGTAGGAGCTTTGGGCTTGACTTGCTCTTTTTCAAGAAGTTTGAGGTTAAACATTATTTATTTGAGCTTGCTGGTTCCTGATGTGAGTATTCACTGCTGTAGTTTTCCCTTGTAGTACTGCTTTCATTGTGTCCCATACATTCCATTATGTTGTATTGTCGTTATCATTTAATTGTATAATTTCATCTGTGACCCATTGGTTGTTCAGGAAGGCAGTATTTAATATCCATGTGTTCATGAAGTTCTTGTGGTTTCTTTTACCATTGATTTCCAATTTCATTGCACTATGATGTGATAATATGCATGGGATAATTTAAATTCCTTTGTATTTATTTAAGCATGTTCTATGAGCTACTACGTGGTCTCTTTTGGAGACTGTCTCATGTGCAGCTGAGTAGAATGTGCACTGTGACATTGTGGGGAGGAACACTGTAGACATCCATTAAGTCCATTTGTTCAAAAGTTTGGTTCAGTTCTAATATTTCATTGTTGAATTTTTTTGTCTAGTTGACCTGTCTGTTTGTGACAGTGGGAAATTAATGTACCCCACTACACTTATATTAAGGCTTGATTTTTCATGTCAGTATTTCTTTTATATAGTTGGGTGCACTGATATTTGGTCCTGTCTTTTTTTTTTTTTTTTTTGCGGTACTGGGGATCGAACTCAGGACCCTGAGCTTGCTAGGCAAGCACTTATTCCAGTGAGCTATATCCCCAGCCCCGGGTGCACTGATATTTGGTACATATATTTTTATGAGTGTTATCTCTAGTCTTGGATTGTTCCCTTCAAAAGAATGTAGTGACCTTTTTTGTTTCTATTAATTAGTCTTGGTCTGAAATCCACTGTGTCTGCAAATACAATAGCTATCCCTGCTTTCTTCTGGATTTCTGTTGCATGGAGCAGTCTATGAATTTCTTTTTTAATTAAATAAGTTTCTTGTATGCAGCATATTGTTGGATCTTGCTTCTTTTTTTTTTTGCGGTACTGGGGATCGAACTCAGGACCCTGCACTTGCTAGGCAAGCGCTTATTCCACTGAGCTATATCCCCAGCCGGATCTTGCTTCTTGATTCATTCTGCCAGTCTGTTTCTTTTGATTGGTGAATTGAGACTGTTTATATCGATGGTTATAATTGGTATGTACCGACTTATTCTTGTCATGTTATTTTCCTGTTGTTGGTTCTCTTTTTGGTCCTCTGTTTAATTGTTTGCCTTGCTGGTGTATTCATTTTGTTATTGTTCATGGAGTTGTAATCCTTATTATCTCTTTTCTACAATGTGCTTCTGAGCATTTTGCAGTGCTGGTTTTGTGGTCATCAAGTTTTCTCCGATGTTCTTTGTCAGGGAAGTATCTTATTTCTCCATAAGTTTTGAAAGATAGTCTTTTGGGCATATCAGTTTGGTTTGGAGGTCATTTTCTTTTAGGGCTTGAAATGCTTAATTCGAAACTCTCCTTTACTCGCAGGTTTGTGTTGAGAAGTCTTCTGTGATTCTAATAGGCTTTCCTTTACAGGTGATTTGTGTGTTTTCTCCAACAGCTTTTTTTTTTTTCACTTTTATTTTAAAAGTAAAGAAACAAAAACATATTAACAAAGAGACACAAAGTAGCATAAGAATAGTGCAATCAAAACTGAGTTACAGACAAGGTGACAGGGAATCAACAATGGTTGTTGCATTACATATTGATAACTTTGAAGTGTATACTCAGGAAAACAGATATAGACATGCAATATTGATTAAACAAATAATCATCAACTATTCCTTACAATAAAGTGACCTAAGTCCGTAGTACAACTATGTTAGATATGCTGCATATACATACATACTTACTTACATACATAGATAATTATCCCTTCCTTCCTTTTTCGTTGTTTTTTTTATAATTTTTCTTTTTAAAGTGTGAGAGAAAAAGAACTACATCAACCACAACAACAAAAAAGCAGAAAGCATTAACAAAGACACAAAGTAGCACAATAACAGTATAATCAGAATTGACTTATAGACAAAGCAACAGGAAACCAACAATAGTTGTTGCATTGCATATTGATATCTTCAAAGTGTATGCTCAGGAAAACACACATAGACAAACAATATTGATCAAACAACCAGTCATCAACTATTCCTTACCATCAAGTGACATAAGACAATAGTAGAACCATGTTAGCCATCCTGCACCTATGTATATACGTACAAACATACATACATTTTTGCCTCTTTCTTTTCTCCTTTCCTTCATCCCATCTGTTCTTTACTTTTGAACAGATTTCCTTCATGTCTCTTAGTTTATATTCCCACCCTCAGATTCTTACCAGTGACACAATACGGTGCTTGCACATGTACCTCTGATTTATTTCGCTTATGAGTATGGTATCTAATTGTGATCATTTGCCTACAAAGGCCCCAAATCTGTCCCTCTTTATAGCTGAGTAATATTCCATTATATAAAAATGCCACAGTTTTTAAATCCAGTCCTCTGTGGATGGACCTTTGGGTTGCTTCCACAATTTAGCTATTACAAATTGCACTGCTATAAACATAGGTACACATATATCAGAGTGATATGATGTTTTCAGATCTTCTGGGAAAATACCCAGAAGGGGAATAGCTGGTTTGAATGGAACCTCTAGACCTAGTTTGCTGAGAAATCTCCAAACTGCTCTCCACAGTGGTTGCACCAGTCTGCAATCCCACCAGCACAGTAGTAGAGTCCCTATTTCTCCACAGCCTCTCCAGCATTTGTTATTGGATGATTTTTTCATACTGGCCAGTCTTACTGGGGTGAGATGAAATCTCAATGTTGTTTTTATTTGCATTTCTTGAATGACTAAAGATGTGGAACATTTTCTCATATATTTATTTGCCATTTGTATTTCTTTATCTGAGAAGTGTGCATTCATCTCAGATGCCCATTTCAGGATTGGGTCTTTGAATTTGGACAGGTACATGTTTTTTAATTCTTTGTATGTTCTAGATAGAAGACCTTTGTCTGAGGGAGAGCCAGCTAGGATTTTTTCCCAATTTGTGGGTTTTCTTTCTATTTTGCTGGTGATTTCTTTAGATGTGCAAAAACTTTTCAGTAGGATGAGGTCCCAGTTATTTTTTTTTTTTGAGGTCCCAGTTATTGATTCTTTGAAGTGTTTCCCTTGCAGTTTCATTTTTGTTCATGAACTCTCTGCCTACTCCTATGTCTTCAAGATTTTTACCTACTTTCTCTTCCAATAGATTTAGAGTTTCTGTTTTAATGTTGAGATCTGTGATCCATTTTGACCTGAGTTTGGTGCATGGTGATAGACTTAGGTCTATTTTCCGTTTTCAGCAAGAGGCGAGCCAGTTTTTCCAGCACCGTTCCCGTTTATTAAACAGGTCATCTTTTTTCCAGTGAGTTTGGTTGGCCCCTTTGTCAAATATTAGGTGGCTGAGTGTGTTTTTTGTTGTGGTTGCATCTTCCAGTCTGTTCCATTGATCCTCAGGTCTGTTTTTTAGCCAGTACCAGGTTGATTTTATTACAGTTGCTTTGTAGTATAATTTCAGGTCAGGGATTGTGATTCTACCTGACTTGTCCTTGTTGCCCAGGATTGCTTTTGCTATTCTGGATCTCTTCTGGTTCCAGATGAATTTAAGGCGTATTTTCTCTAGATCTGTGAGGTATGCTAATGGTAATTTAATGGGAGTTGCATTGAATCTGTACAACAGTTTTGGTAGTATGGCCATTTTCACAATGTTGGTTCTTCCTAACCATGAGCAGGGGATGTTTTTCCATTTATTGAAATCCTCTTCGATCTCTTTTTTCAGAGTACTGTAGTTTTCACTGAATAAATCTTTCACATTCTTTGTTAGACTGATTCCTAAGTATTTCAATTTCTTGGATGCTATGTATTCCTTAATTTCTCTCTCAGTCTGTTTGTTGTTCGTGTATAGGAATGCTATTGATTTTTGGGTGTTGACTTTGTATCCAGCTACTCTGCTGAATTTGTCAATTAATTCCAGGAGTCTTCTTGTGGAGTTTTTGGGGTCCTCCATGTATAGTATCATGTCATCTGCAAATGGTGATAGTTTATCTTCTTCCTTTCCTATCCTTATTCCTTTTATTTCTCTCTCTTGTCTAATTGCTCTGGCTAATGCTTCCAGAACTATGTTGAATAGGAGTGGTGACAATGGACATCCTTGTCTTGTTCCTGACTTTAAAGTGAAAGTTTTCAGTTTTTGTCCGTTTAGTATGATGTTAGCTGTTGGTTTGTCATAGATGGCTTTGAGTAGATTGAGGTAGAGGCCATCTATTCCTATTTTTTGTAGGGTTTTTAACATGAATGCATGTTGGACTTTATCGAAAGCCTTTTCTGCATCTATTGAGATGATCATGTGGTTTTTGTCTTTTGCTGTATTGATATGATGTATTACATTAATTGATTTGCGAATATTGAACCATCCCTGCATTCCTGGAGTAAATCCAACCTGGTCATGGTGTATAATTTTTCTTATGATTCGCTGTATTCTATTTGCTAATATTTTGTTGAGTATCTTTGCATCTATGTTCATTAGAGAGATTGGCCTATAGTTCTCTTTCTTGGTTGGGTCCTTCTCTGGTTTTGGTATCAGTATAATACTTGCCTCCAGAAATGTGTTAGGGAGAGTTGCTTCCTTTTCCATTTCATGGAAGAGTTTGAGGAGTGTTGGCATTAAATCTTCTCTGAATGTTTTTTAGAATTCTGCTGTGAATCCATCAGGGCCTGGGCTTTTCTTTGTTGGTAAGTTTTTAATGACATTTTCAATCTCATTAATTCATATTGGGTTGTTCAGGATTTTTGAATCTTCCTGATTCAATTTTTGTAATTTGTACCTTTCTAGGAATTTGTCCATTTCTTCTGAATTTTCTATCCTATGGGAGTAAAGATTTTCAAAGTAGGTATTAATGATCTTTTCAATTTCTGTGGGATCTCCAACAACTTTTAATTTTCTCTTCTTGTGTTGATTTTCTGGGATCTTGACTATTACAGGCCTTGCTGTACTTTTTTTTTATCATGGCTAATTGGAGTTTGGTATGCCTCACTTCACTGTATATCAAATTCTTTTTCTCTGTCAGGGAAGTTTTCTGCCATGGTGTCTGTGAACAAGTTTTTTTATACTGTTTGTACTATCTTCTGCTTTTTATTGACTCTGATCGATCTTATATTGTTATTTTTTGTATCATCTAGCAGCTGCTAGACTTGATTTTTTGTGGCCCCTTGGTATTTTTAAGACATCCTTCTTTTTGTGATTGCTGACCATAATCCTGACTTTTCTATCTGAGGTTCTGTCCTCACATTGGCCCATTCTGCTGCATATACTTTCAATGGAATTTTAAATCTTGTGGATATGTTTCAACCTATGTCATGTGTTCCATTTCTTTTCCTGTTGGCATTCATGTTTTCCATCATTTTCCTAAACTCTTTTATTTTTTTAATCTGTAACTCCTGTAGAGTCACCAAGTATGTAATTATCTGAGAAATTATTTCTGATTTGATTTTATTTTGTCCAGAGCCTCATTCATTTACTTTGTTATTTCCATGGTTACTACTTCAGAGTCCGGGTGGATGGCTTTCACCTCAATGCCCCACCTGTTTGCCTTTGTGAGCTGGATGTCGGGGGTTGCATCTTGTTTAAGTGTGTTCTTGTTTTCTTTTTCCTTTTTAATTCTTGAGTTGATGCTTATAAATTGCCTATGGCAAGTAACTTTATTGCTAGTAGTTAGAACCCTGAGAAAATGAGTACTTCTCTTTTTTTTTTTTTTTTTTTTTTTTGCGGTACTGGGGATTGAACTCAGGACCCTGTGCTTGCTAGGCAGGTGCTTATTCCACTGAGCTATATCCCCAGCCCTAATGAGTACTTCTCAGAGGTGTTTTCCAAGTGTAGCTGTCTTTGGGTTTTAAGTCTGTTGCAAGATCATGCCTCTTCAAATTATTGGGGATGAGAAATTGCTGCTTACTAGGCCTACCCTTGTTCTTTAGGAATGTCCTATAGTATTTTCTCTGAGCTGTATGCGATCTTAGTTTTGATGTGCTAGGAAGAACAACTAATTAGGACAATTGTGTCACATTGTCTAAAGTGCCACAATAGGCAATAACAATAGCATGAAACACAACCTAGAAAATGTCAAACTGAGGTAACTATTAATTTGCCACCTTTAACAATATGAGCTAGATTTGTGGTTATATAATAAAATCTAAAACAAACCAGAAATTGTATATAGTAAATAGCCCTCAATTTGGCAATTTTACCCTTGGGGGAAAATTTAAAAGGAATTTGCTGGAAAAAAAAGAGAGAAATTGAGAAAGCAAAAGAGCCTAGAAGCCAGGCTAGAGCACTGGAGGATCACACAAACTTTGGGGAACTGGTGCAGAAGAAAGGAAAGAGAGCAAAGAAGAGCCAGAACAGAACAACAACAAAAAACTAGAAAGTATGTTCACACTTACAAAAAGAAGAACGGTGAGAGAAAACAAAACAAACAAAAGAACAAGAAAAGAGGAAAAAAAACAAAACAAGAAAAAAAAATCCACTTCAAGGTGTGTCTCTCCTGTCACTGGTAGATGGCGTGGGCAGAGATCGGTGTAAATTGATCCCAGCAAGCCAGCAGTAGCTTTAAAGTGGGGTAGTGGATAGTCCCAGTGAGCCTGTGCCTTTATTTCCACTGAAGTGCATGCTGTTTTCTTGCCCTGAGCCTGGGATGCAACCCATTTCACCTACCACAGTCTAAGCATCTGTTCCAGGCTTGAAGTCACCAGGTGGAGCCGGGAGTTCCTCTGAGTTCCTACTTCAGATTGGCCCTCTCCAAGATGGCTACCCGCTAAGTTACCTTACTCCTGTGGGACATCTTAACGCGAGTAACTCCCCACTGTTGCAGTACCCTCTGTCCACCTCTCTGTTCCATTGTGTGTTTCTCCATGGAGGCCTCTGGGGTGGCCAGTAGTCATTGTGCATCTGCAGGTTCAAGCCACTCCTCCCATGCAGAATTGGTGCTTAGGGGAAAAGTGCTACTTGCCGCCACCTACTTTTTCGAAGTTTTTCTGTTCACTGTCCTCTTGGCCTTCAGACCTCGTTTGAGATCCTTCCTGGGCCCAGGGACCCATTTCTCTTTCTCTTCCTCACGTTGGCATAGTTCAGTGCGTGGACACCAGATCTTAAGGAGGCACTTTCTCTGTTGCTTACCACTCTGCCATCTTCCCAGAAGTCCCCCATTATTTTTATTTTTTAAAAATGAATAAAATAATTTTGTAAATATAAAGTTTGAAAGAGATTCAGGATGGATGTTCAATCTAATTATCTAACCAAAGCAATTAGTGAATTTAGAAATGTATTTTTTTAAATAATATACAGCATAAAAGTATGATTTGCAGATAGTTGTTAGGTACCTGGAAGCCTCATTACAAGAAACATCAGAAAAAAGTTACAATGTTGTTATATAACAGACTTGGTAGTTTTTTTCCTCTACCATTTAATCTGCCAGTGTAATGATCCTCTCATTGTAATGACCCTCCCGTTATATACTATATGTGTTATAGGAGACTGTTCTCACTTAGCAAATGGCAGGATCAAAGTGCAAGCTGGCAGCAAGTGCTAGGTTTGCAGTATTTTTCTTTAATGGTTTTCAGGAATGTTTACATTCTCTAGAAAAAATAGTATATATGAAAGAAGATTTTAGTTTAGTCAGTCCTTAAAGACTGCAAAGACTACTAGTCTGAAAAGATACAGCTATAGTGATTCTTTTCCCCCTTTACTGGTCTCTGAAAATGAATGCAAATGAGTTACTTGGTAAGAACCAAGAGAATGCAGGCTGCTCTTTTGTTAGTTAAACCTTCAACAGGTATTTTGTTGCCGTGAAGGGTGGGACCGTCTGCCTTACACATTTGATGTTGATTGCAAAATATTGATTTAAATAGGACTACTCTGTCATGCTGATAATTGTAGTAATTTAGATAAGATCACTAGATCAGCTCAAGACAAAAAAAGGAAGTTCTGGAGTTTAAAAAAAATCTAAACATCATTTTGATAACCCCTGATAGGTAGTAACTTTTTTTGTAGCTTTTATATATATTTTTTCTAAGTACATGTCAAAAATATGTTTTAATTAAGATAGAACATTTAAATAGCCTCTGAAAATCACAGCATCAAAAAGCTAAAGCTACATTATTTTTCCTATTTATACATATTATTATATTATTAGGAAGAAGTAGGATAACTTAATTTCATTTTTGAAAAGAACATTACTTATCAGTATTATAAAACAAATCTAAAACCTTCAATAACATTTAAAGTGACCATTTTATCTTATATAAGGATTTTTTTCTCCATAGAGTTAAAATATTTGTGCCTAGGATGCGGAAATAAAAATGGGGATATAGCTCAGTGTAATAAGTGCCTGCCTGGCAAGCACAAGGTCCTGAGTTCAATCCCCAGTACCGCAAAAACAAAACAAAACAAACAAACAAAAAACCCACAGTCATCAAAAAATTTAATGTACATTATACAGTTGAATTTTAGATGACAGGAATACTGGTGTGCTTCTATGTTCCGCGTAAGTATCTCTGTGCAAGGCAGTGTTTTTTATTCCTCATGATTTAAATAATAGTTTATTATGTCTAAATTTGTTTTGAAGTCTGCTATCCTAACAATGGGTTTCTAGACTTCTTAGAAAATATATTCTTAGCTTGTTAGCATATCTTCAGAGTCACACAAAAGACCAGCATTATCTGGGAGGGGGGGGGCGGCTCAAGCATCTTTTTTTTATTTGGCCAAAACCCCTAATTCAAAAGTCTTATTTATCTGAGATTGCCTTGAATGCATGAAACTAATGCTAGGTGTCTTAGCATCAGGAACACGCCTTTTATGCCACTATTAATGGCTATGGGCATTTTCCATATGGCTGTTCAGTGTAGTGTTGAACATCTCAGGATGATATCGCCGTTACTAAAGCTGTGCTTTATATTGCCTATTCTGTTATTGCTCAGCATG
This sequence comes from Dinomys branickii, assembly GCA_004027595.1. Taxonomy (NCBI): domain Eukaryota; kingdom Metazoa; phylum Chordata; class Mammalia; order Rodentia; family Dinomyidae; genus Dinomys; species Dinomys branickii. Next base: position 53,983 of record PVLD010001461.1, read on the forward strand.
CATTGGAGTTTAAATCTTCATTCATTTGATTTTTTAATGTTTCTTTTGTTCTGCTTAGCATGTTCTGGCTTTCCGAAGGATATATGCCTTGAATTAAAGTCACGTGTGCATTCCTAATTGCATGCTATTGTATTTACAGTTCCTAGTGGTGGCACTGTGAAGCTACTAATTCCTTTGCTTCACTTGATGTAAAATAATCTGAATGTCTTTGATAGCAGTGAAACAGTATTAATTGTTTTGTACATTTCTTGGTCACTCTTCTTAGGTGGTCTTCATAATCTATTAGAACTTTTAGCCAGATTTTTGTAATGTCATGCCTCCAGCAGTGATTAAATTGGTAATTAATGAACAGTCTTTGGCAATGTAAAGCACATCCCGTTAATTTTCCCTTTTGAGTTTTAGAAGTTGTCTTCTGTGTCAGAAATCATTGCACCACCTTGCTATGGCCCCTTGGCATGAAACCACAATGACTTGATTTTTGCAGCCATTAGTAGATCAGAGCAGTAATTTCACAGTATTTTGGTCAAGGTAATTATAATACCAAGAACTGAGTAGATTTAAAAATTCACGAAAGAAATCCAGAAATACCAGGTGAGCTTCCTCATGTTCACTGGAACGTTATGATTAGTTTAATTGGTCTTTGTTTGATTTTAGCCGCAGAAACTATTTGTGCCACAGCAGCATGGTGACTTTATACTTCAGTGTTTCTGACCTTCTTTGACATGTTGTGTGCAAAAAATGAGCCTTTTGAAACAGTTCCCTTCCCCAAAGGGGTTAAACTACATTTAAAAAATTAACTCTAGAAAGGGAAGTTCTCTAGTTTCTTAATACTTGGAAGTATTCAATAAGTTTATTTTCTTCTATTCATTCATTTAATAAAAATGTACAGTTACTTTTACTTTGTGTGTGAAATACTATTAATATAGAGCTTCAATACTGTAGAAGAGCCTTGCCATGCCTTAACGAAAGTAAAATCGAAATGCTGCTTTCCTTTTTGTCACAAAGCAGACAAAAGTCT
>PVLD010001461.1:60000-201782 GCA_004027595.1 Dinomys branickii
AAAGACTCATGTCTCTTAAATGGGAAAACTTCACAATCTGTTTTTCAGCTGACTGAATAAAAATATCTAATGTTATGAAAGATGTCCTTGGGTGGGTAACGAGCTCAGCAGTTACACTGACAGTTTCTCATGTTCTAATTCACCTTCACAAATCCATGGCATCATTTTTTGGCTAAAGTAATGTCAGTCAGTGACATTTGCGGCAAGTAGAAAAAGGACCCCCCATGTCAGCCATTTTTATGTGATTCTTAAGCTCCAAAGGCTGCTGAAAGAACAACTGAATAAAGTTGAGGACTGGAGAAGGTTGATTTTCTTGTTCTCTGTGAAATGAAACTCTAGTCTTTTTCTTCCCCTTCTCTTTAAAAACAAGTCTGCTGGGGGCTGTAGCTGTGTCAGAGCCACTGGGGTGCCACTGCCGATCACTGTAATTACTACAACTAAGGAGGATAAAATTAAAAGTAGCACCATTGAAGCAGTAGAAGAAAGCTTGCCTAGATGTCGGTGAACTGTGAAATATAAAAATTGCATACCAGTACATTTTTATGGAAAGGAAACAAGGAATTACATTACTTATTCTCGAAGAGTTTGTCCTTAAATTGTCAAGTTTTACTAGTGCATCTATGTATAGCAGATTGTAGACCATTTCAGGTTGATAAGGAAAATAGAAACTTGAAGATATGTGTTGAAAGGGCTGTACACTTTTTCAGTTTATATCCAAAGTTGTTAGTTCTGATCCATCTTGTATTTGAATATTTTAAATCTGGTTTGTTGGAATATGGGCTCTTTGCACCATAGCAGGACTTTAGCCTTCTGAAGGTGTTAGCAAAGAAGAAAAAAGCTTAAGTGTGTAATAGTCATAGCTTTTCTAAAGGCTTGTAATTTAAAGTTGGAAAGCTAAGTTTTAAATAAATACAAATAAATTACATTCTGTCATTCTCAGTGGCACAAAGGGCAATTTAAATTTATTCAAATAGCCCAAATATATATAAAGAAGTGAGATTTCAAGATACTAGAATAACATTAGGGCTTCAGATAAATAATCTAAAACCAAGTATGTAATAGGACAGGCTAGTGCATTAAAATCAGGTAGATGTTCAATGTATTTACTGTTCCATTTACAAGTTGTGTGACCTTGGGCACTATATTTAAGTGAGACTCAATGTCTAACAAATCAAAGTGATAGTAGCTGTCTCATAGAACCATGAGAAATAAATGAGACCATGCATATATGTGTATAAAAGCACACAGAACTGATATTTACTAAACAATTTGTTATAACTTGTAAGAAGATTGTCATCAGGAGGGAAACCTACCAAAGGTGCACCTCTCATCAAACCCTCCAAGGAGTACATCCCTCTTAAAAAATTATTGTATAGCAGGGAGTGGTGGTGCACGCCTGTAATCCCAGCACTTGGGAGGCTGAGGCAGGGGGATCATCGCAAGTTTGAGGCCAGCCTGAGTTACAAAGCGAGCTCAAGGCCAGCCTAAACTGCATAGTGAGACCCTGCCTCAAAAAGACAAAAAAAAAAAAAAAAAAAAAAAAAAAAAAAAAAAAAAAAATATATATATATATATATATATATATATATATATATAATATAATTCAGCCCAACCCTAATTCTATTCGACAATTTTATTTATTTTATTTTATTTTTTTTGCGGTACTGGGGATCGAACTCAGGACCCTGCGCTTGCTAGGCAAGCGCTTATTCCACTGAGCTATATCCCCAGCCCCACAACCCTAATTCTATACAGAAAAAGGTAGATGTCATCAGAGCCATGGTTAGAAATAAGAAATCTGAACTACCTCAGTTTAAATTTAGTTAGTCTACACAAGTAAATGAAAAATATAAAGATTTCCTGTGTTGAATTTTTCAAGTATATTTTTGCATTTAATGACAGCAGTCTTCTGAGATGTTTCACCACTGCATCCCAGTGAAAAGATGACTGTCTTTGTCACCCCCTCCAGTATCCCAGTAAGTCAATGATTTATTTAATAGCAAGTCACTGTCTTCTCTGGAATGTAGAATAATCAGAACAGGTAGCAAAAACACATTTCTGTGCTTATACAGATTCAGGCAAACCATCACTGTCAGAAATAAAACATAGTTGAGCAGTTTGTGCTGAATGCTGTACTAAATTAATAATCATTGTCCCTACCTGGTCATGTTATCTTTGGATATGATCAACATACTTCTTTTAGTTTAAAAAAATGCATAGATTTTGTTGCTATCTATTCTTTAAATATTACTGTACAAACTGACTAAATTGAACCTACATCTAAAAATTAAAATAAAATACTTTAGCATGAATCTGGAGACTAAGAAACTAACTTAACCTAAAAAAAAACTAGTTGAGTCAATTAAACTAAAAAAAACTAGCTTAATCGATTAAACAAAAAACTAGTTTAGTCAATTAAACTAAAACTGATCCAATAATCAGTCTCTGTAATTACAAGCATTTCCTTCAAGACTTTAACAATTAACTTTTATTTTCACAGTTGGTTCTTTTCTGAAGGAAAGTTAGAGGGTGAGAAAACAAACAGTGCAGATACTGTCCCACTGGAGCGCTCTAGGCCCAGGCAGAATTGTGTCTGTGCTGTTAGGACATCGGTGGAAAAGTAAATTCAGGCAATCTGATAGGGAACTAGAATTCTGTCAATCAGGCTCAAGATTTTGTGCTGTGTCCATAAACTTTGTTTACTGTAGGGTTTTATGAGTTGTAACCTGCCCTTGCAGTCTGTTAATGAGGCTAAATCTTGCTACTTGAGAATTGAATTACAGCACACCTCTGGGCTAATGGTTATAAACAGAAAGTCCCATTAGAGCTGCATTCGGATTTGTTAATTTGCATTTTTTCTATTGTGTAGAGAACAATGATGGGTAAATAAGTACAAACAAACAATTTACATGGAAATTGATAAAGTGTGGTAATTAGTGTTTGGAGTTGGTTTTACTAATGGTTTTCTCCTTTAAATTGCACTCCTGGTAAGCTCTCAGAAACATTTGCAGATGGGAATATTGTGGGGAGAGAGAAAAGGGAGTTGGTAGCTTTGAGGAAAAAGAAATGAGATTTCCATTTCATATTTAGAAAGGCAGAGTTATTTATTTCATTTTAACTCAGTTAAAGTGACCTAAAACTACTTCATCTTAGTTCGAATCACCAAATTTCAGCTCTGTGAGAAGTTATTATTCACGGAGTGAAATTCACATAAACCTACTTGCCTGGGGCATACCAAATAATGGTTTTTATTAGTGCTCTTAACTTTTCTTAAGTTTGAAAGATGAAAGTTTAGTAAAAGCTCAATTTTCCTCAGTTGGGCATGTAATTTGATACTTTTTGGATCAAACAGTTTGGTGGGTAAGAGCAAGGGCTATGGAGTGGAGCAGACATGGGCTCACCTCAGATATCAGTTCTCTGCCTGTGTGACATTGGGACTTTAAGCCTAAATATACTTGTTTATAAAAAAACAGGATTGCGAGACTAAATGAGATCATTGTATATGAAGCACTTAGCACATAAAAATTTAAGAAATGCCAGCAACTATCACTAACTTCACTGTTAAGCTTGCATTTTCTGCTATTCCTAATATATTTTTCCAAGTTCAGAAATATTGACAATGAACTGAGGGTTTTTATATATTATTTTTGCATCTTCAGTCTCATCCAGCTCACTTCAAGTTACTCCTCTACCTACAAATAAGATTATGTTTCCAAAGTACTGTACTAAGAAAATTTCCTTTGAGTGTCAGATTTTTGCTCTTAACATACCAGGAAGCCTGCCATCTCACTTTCCCTCCTTTTCTTGAAATTCATGTATTAACTATTATTACTATTAAGGTAACTATTATTACAAGATAACTATTATTACAAGAGTAATACATTTGTATTATAGAAAACTAGAAAATGAAGGCAATTAAGAGAAAATTATTGTATTTTGACCCTCTGAAGTCTTAACTATGATAACTTTGTATATGTGTGTTTATTTTGTCAGAGTGAGGTCATTGTTGTGTAAACTGTTTTTTTCAAACACGTTGCTTCCTTTCTGTTAATACTGATTATATTCAGATTTCTCTAACTGACTCAAAAGTATTTTTCACAGCTGGCTAATCCAAACCAGAATCTAATTTAGATATATATACATATAGAGAGAGAGAGAGACTACATATTATATCTATCTATATTGTCTGTTTGGGTAGTGGTGTTTGTTTAGTTGCTTCTTGTTGCATGCTTGTTTTCCTAACTCTAATGTATTAAAGTGACCAAGTAAATTGTCTTGAATATCCTACTTTCAAGATTTGTTTGGGTGCTTTCTTGCTGTGTCCTTTGCCGTGTTTCTCTATCCCTTGTGTTTATGATATTGGAAATTCTGAAAGCTTAATCAAGGGTAAAATGTTATAGGTAGTATGTACTTTATGTGCTTCATATCAAAAAATATATAATGTATGAATAATCCAGTATTAATGATGCCAAGACCAACTCCTAGATTAATGGTCTCTAGTCTTGGAACTAGCTTTGATCTAACCATTTACAAATTAGATTTTCCCCTTGCAACTAAAGTTAATCTTTGTGGTGTTACTTAAATATATAACACATACTCAGATTGTTGCTATGTAACAGAGCACACCAATCAGTGTTGTTATATTCTCACAGGTTCTGTGGGTCAGGACTTCCTGCTGAGCAGAGTTGGAAATGCTTTTTTTGTGTTCTACATTGTGTGAGGCCTCAACTGGAAGGATTTGAACACATGAGATATTTCAAAATGGCTGTAAACCAGGATAAACTTGGCTTTTCTTTTCATGTTCTGTTCTGTTCCTAATGTTGTTCCCGAGGATTCAACTCTCATATTTGCTAAGCAAGTGCCCTGCCACAGAGCTAAATCCCAGCTCTAAAGGCTTCTGCACTTACATGTCTAACACCTGGGCCTGCATGACCCAAAGAAGACCTTCCCCTGGGACAAGTGACCAGCGCACTTACATCTTCAGCTTCGTACAGTATGACATCTGGCCTGCCAAAAAGCATGCAGAATGCAAGAATTTCAAGAAAACTAGACCTTTTCTGACCTAGCCTTGGAATCACCTGCAACATTTCCACATTCTAGTGATTATATAAAGGTCACTAAAATGAACTCAGATGACTTGAATTCTACCTCTTATTGAGAGAGTGGCAAGGTCACATTATAGAAGATACGTGATATGAGAGACAGTTGTGGCTATCTTTGGAAAATGTATTCCAAGTTGGGCTTGATAGTGCACTCCTGTAATCCCAGCACTCAGAAGGCTGAGGCAGGAGGATCACTGAGTTTGAAGCTAGTCTGGGCTACATAGTGTATTTAAGACCAACCTGAACTACAGAGCAAGGTTATGTCTCAAAAAAGAAAAAATCAAAGCATAGTATGAATATGCATACTATTGAATGTCCACACATAAATATTCTAGCAGGTATTTCCCTAAGAACTTCAATAACAGTTGATAATTGTTGCCATAATCATTATGATATGCAGAGTGATTTTTTAAAAATAATTCTGCTTTTGAGGGACATTTGTTGATATTTTATAAAGTAGAACTTCCATTAACTGGAATCATTTAAGTATCCTAAAGCTCATTTCCCACTAGAAAGACAGTTGATTGTTTTCCTTTGATTACTAATTTTCAAGAGTTCTTTAAAAGGCTGCCTGAAGTGATAACAATGAATTATTGTCTATTTTTTTAATATCGTATTGGACTTGAATCTTCAATGAATTGGTGTGATTTCATTGATTCAATTCATTATTCTTTTTGATACTGAAACTGTCCCAGTTTGCCCACTGAGAACTTTGGAACTTCTTTCTGGATCTACTTGGCACCCCAAATAATGTACTCTCACTAATTTTCACAGCTTTTTTGATTTCTCACAATCTCAAAATTTGTAAAAGAAGCCAATTGTGGTGATATATGCTTGTAATCCAAGCACCCTGGAGGCTGAGGAAGGAGGATCGTAAGTTCAAGTACAGCCTGGGCACCGTAGCAACTTAATATGAGACCCAATCTCAAAATAAATAAGTCAATAAAAGAGCTATGGATGTAGCTCAGTATGAAAGTCCAGGGTTCAGTCCCAGTAACACACACACACACACACACACACGCACACACACACTGAAAGAATTGCCTAGGTATGGGTTCTGCTCATCTGATTCTTCCTGTGTTTCTAATGATACTGTTCATGAACTCTGATGGCCCTTTTTTAAATATCCAGATTCATTAACTTTTCTTTTTAGATTCATTAACTTCTAACATTTGCTGCAATTACTCTTTCGGTTTGGCTTGGGGCTTGGGGGTATATTTTGTTTTGGTTCATTGAGACAGGGTTTCACTGTGTAGTTCAGGCTGGCCTTGAACTCACTATGTAGCCCGTAGTGGCCTCAAACTCCTTCAGCTTCACGAGTGCTGGGAGTATAGGCATGTGCCACCATGCCCAGCTTACTCTTTTTCTTGAAATCTTCTTCTACTTGGATTCTCAAAATACATTAGTGTTGTTCTGTATCTCTTTTTCTGTCCTTTTCCTCATATCTAAACAGATATTTTTCATGTTTTAATCAGTGGCCTTCCTTTTATTTGTGGGCACCTCTTTACGTATTTTCATATATTCTTGTAACTTCATCCATCGGTCCTAGTTTGATTTCACATCATAGAGTCAACTTCACTTTCCAGCTACCTGACACCTTTACTAAGCTATGCTACCAACTCCTCAGCCCCAAACCTATTTAACTCAAATTTCCTCTTTTTCTTCATAGCCTGCAGTTCCTTGTAGTTTTTCTGTTTCTATTAGTACCATAGTTCTAATTGCCTAACCTTAAAACTTCTGAGTCATTTTTTTCCTCCCTCTACATCTGGTTACCAAGAATTGGTATACAGTGTATACAGCAATTCCATATCTAATGTGTTTCTTTCATTTCATTCCTTTTTATTCCTATTGCTTACTTCTGAACTCATGATAGCTCCCTGAGACAGTCCCTTGATGCTAACCTGTCTTATGAACTGTTACCTAGATTGAGCTTTCTCAAAGCTCTGATTGGTCATTCAGACAAACAAAGTGGTATAGACCTTTACATCTGTAATCCCAACACTTTAGGAAGCTGAACCAGGAGGATCCCAAGTTTAAGCCCAGCCTGGACACTTTAGTGACTTAGCAAGACCATCACAAAACTAAAAATAGGCTGGAGATGTAGCTCAATGCAAAGGCCCTGAGTTCAGTCCATAGTACCTCAAAAGCCAAAAACTTCAGTAGTTTAGAATTAAATCAAAGCACTTCACCCTCTTATGTAGGGCCTTTATAATATCTGCCAGCTTTATTTTTTCTACCTTGTCTTTGTATCACTACTTTTCGTATGTGCAGGAAAACTAGATTGTGTTCTTTCCCCCATGTGCTTTCTTGCCTTTGTATTGTTCCTACCTCAGTAGGTCAGTACAGTTGTTCCTGTACTGACTTACTTTACCACCACCTTCCATCTCTCCTCATTCCAAATTCTACTTGTTCTTCACACCCAGCTTAGAACCATGATGCCTTCTGTCTGCCCCTCAGCCAAAAATATTCTGAGCTCTTGCAGCATTTGATCATATTTGCTTACTGTAGCTATTTTATCTTTTCCTCTAAATCATAAGCTATCTGAGAGTAAATTGTAAATTTTCATGCTTGAAATTTTTGTAGCACCTATCATGGTACCAGGTATGTACTAAAGATCAGAGATACAAAGATAAATCACCTGTAGCTCCTGCATTCAAGAAATTCAGTTCTAGAGGGAAGGAAGCACCTCTACAGAGTTATAACTTGATAAATACTGTTTTAGAAAGCAGACACATACACATATGGTACTATATGGCAACGTAGAAGAAGCACTTTATTCCATCAGTGGTGATGGGGAGCAATCAGAGGAGGTTTGATAGATTTAAACTGAATTTTGAAGAATGAATAGGAGTTAAATAATATGGGATAAACACAGTCCAGGAAAAAGAAATGACATATCCAAACCCACAAGAAGCTACATGGTACAAGCATTCTGTATAAGTAGATGTGAAATTTTATGGAAGTTAGATGTTAAGGAAAGATAACAATGCAAAGATATATTGAAGCCATATTCAGTCTTTATTATAATAATCCTTACTTTATATGCTTTCCAGCTTACAAAGCAATTTCACATTGATTATTTGCAATTTGTAATAACTCCTTTTTTAGAAGGCAACAGCTATCATTATCCTAGATTTTAATTATTTTATATTCAAAAACCATATTTTTTTTTTATTTTTTTTTTCAAAAACCATATTTTAGACCACATTTATTTTCTTCTCAATATACATTCCTATTACAGGGGAGGAAATAACTAAAAACAATTTCATATCACTATTAGGATATTATTGTTGGTGATCTTTAAATCAGAATTGTGTACTAATTTACTGTCCTCACTCTTGGAAAAATATTATTCCTATGTTTGATCAACATAGTATAACAGGATTTTCTGCTATAAAAGTTACCTTTTAGTCAGTGCTGTATGCCTTCATTAGAAAATAGCAAATTAAATTATATTCTTAAGAAAATATTAATTGGAGTTCTGTTCTCAGCATTGTGGCTTTCTTCTAAAACTGGATTGTTTTATTAATAATTCTTGATATTTCCTCAGTAATATGTATTGTAAAACATTCTTTAGTTTGAATTTTAATGCATATTTTAATACAATAATTTGTTAATATTTTTAAAAATCTGATCCTAGGATGTCTTTTTAAAATGGTATGACATCCAACTGATATGGAGCATCCTATTTATAATGTGGGCCAAGCACCATGCTGTAAACCAGTTACTATCATGATGATCAGATTGAAAATGAAATTGCATTTCTGTCAATTACTGAGTTGGCAACTGTTCAATATATCTTAGCAGCAAGATGAAGAGCGACGTCGGCAGCTGAGAGAGCGAGCTCGTCAGCTAATAGCAGAAGCTCGATCTGGAGTGAAGATGTCAGAACTTCCCAGCTATGGTGAAATGGCTGCAGAAAAGTTGAAAGAAAGGTCAAAGGCATCTGGAGGTGAGTTAAAGAATCTTGTATCATATTCTACAGACAACCCAGAAATCTGCAGAGGACCTTTTGGAATTTTTATTCTGACTTCAAACTGTTACATCAAAACATAGTTTCCAACCTATTGCTATGTTGCAAAAACCTATAGGAAGCATAGTAATCAGAACATAACGTTTGCTGTTTCCATATCAGCTTTTTTGGCTTAATTTTTAACTGCTCAAGAAATGTTCTCTTCGGGTGGACCTTGCTTTGTAATACCCTGTGATGCCTCATTAAATGTGTTAGGAGTAAGTAAAGTCCAATTAAGTTCTCAACATCTAGATTATAAGACTTGTTAGTAACGAGCTTTGACATGAAACACTTTTCCTTGGTCTTGTTTTATTTTGTTTTGTGCTGGGTATCAAACCTAGGTCTTGTGCTTGCTAGGCACATACTTTAATACTGATCTTTTCTTCCAGCCCCAAGTCTTTCCCTGTAAATGAGATCTTTAAAAAGTAGCTTTCATAATATTCTGGCATTATAATCTCTAATGTGTGTGAATTTTTAGAAAGTCCTATATCAGTTTCTTTTTAAAAGCCTTCTTTCTCATTCTTAGGCTGCCTTCTTCAGTATCTGCAGAGATTATGCTAAACTTAATGCTGGGACAAAAAACCCTACATGTAAAATAATTTTAATTTTACTTCTCAGTTTCAATTTTATCATTTTTAATTTAAAACATTTTAATATTTTTATTTAATAGGAGTATAGTCAAGAGACCTGTGGGCTTATTTCAAAGTTGTATAACCTATTTGTCTACCAAAACTTGTCAGTTTTCGTCCTGAGTTTATCTTAGAATGGTAAAATCACCCTAAGGAACAGGCAAGTGGGAACTCAAATGAGACTTTAGAGGGCTGAAACAAGGGTAAGCTATTTCTAGGTCAGTGATGAGTTTCTTCAGAGTAAACTGAAACTTATTGCTGTTATTTCTAATTGATTACTTATATTAAAAACTTAAGGTTTTCTAAGTGATGCTCGTGGCATCCTACTTTCCCAGGTAAAGTTTTTGTCCCAAACAGCTGTGGATCTGTCCCCAAGACTTCTCAGCATGTTAATACCTTTGTTAAATCCTTCACCTTACCTTTTTAGCTCCTATCACCAAGATAATGATTGCAATTTCTTTTTTCTCCCAGTCTTGTTTGTTTTGCATTGCTGGGCATCAAACTTAGGGCCTTGCACATGCTAGACAAGGTTTCTGCCACTAGGGCTAAACTCCTCAGCTCTGGTGTTGAAATTTCTATACCACTGTTTTATAGTAACATCAAAACTGCTCATGGCTACATTTATACGTGCTTTGAGAATTTGCATTGATTCATTATTAATGACAAAATGTTTCTTTTATCATAAAAATTCAGATACTTGAAGTCTCCTAATATCTTCGAATGGTAGAAAAAAAACCATTCTTTATGCTCTAATGCTATTAATGCCGCCTTCTTATAGCATGATACAGCCAGGTAGGAGAACACTAGTAGATGGAGAGACATCCAGTATCTCTTTTGAATTTTTTCACTAGTGGTGAGCAGATAGCAATGCAAAATGAATTGTAAACTCTGGAAATATTAAGAATAATTAACGTTATGGAATAGATTAGCTTTATAATAAGTTCTATCTTTATAACCTAACCCCAGCTGAGAGTATACCAGGGCTAGACTAGGCAAAGGAGTTTGTCAGTGTTACAACCCAAAGAATGGGTCTCTTCCCTACGGTGAGGAAGCTGGAGACCTGAATTTGGCATCACCCAGCAATCAAGGTTAAATACAGTTTAAAAATAAGGATTGGATGTGTGGAGCAGACAAAGAAGTAAAGCCAAGTAAAGGTGTGGTGGTGCGTGCCTTAATGTTGGCAGTATAGGAGGCTGAAACAGAAGCATCACAAATCCGGCCTGGGGTAATTTAGCAATGTAACAAGACCCAGTCTCAAAATGAGAAAAAAAAGTCTGGGAATGTAGCTTGGTGTGAAGGGCCCCGAGTTCAATCTCCATTACAACCAAAGAAAAAGAAAGAGAAAGACTAAACAGGGAAAGCCAAGGAAAATGATGAGGCAGAAAGCCTCTATGGATGACTTATGAGAATCTGCTGGGACTTAGGTTTCCTGCTCTCTAAGGAGTGCAGAGTAACTGGGATCCACTTCTCCCATAGCATGCAGGGTGAACGCGATATTGGCAGTAGCCACATATGGCTAAGCTCTTAGTGTGAGCCAAGTTGATCGAAGACAAGCAGAGCAGGCCTGTTTAATGATAACCCCAGAATCACTTTTTCTTTTTCAGATTGCAGATAATCTTTTGGTTGTTATCATCAGATATTTGGGGTTTGTTCACTTTATAAGGAAAAATGTAAGACTGACCTTATTATTGTGCTTCTAGTCACTCTGTATTTTGCTTGTAGTGTTGTCTGTTGTCAGCTGGAATCCAGTTTTACATTCCAGTGCATAACTAATCTCCTTTTAACTATTCCTACACATACAGCATATGCCATATTATAAACTGTCTTCAGTTATGTCACGAAGCTCTTTTTCCTTTCTACCTTTCTTACCTACTGGGTTTTCAATGGCTAGCAATGAAGATATCTACACCAGTCTATATGTATCCTTATTTCTGTGCTATGTTTAAACACCTATGCACACAACATGCACATGTTGTTTAGTTCTGCTAGAATGCATTTAGAGGATTTCCACCAATGTTAGGAAACATTAACTACTGAAAACAATTCAAGGTTCATTATAAAACGAAAGTTAGTAAATAGAAAGAAAGTACAAATCCATTCTTAAGAAGACCTGAACTATATAGATCAGCTTTTACTGTTGCCCTCCCAAATAGTAATTCTTTCATCTCAGGGTAGCAATATGTTGGATTAACCCACTCAGCACGTTGGTGAATAATAGTGTACATAGAGATTTCATTTAGCCTGGAAGTAAAATGAGTGATGCCCATTTAACATTGTACAGGGGTCTGACCCTGTGTAGGTGGGTAATGAAAGGAAGTGTAATTTTATGTGTATCTCTGAAGCCTGAAAGGACCTATATCCAACCACATTTCCGTACTTCACTGTTTCTTTTCACGGTAACACCATTATTCTAGTTACCAGGCTGGAGAATCCATTGTGATGCTGGCCTTACCCTGACACTCTTCAGTATCCTCCCTAGCCCCATATTCATTTGATTTTCCAATCATGTTACACTCACTCCCAAGTATTTTATCCTAGGGTTAAACTTTATTCTGATGCTTGAAGCTTATATAACTTTTTGATATGGATTTCCTGCCTCTAACCTTCATGTTCTCTAGTGAAAACATAGGTTAGCAATTTTGTGTGAAGGGTGATGATACCTGCATTGTATACCTCCATGCACAGTCACTTGGCCACTTTTTTTTCACCTAAGAAGACATATAACCTGGGGGTGTGGTTCAGTAGTAGAGTTCTTGCCTTGCATGCACAGTGCCCTTGGTTCAATCCCACGGGGAAAAAAAAGACATATGAGAATGTAAGCAAGAGTGATATTGTAGGAATAATATTGGAGCTGCTTTAATGTGTGAAAGACATAAGCTTCAGAGCCTGCATTACTACTGATAAATTATATGCCATGACTGGTTGCAATGAGATATTTTGATTGAGAACTTAATCTTCTAACACAGATCATGTTAGAGTTACCAATGTTTCTCCATTTCTGCCATGTATAATTTAAACTTTCCATTTTCCTATTCTGCCTTTCTGGGCTTTCTACAATTGTCTTTCAAGTCCAGCCTATTTTTTTCTTTTAAGTATGCTAGAGCCAAATATGACTATACCATTCTTGGAATGTAGCTAATAACCCCTTCCTGCTTTCATGCCTGCAATAGTCTTCCTTCAACTGGTACCTCTTAAAGTCCTATGCTTTTCTCAAGACCTGACTTAAAGGTCAGTTCTCCCAAGAAAGAATTTCTGATGTCATTAGCAAAGAGCCTTTTTATCGTTTGAATTTGCTCTGTATCTTGTTTTTATACCATAATACCTATCCTACCTGGTATTATGACCATTTCAGGTGTATTCTTTTGAGGCAAAATAAATGTCTTCTAAAACTTGGTATCTCCACAAGCATATGCAGTACACAGAAGTTTCTTGGATAAATACATGAATAAATGCTGAATATTATAGTTTTGTTCTAAGTTTATTAAGGTCGTTAACCATCAGTGGAGGTGGATTGACACAACAACGGGTAATACATTAGGTCCCCAAAGACTATTAATACTAAATTGTCCCTGATACAGACAGATGCTGAAGATGTATTCTGAACTCCTTTTTAGCACTATGAAATATTCATTTCTAAACTACAAAATTACTTAAGAATTTTTGAGAAAAATAAAATTGAATATGGTCACTCTTATGAAAGGAGTCAAATTAGTTGTGCTAAGCAGTTGACAAGAAAAGATCTCTTAGCAGATTATACTGAAAGATAACACAGCCTAGAGCAATTTCTTTGAAAGCATTTAACAGTGTGTCCATTTCTATGACTGGGGTGGTTGTTTTTTAAGTTTTTCTCCTTTAAATGACTTATACAGTAGATGGGGCTGCTTCAGTAAATGGTAACAATTATTACTAATACTAGTGTTCTGGGAGCAAAGGAATATAGCTCAGTGGCATAAGTGCTTGCCTAGCAAGCCTGAAGTCGAGTTCTGTTCCCAGTACAAATAAAAAAAACAAAAAAATTAAAAAAAAAAAACTAATACTAGTGTTCTTAGTATTTATTTGGGAAGCCAAATATCAAGCATAAAGACAGACAGTTTCATAAAGGGGTCAGTGTAGAGGTATAAATCCCAAACTATGGAATTTTATAATTTCTGAATTGGAAAAAGCCTTTGGAATATGTTATGTTTTGTTTTGTTTTTGAGGCAAGATCTTACTATGTAGTGCAGGCTGACTTTGAACTCATTTATGTAACCCAGGCTGACCTCAGACGCATAGGGATCCTCCTGCGTCAACCTCCTGAGTGCTGAGATTACAAGCATGTGCCACCATGCCTGGTTTGGAAAGCTTTGCTATTACTAAAAGCTACCCATTAAAAAAAAATACATTGCAGAATAGTATGGGGTATTCTTCACCTTGCAGGGCTACACAGCTATTTCTCAAAACACTCCATTGCCTGTTAAAAACAGAATTTAAAGTTAAACTTCCGATATGCAGATTGTTATTGCTATATCTTTTTTTATTGTATTAGTACATGTTTGTAGTTCATAATGATTACATTTATCATGGGGAGGAGGTACATATATGTGACATATCTGAATTCTTTTGGCCTTTTCAAATATGTAGAGGGGGCTGGGTATATAGTTCAGTGGTACACTGCCTACCTGGCAAGCGCAAGGTCCCGAGTTTGATTGCTGGCACCAAAAATAAATAAAAATAAGAAATAAATAATATATAGAATTAATAATTACTTAACAAATTTTATTAGTAGGATTTGGAGAGGAAGAGTATATACTACAAAGCTTTAATGTTTAAAAATTGACTATTATTTATGACCTAATATATTTTACTAAGATTATAAAAATAGTATGTGTTCTTCTTCATTCCCATGTATTTAATTTTGAAAAATAATTTTTCTCCACTTTGGCACTTTCAAGATGTATTGTCATAATTGTTTCTGAACCTTTCATTTTGTAAAGGTACTGTATTCTAGTCTCTTATCATGCTTTTATGCTAATATTCCATTAGTATAAAAACAATGTCATCATAAAATGAGACTTAAGTATAGCTGTAAGTTTATAAAGAGTGATGTGTTTCTTAGAGAGAGGGGGGGAGGGAGGGAGGGAAAAAGGAAAAAAGAAAGAAGGAAAGAAAAAGAAGAAAGAAAAGCAAAAAAGGAATTTAAAAATACTATCTGGTGACTTTTTCATCAAATCAGTTTTATCTCCATTATTAGAGATTACTAGTAGATTACACTTTAAAATTCAAGGACTCAGTGAGCTCAGTGATTCAGAATCAGGATGTGGCAAATTGTCAAAACTTTGTGTCTGCTTTGATGTAATTCATCTTTGACATAAGAATGTAAAATATAAATGTTAATCCAATAATGAAAAAGTGACTTAAAACTGATTTCTTAACTTGCTTTTCTGTCAGACCTCAATTTGATAACTGTCATTGAAATACTGGTTTTTCTTCTTTATTTTGGACAAACTATAAAATATAAATAATATACTAACATTATTGCTAATGTTCCTACAGATGAGAATGATAATATTGAGATAGATACTAACGAGGAGATTGCTGAAGGCTTTATTCTAGGAGGTGGAGATGAACTTACTAATTTAGAAAATGACCTTGATACTTCCGGTAATTTCA
Source organism: Dinomys branickii (assembly GCA_004027595.1). Classification (NCBI taxonomy): domain Eukaryota; kingdom Metazoa; phylum Chordata; class Mammalia; order Rodentia; family Dinomyidae; genus Dinomys; species Dinomys branickii. The sequence goes on from PVLD010001461.1 coordinate 75,393, forward strand.
AGTTATAAATGTTTTGTCTCCTGCTGCATGGCAAAAATTTATATTTTTATTATCTCATCAATAATAATATGTTCATTTTATAGTTTTATTATACCTTATAACCTCACAAATTATTTAGTTAAATCCACCTTCCATTAGTGTCATGTTACTTTGTTTTAGATTGAATGTTAAAACAGCATTAACATTGGGATAGCAAATAAGCTTGTGTTTTCTTACTACTGAGAGTCACTGTTTTATGTTACATGAGTTTATAGACATTCAGTAACTTGTTCCCTTCTCTTCTTAAATATTTTGATGTAAAAGCCCAGGCATGCTGAGACATGCTTATAATCTCGGCCCCTCTGGAGGCTGAAATGGAAGGATTAGGAGTTCAAGACCAGCCTAGGCAAGAATGAAACCACAGCTTCAAAAACACTCACATGGACTGTGATGAAATTTATCTTAGATCAGTAAATCAGTGAATCGTATTGAGAATTGATCTTTGTAAATTCTTGTTTAAAATATAAAGCTACCTGGGTATGGTGGTGCCCACGTGTAATCCCAGTATTAGGAAAGCTGAGGCAGAATTGCCATGCATTTATTTCAAGCCTGAGCTATATAGTGAGTTCAAGGCCAACGTGAGCTACATAGGGAGAACCTGACTCAATGCCCCCCCAATAATAATAAATAAAGATATCTACTGGTATTTTTTAATAGGTAAGTGTCCTATGTGCATTGCATTTATATTCTATATACCTAAGGGGTTCCATATTGAATTAAATACTTTCAACAATGAAAACAAGTCCCCAATAATTATATGACTAGCAGCAGGTATTCCTTTTTCCATCTTTGGCATGCCCCTACAATGCTAACCAGCTTTGTCTTTTTCTCCATTTGAAATCATGCTATTACTTCTCCTATCATGCTCTTAGAAACAATTGACCAGGATCTTCCTAGCCATAAGAAGTGCCTCCATAGCCTATTAAAATATACTATTGCTAGATGGAAGCTAGTGTGTTTTTAATTATACAAATCCAAAAAGATTCTGATATCTGGGGAAATTTTTTAAATGTTGAACTCAAATTAGAATTGGCTTTTACATCTTTCATAAGTACTGTAGAACTTGGGTAGCTGTGACTTTTTCTGTATGAAGAGAGTTTTGTTGTCACTTACTTACTCTCCCAGAGCTATGACCAAAGGCTTGACTTGAAACCAGTATTATCCCTTCATAGCTAAGGGTATCCATGAGTACATAATTGAAGTCTTAGTACTCAATTTATGAAGGTATAAAATTAGTGATAATGAGTAATATATATGTTCTTTGTAGTAGATTAGGAAGACAGGAAAAATTGTTTTTTAGGTAAGGTGAGGGAAATTTTCTAGTCTCAGCTATTGCAACTTTATGAAATACTTTCAAAAAATTAATTTTAATCCTAACGGGCTTGGCCCTTGTACTTTAAAAATAAAATCTCTTCCTACTTTATGCTAAAAGTGAAAACACATTTCAGTCTTCCTGTTCATAGTTAACTAATAACTAATATATTGTTTACAGCCCCTAGAATGCCAGTAAGCATTGGCAGGTGCATAGATAGCCTTCCCAGTTCAGATCTTGGTTCATTTTATGGCAATAAGAAATGGGAATACAAACTGGAATCTGGACACATGTAGAATGTATTATGGTTTTTATCCTTAATTTATTTTCCCCCAAATTCTTTTTCAATATGTATAAAAAAGTCATAATGTTTTAATAATAAATTGTTTCATCTTTATCTCGAGCTGACCATAGTTCATCAGATATTGTTTAAAAAAGAAGTCTGGCAATATAAAGTGGCCAATTTGCATGAAAGTAATGATAATAGCATTTATTAAGAGTATTATAATTAGAAAAGTTATTAATCTTTATGAAAAATATCATTTACCAAATGGTTGGCATGTCTTTTACAACCATTTTATTAAAAATTGCTGTTTCTATTTATTTCTGAGCTATTTTATTTTTAAAGATTAATTGCTAAAATTATTTGTAATTATTTTTTAAATTATACTCATATTTTATTTAATCTGTATTTAATACATTCCAAAACCATGTTAGTCTTCATTGTATTTCTGCCATCAAAATAGAAAGTATTTGTAACCTATACCTTGTTTTCATGAATATATAAGAATATATATTTATACATTGATTCAAATTGTGTACATGGCCAAGATTGTATTAAGAACTTTTATAATATGGCATTATATACTAAAAACTGAAACAGCAATATAACTTTAAATAAAATGTATCTCAAATCTGTTTTGTTCTTTTGTTATATATAACATGTAGTAACTTATATAAATACGTGCATCATATATATCTTAATTTTTCAGGTAAGCATAGCCACTGTTACACTTGAGCTTAGCCAAAACGCTGAGGAGCAATAGCTACTGTTAACTGCAATGTAATTTAGTTATCTTTACACATGTTGATATAGAGAGAGCTTCCTAAGTGTTTGGTCTGACCTGTTGTGGCTTTTACGTCCTTTTCTTTTCTCCTTTGAAATGTAGTAATTTTTTATGATGTTACCTAAATCGATAACCTGTACATATAAATGAATATTACTCATTATTCATGGAATGTCCATATTTAACAGAACAAAACAGTAAATTGATGGACTTGAAGCTGAAGAAATTCCTAGAAGCTCAGCCACAGGTGACACTCTCTGGTGCTGCTCAGAAAACTGTAGCTGAGAGCTCAGAGCAAGACATTAAGGTAAAACTTATTTAACATTTGGCTCCGTATCTATATTTTCTGGTTTCTACTGTGACTAAAATAAATTTATTAAATTTTTCACAACAAGAGTAAGATATAAAACTTTGTATTAACTAGCTGCTAATACATTATATATCAATATGATAATATGTACTCACATACTATTTTTCAGAGAAACTACTATTTTCAATGGCTGCTTCATGTAGAGGGTATATAGAAACTACTGTTCAGTTCTATAGGCATATTTTTCTAACAGTATTGCCAAGAGATGTCTAGCATGGTTTTCTATAACCCTCAACCTTCTATTTAAATTATCTAAAATTTGTATTTATAAGAATCCATCACACCTAAAGATGGTGATATGACTGAATATAAGCATTTAAGATATTAGCATGTTTTGTGCATTATGAATCTTACCTAATATAACATTTTAGAATGCCACATCATAAGAATATTATTGTTGTTCTTGGGCTGTATGATCCCTGCCCACATGTTCCCCTCTTTTCCTCACAATGTATCATTAGTATTTCTTTAGCTTCAGGGCGCTTTCAGTCCTGTATAACTTTTCACCCACCTGCGGACTGTGGGGATTGCCCTGCTGACTGAAAGGATTTCCTTCCCCTGCCACAGAGATGCTTTGAAGTCCCAAAACAATGACTTTCATTGCTTTACCCCTATATAGTCGGTTTCTGTAAATTGGTGATGAAAGTGTGTGGCAGCAACAGAGGACTTTTGGTCTCTATCTTTGAACAAAAGGAAGCCTGGATCAGGTCTGATTTTTTGCGTTCAATTTAGCTTTCTGCAGTGGGTTTAATGCAGAATGAAGCTGGCCTAAGAATAATACAATGGATTGAAAAGGCTAACTGAATTAGTGGGTTTAGGGGAATACATTTGTAAAGTGGCAGAAGTCCCCAGTCATAAAAAGGTTTCTTAAGATAGGATTTGCTGGTTAATCATACTGATATTTTAGCGTGTTGCCAAGCCTAAAAAAATTTAGCTGTGTTTGTTTATTTTTGTAAATACTTGAGCTTTTACTCTATTGGATAGTTATTATAATAATAGTAGAATTCACACTTTTCCTTAAAAAAAAAAAAGCCAAAATTATTTCTGTCTGAACTACCTAGTTAAGATATTATAAGGATGATATTAATGATAAATATACCAGATGACTTTTTAAAAAGTAAAATAGAGATGTTTTCATTCTTATGGTTTAATTATATTCATAGATGAAATTGGTTTTGCTTTCCAAAATACACTATGTAGTCATTTTTAAAGTTATTCCAACAAAAGGTATGCTTTAAACAGATTGTCTTTGCGTGAATCTCTTTGGTTAAGACTTGAAAACAGTATTGATAAAGAATATATAGAGTCCATCTGTTCTCTTGAAGCTTTCAGCATTGATTTGGGTTTTTATTTTTTTAATAAAATGCAGTTTACACATTTATAAATGAGGCATTCTGTGTTTGTGGAAAAGGATAAACTGTTACCTTCCCTTGAGGATTCTGTATCCCAGGCCTCCTTGAGGCTAGAGAATAGGCCATTGGAGGGCTCCCTCATTACTGATTGTCTCAATGCAGAGGAAGGGCAAAGTCTTGGTAGCTTTTGATAACCAGTTTCAGCATTCAGCAGGCTTAGCTATTAGTCATGCATCTTAGCCTTTCCCTATTTACTTTCAAAACACTTAATAAAAATAATAAAAGATTAGGTATAAAATGAAATATTTGTTTGGTACACAGCACCTCCGTATCTGCAGCTTCCACACACTGCAGTGGTTCAGTCTTCTGGGATATTTCTTGTTGATAGAACCATTTGAATTTGTTACCAGTATTAACATAGGAAGCTCCGGAAAAGATAATTGTAGTTTCCTTCACTGTAAAGGGCTTACTTACAAATCTGGCTTTGGAAAGTTATAGCTGATGAAACGCAATTCAGTGGGGTAGTGTTATAATCCTGCCTTTTAGCCTTCATCCAGCATTAGTGGTTTATCTCAATGAGCATAAAATTAGAAACTATTTCTTCTTGTCGTACAAGTTTGTGGGACTATTCACACTGATGGGGCAAATAGTAGGGTCAGGAGAAGAGAACATGACTTAAATGATACTTATCACCTACAGAAGACTCGAGGGTTCATAGTATCTAATGTATCAGTGTTATCAAGGGTTTAAACCGTATAGCCCAAAGTTTTTAATACAGACAATCGAAACAATATTTAAGTACTTTAAAATTCTTTTTCTTTGTAAGAGTTTCTAAAATTTCTAAGTCAGCATTATCTTAAATAAGCAAAAGTTGCCTTCCTAATGGGTAATTTTATGTTTCTAAGATTAAGACTTCTGTACCATGTTTTGTTTTACTTTTAGAATGGCACAGAAGATCTCCGGCCTGAACGATTACAAAGAGCAACAGAAGGTTTTAGAAATCCTGTTGTGTTCAGCAAGGATTCTACAGTCAGGAAAACTCAGCTTCAGTCTTTCAGTCAATATGTTGAGAACAGACCAGGTAGGAACACTTTTTACAAATGTTCTCCCATTTTATGATTTAACAATATCTGAAGATACACATGTGTATATATGTGTGTGTATATTTCAAAGCTGATAGTGTAAACCCATATTTCAGTACATAAATATCAAGCTTTTTAATAATTTTACATGTCTCTCCCCTTTTTTAAGAGATGAAAAGGCAGAGATCAATACAAGAAGATACAAAGAAAGGAAATGAGGAGAAGGCAGCGATAACTGAAACTCAGAGGAAGCCATCAGAAGATGAAGTGCTTAATGTATATTAATTTTTTGTGTGGTTTCATGATTGCTGATAATTCCAAACTGTATGTGGAAATAGTGCCTTTATTTGTTAAAATGAGATGTTAGGTTTTTTAAGATGTCAATCTCCAGTGCATTCAAAGCAGAGTGAGAGGGGTGCACTGTTGAATTAGTCTGCAGTGTGGTGATAATTGTCAGATAAAAAAAATGAATTTTTCAGAGTTCCACAGCCCCAGCTTCCTTGAGACATTTCCATCAGGGCACTTCCCATAAAGAGATTCCAGTATTGATCTACCGGGAGGATTTTAATTATTACAATAGCAGATACCGCAGAGCTGCAGTTAGAGGGAAAAGTCACATGAGACCTGCTAGAATTTCTCAGCCAACCCATTTTGTTGGCTTGGGTTAATGGGTGTTCAACCTTTCCATTATCCAGATCAGCCGTGAATTACTAGCTGAATGATGTTTGCATTAATATAATATATATGGTAATTTCTTCACTTAATTAACGGGGAGGTTCAGCTCAGTAGGGGTATGGGCTGATCATGTGTAAAATTGATTTGTGAGGGAAATATTTGATAGACCGCAGGGAGAAAGCTGCTTTTGATGGACAGCTGCGGGACAGAAGCAGGAAGAACAAGTCTTAACTTGAATTTTTCTCTGGAAACATAGTTCTTTTTAATGGTGCTACTTTTTTATTATCTATAGTTTGTCGAAATATTTTCATTGTTTATATGGTTGAGATTGTCTTTGTTGGATTTTAAAATCCTTATGAGGGGAGTCAGAGTCATCAACTGCATTTTAGAACTTTTAAAGCTTCTCATTTTAAGTTACTGACTTTTAGAAGATCTGGAAAGGTACAAGTACCAAGGACATCACTGGCGTATTCTGGTGAAGTATTTCCCATAACTTATATGTTGTGGAATACTTGAAGATATTAATATTCACACTAAAGAAATCTGATTATGAAATTTGATACTATTTTTAACTGAGCTAGTCAGTAAAAGCAGTGAGGTTTCTGCTTTCTTACATCTTTGTTATTTATTGTCTTTGCAAACTACCGTATTTATTTTATCCCTTTGGAAGGGACTAAAAGAGAGAAAAAATTCCTTTTGAAAATGCTGTGCTATCTGGTAAATAGGTTCAGAAAGTGTTTATCAGTGTATTCCTAATTTTATAGTTACCATTAGTACTTATAATTACTGTTTTATTTTGTATTAAAATGGAAACATACCCATTTTGTATGACTTTTAAAAATACAAAGATGTTTTTATCAAAATATCCTGAGAAATGATCAGTTTTATTCCTGAAAATATTTCACTTTTGAATTTGTCATAATCAGCTTAATAGTTAGTTGTTTAAAACCTAGTTCACATGTGTGTCCAAATTATTTACTACTTCAGAAGGTATTTAAGCTATACGTAGAGTTTTTATTGATCATTAGAATTCCAAAATACACCATAATTAACAAAATTTTTTATTGTTTCTTATTTAAGGAATACCAAATGATAATTCCTCATAGTTCTTTAGAGATTGATATGCTTGTAGGTAGGGAAAGCATTTGACCGAAAATTGTAAACATTTATTTCTCTGAATAGATAATGCCCCAAGTGTTGATAGTATTGGTAGTGTGAAAGTAATCACTTAGCAGTTGTTCCGTATTTCTCAGCTACTTAGCCCTCTGTGCTCTGTGAGTGTCGATAGATAAGCGGGTATTCCAAAAGGGGCTGTATCTAATCCATAAATAAGAACCCTGCCTATAATGATTAAAATTTCTAATATGAAAATAAAAGTGTTTGGGGTACAGCTCTGTGATAGAGTACTTGGTTGGCAAGCCTGAGGCCATGGGTTCAATCCTCAGCACTGCAAAAAGGGTGAGGAAATGCAAGAAAAATTAAAGATATGTGACACTTGATAATAAAGCTGCTTTTTCGCATAAAACTTATAAGCATAACTTTTTAAACATGGATAATTAAAAAAGTAAATTTTTCAATTAAAATAAAAATTTGCTAAATGGAAGATTAACCAGTTAATATACTACTTGCATTAGATCCTGTGTAGCAAGCTACCTGTCAGGTTAGAATGTACAGCTGTAATAATTAGTAATAAGTAAACAGAATGAAATATTTAAGTATAGGAGCTGGTGGAAGGTACACTAGAGATACTGCAAACTTACTGTTTTTTAAGAGTATTTTAAAGTACTCTTAAAATACTTTTAAAATATTCTTAGAAATATTTTAAAATACTTTTAAGCACAGAAAGAAAAGAAGTCTTTTAATTTTGTATTAGTCTAGCATAAATGATTTTCTCAGGCTACATATTTTAAGGATCAATTCCATAGTAAAACTCTAATTTTTGTATATTACACTTTTGAATTAAAGGTATATTTTGAAGTCACCAAGAGGGAAAATTCTCTTCTGTTTTGATTCATGCCTAAGTAACTCTGACATACCTCTAAGGAGAGTTTTTTTAACTTAGTGTTATCTTGTTAAATTTGGCAAATCAGTATGAAACTATAAATATAACATTGAACAGCTAAAATATTTTCTATTTTCAAATATTTGGTATACATCATACATACAAAAAAATTTCTAAATCACAGGGAAGCACTTGCTATTTGGTACTAAGGGTGATATGCAGGGTATATTCGGTTCTCTAGGTAAGTGCTTTACTAAGTGTTTGTAAAAAGGAAAAAATGCAACTTACAAGTGATTTTTTTTCCTTCCTGTTTGTTCTCCTTAACAGAAAGGGTTCAAAGACACCAGTCAGTATGTTGTAGGAGAATTGGCAGCACTAGAGAATGAGCAAAAGCAAATTGACACCCGTGCCGCGCTGGTGGAGAAGCGCCTTCGCTATCTCATGGACACAGGTATGGTGCCCAATTACACTGTAAACAGTTTTGGCAAATTGAGCGTTCACAAACTCTTATAGAGTTTTGGAAGTGTGAATCTTTGAAGCCTGAATGTTCAGCAAAACTGCCTTGAAAATAAAAAGGCTGCGATTTGCAGCCACCTCTCTGGGCCCTGGTGATAAGAGTGCCTTCCTGGGAAGTGATAACTTGCCCTGATACCGTGTGAGCCAGCACTATTGAACAGTGTGCTCATCCATGCAGAGTTGGAATACACATCTGTGCCTCATTGATATGCCACTGCTTTAAAAAAAAAAAAAAAGTAAGATCTTTACTGTTCTACTGATTCATTGGGGGGAAAAAAAAGATTTGGCCAGCTAAAGCCATGTACTGCATGAAACAGAGCACTGTGCAGAGGGGACGGCTCCACGGACTAGATCACTGAAATTTGAGAATACTATCTGGTTACTGATGCTCCACAAGTTTTTTCAAGAGAACAGGTTTTTAAAAGTCTGTAATACTTTGTGTCACAGTTGCATTTGAAAGGATTAAGGCATATAGCAACGTTTATAAAGATGGATTGGAGCAGCAAGTTAGATCCTAACCAGAGGGTAGATCGGCATTTAATGCTGATTGCAAATGGTGATTTACTAGATCTAGGAACACAGTGAGCTATTAGAAAAGAACTGTATGTATCTGTATATGTATATTTCTTTAAAATGCTGCTGTTCCTGCAGAAGGATGAAAATGAGAAATAGATTCAAAACATTCACATATATTAAGGGTACGTGTCAAAAGTAAGGCTGAAAAATATATCCTTTGATCTAATTAATTGCCTTAATTTTAGTTTTATAACAGGATTAAACTAGAGTAGTATGACTTATGATAGGAAGTCTTTTGTAATGTTTTTCAAAAATGCGTTTATAATAGAAAACAACTTGAGAAATAAAGATGTGTATGCAATATTTGTATGCATATGTTAGTGAAATTCTGACATGCTAGAACAGAGGGATATGAGGTTTTTAATGGCCCACTGGGCTTCAAACTGTGTTCTGTGGAACCCCAAAACTTCTTCAGTGGCACTTTAGAGACTTAAAAGAAGGAGGCAGAAAGTAGACAAACATCTGGGTTCCTTACCTCACTTCAGAGAGTATAGCTTTGAGTTTATTTGAAATGGTGGGCCTCTTGGAAGCGCTTGTTTCAAGAAAAGTTTCTACTGCTTAAAATTTAAAACCAAAAAAAACTTCTTTGAGAAAACTATTACCTAATTCTCTCATTGTTCAGGTGAGGTTGTATAGCAAATGCTCAGGCTAACACAGATCATCAAATGGCAGCCCTCAGACTCGAATTCAGGTCACCACCAGATCCTGTTATACAGGACCTTTCACACTATGCCAGATTACATAGAGACATGTCAATCATTTCCCTAACAAGTTACACGCATGTTCAGTCTTGTCCAGGCAATTGCTTTACATTTACATTTTTTCCTTTGGCTTCTAAGGGATTTAAAAAATATTGGCTACGATCACAATATAAAAAATATAAATAATTAGATAGTGTAATTTCTAACATATAGTTTTAAATTATTTCCTTAAATATATGTTATTATGTGTATTTTTCTCAAATATTTTAAGGAGACAAATTTGGTGGGGTTTTTTTAATAAATGTAGTAAAATAGCTTTGCTAATTGTGTTGTATGAATTAGATATTAATGTACACAGAGCCTTATTCTCTAGCGAAAAAACTAGTTCTGTTTCCTTTTTCATGTAGAACCTGATTATTGAGGATTCTAACAAAAAGAATTTCAAATTCTCCTTTCCTACCCACATTACCATTAGTGGAGCTTTGAAATAGCCCGTTCCAACTCTAGATGATTTATCATACAAAAGGCAGTCATAAATTAGAGATTCTAAAATCCCTTTGCGAATTTTGGTATTCCTTATTTCACAGGACAAATTGTGATCCTAACTACGCCTGCTACTGCAAATTCAAACCAAAACTAACTAGATACCCCAACTTGATAAATTTCAAGAATCACTTGGGACTGTATTGAACTCTCTTCAGTACAGATAATGTTTTAAGATTTCCCTAAACCCAGTGTGGTGGCCCATACCTGTAATGCCAGCACTCTGGCAAGAGACTAGAAGTTTGAGCCCAGCGTGGCCAACTTAGTGACTTAGGGAGACCATGTCCCAGAATGAAAAGGGCTGAGGAATGGAGTTTAGTGTAAAGGCTTTGGATCAAGTCCCTAATACCACAGGAGGGGGGAGGGGGACAAAAACTGATAAAGGCATAAAATATTAGAAGACCAAAGCCATGTATTTATATCATTCTTTTTAGTTTTGGGTTCCAGTGCATTCCAAGTTTTCATTTAAGGTATTAATACGCTCTTTCTGGTATGTTACAGATTAAAGATTTTGGTGTACTTTCTGATTCTTAACCTTAGAATGAAGCACAGTGTATTCTTCCCATGATAAACTGAGGCTCAGCCAGGAGAAATAACTCATTTAAGAGGGTCTTACTAGAGGTACATAGAAGAGAGACTTAAAGAGAAAGAGAAGGAGAGAAAAGGGAGAAATCATGATCAAGGGATGTTATAAATATTATGAAAATTCTACCATAAAACCCATTCTATATAGTTAATGTGCACTAAAAAAAAGACGATACCATTAATAAAGGCAGAGCAGGACTCAAACCTGGTTTTTTGGGCTTTTAGCTCTTAACTTAGGTATCTTTTCCTACCATACCTTCTTCACTGAAAAAATACACTTTACTTCCTCTTTTAAGTTTTTGTATACTTACAGATATTGATTGTATTCAATTTTTTACTGATTTAAAATTAACAATATAAAATTTACTATTTGAAAGTATATAATTCTGCAGCATTTAATATATTCACAATATTATATAATCACCACCAGTATATTTTTCAGAAGTTTTAATTTCCACAAACTAAAATTATATACTTCTTAAGCAATAACTCCATCCCTTCCTTCCATAATTCTCTGAGAAATCTGTATTTTCTGTTTCTGCAAGTTTGCTTTATTCTAGATATTTCATATAAATGGAACTGAATAGTACTTGTCCTTTTGTGTCTAGCTTCTTTCACTTAACCTAATGTCTTCAATGTTTATCCATCTTGGGCTGGTTGTGGTGGCACACACCTGTAACCCCAGCACTCAGGAGGCTGAGGCAGGAGGATTGCTACACATTTAAGGCTATCCTAGGCTACATAGTGCCTTCAGCGCCAGCATGAACTACATAGTGAGACTGTGTCTAATAAATATATATATATATATATATATATATATTTACTAAATATATATATAACTTTTTAAATTTTTGTTAAAGAAAAAATATAGAACATCAAAATAAGATAATAAGAGATTAACAATGGCTATTATATTGTGCATCGTTATCTTCAAAGTAGTTTCTCAGATTACAAGATATGGGCAGGCATAATACGTGCTATATTTTATTTATGCATCAGCGTGGACAATTAGGTTGTTTCTTCTTTTTAGCTACTTCGAGCACTTGTGTACAAGTACCTGTTTGAAACTCTGATTTCAGGGGCATTTTGTTTGTTGGCTTGTTTGTTTCTTTAACAGGATCTCACTAAGTAGCGCAGGTTGGCTTTGACCTTGTCACCTTTCTACCTTAGCCTTCCTAGTGCTGTGACTACAGGCAATCACCACCATGCCTGGCTAGTTCTTGATATATACCTGGGATTGGAATCTCAGAATAATATAGTAATTCTGTAGTCAATTTTAATTGAATTGTGAGGTTTATTTAGAATTCAGAAAACATATTCCAAAAGTAAACCTGTTATAAGTGTTCACATGTCAAATATTTCACAATGGCCTATTAATTCAAGCCAGGCACCGTGGCACTTCTCCATGTTCGTGGCTACTCCGGAGACTGAGGCAGGAGAATTGCAAGTTCAAGACCAGCATAGGCAACTTAATGAAACCTTGTCTCAATTTTTGAAAAGCCAATTTTAAAAAGTATTAGTCCAAAATGTAATGACATAATATGAATAGTTATCCTAGACCTAAGTCTAAGGTTCCCTGAGTTTGAGCAACTCTGCATTTTAAGGGTCACCTGTTTTACACGGATGCTCTTGCCCATTGAGAAGAGGTAAAAGCATTGTACAAGAGCCTGGATGATGGTCCAAAGTGCTAGGCATTTCTCCTGGCATTTTGACAGCAAGTTTTAGCAGGAAAATAGAAAGAAATGTAAGAGAGAGCCTCGGTGGGTCATGCAACAAAATGAAAAGATGCCAAGGAGGAGGAAGGCAATGGCTGGGAAAGGGCATCAGTGACAGACACCGAGCAATGTGAGGCTATGTACGTCTGGTCCCTCTGCAGTTGCTGGCTTAATCCTGAATTGTGGTTGTTTGAATACTGTGTGTGTGTGTGTGTGTGTGTGTGTGTGTGTGTGTGTGTGTGTCTGTTTTACTGCAGGTGAAACCCAAGGCCTTCACACTGAGCTACATCCCCCACCCATTTTTATTTATTTACTTTGGGGGGTACTGGGGATCAAACTCAGGACCTTGCGCTCGCCAGGCAGGCGCTTATGCCACTGGACCTATTTATTTATTTTTTAAATTTTGAGACAGCGTCTTATTAAGTTGTCCAGGCTGGGCTTGAATTTGCTGTCCTCCTGCCTTAGCCTCCCAGAGTGCTGAGATTACAAAGTGTATGCTACCACTCTTGGTTTATTTTTATTTGAAAATGTGCTTCAAGTTATATTATTTTCTGCCATCCCACCTTGAGACCTATAAAACTTTAATGCATATTCTTCATTTTTTGTATGCTCTGAATTACATGCACATGTAATTGTTGAGAAAGAAATTTTGAGTTTGTAGCACATAAAGGTTGTTATTACTTTTTTGGGAATAACAAAACTTGTTAGAAATATATCCTATGTATATTCCAAGCTGACCCTGTATGTAGGTACAGTGATAATGTATGTGCCAGCAATGTTGTAACTGCAAAAGTACAACTGCATTTTATAATGGAAATGTTAATGGGCCCTTTTACTATAGTGCTAGCAATTGTGTTACTATGATGAATGGTGTTTCTTTTCCATTCTCAATCTGTTTTCACTTTCTTATTATAGAATTGTAGCTTTTTATTGTGTTTTTAAGTGACAGTATTTGGTTTACATTTTGTTTTGGTTGAAATTAATTGTCAAGTTGATCAGCTTTGGAGATGACTAGGAGATGACTGTGAGGAAACACAATGCTGGGTGTGTCTGGGGGGGTCATGGAGCCTTGACTTTGGTGTCTGTATCTGGCCCCTCATCCCTTCCTCTCTGGTACGCACCCCCCACCTTGCTGTGCTTCTCAAACACCACTAGCTGAATATCTTTGCTCTGCTATGTCCTTCCACTATCATATTTCTCCCTGGGAACCAGCCTACCATGTACTGAATCTCCTGAAACTGTGAGCCTTTAAATTATGGATATTAGGTATTATATCCCAGTGATTGGAAAGCATACAAATTAATGTGTGTTCGTTACAATAAAATTACTTCTTCTGACTTTATAACCTTTGATCACTGAGTAAAAAGATCATGATAGCCTTCTTGAATCCCTGAGCCAAAAATACCAATTCCATAGCTTTTTCTAAAGAGTATTTACTCCAAAAACCCAGTTGTCATTTAGAATATTAAATACACTTAGGAAAAAATGAATTGAAAGAAATAGCTAGGCACAGTGGCACACATGTATCATCCTAGCTACGCAGAGGTTGAGTCAAGAGGATGTAAAGTTCAACCCTAGCCTGGGCAATTTAGCAGCTTAGCAAGACTATGTCTCAAAATAAAAAATTCAAATGTGTTGGGAATTTTACTCAGTGTGAACATTCTGGGTTCAATGCCCAATTACTGCAAAAGAAAAAGGGAGGGGATAACTTTTCTATACATTCTTCAAAAAGATTCCTTACCTTAATAAGGAATCACATGTAATACTAAAGCTGCTTTAAAGAGGAAAATTGGAGCTGAGCATGGTGGCACACTAGTGAAATCCCAGCACTCAAGCTGCTGAGGCAGAGGAATCACTGTGAATTTGAGGCTACACAGTGAGTTCTAAATGAGCCTGGGCGTCAGTGAGACCCTGTCTCAAAAAACCAAGAAGGAAAAGGGAAAAAAATGGCTACATATAACACACAAAAGTAAAAATGTACATGATTTGTTATAGGAACTTCTACTTTTGAATCTCCAGAATTACCTACTATCTTCACCTAAACATGACATCGATGGTCAATTTTTATTGTGTGCTAATAATTATATATCTAGCTCTAGAAGATGCTCTACACACATAATTTTGTTGTTTTTCACAGTAGCCTTATGAAATAAATTTTGTTAATAATCAGGACTATTAGGAATCACAGTTTTTCAGTGGAATAAGCGCTTGCCTAGCAAGCGCAGGGTCCTGAGTTCGATCCCCAGTACCGCAAAAAAAAAAAAAGGAATCACAGTTTTCACATAAGGAAACCAAGGCTCAGAGAAGTAAGTTTCTATTCCATGCAGTTAACAAGTGATAAAGCATCAGTCCAAACCCTATCTCATAGCTCTGGAGCACACCTCTCAGATACTACCTGATCCATCTCTCATTTTCTTAGAGGTAAACTTCTTATTTTCTGAGAGTCCTGTTAATATTTATCTGGATGCTCTCATTTTGTTATCTATCATTAGTAACTCAAAAGAAACAGATCAAAGGTGAGGGTTAACTCATGGTATGACACTTGCTTAGCATATATCTGGGATGTACCTTGGTTCATTCACCAGAATCACAAAAGAAAAAAAATACAGATCCGTATTCTTTTAGTTTATGTAAAAAGATGGGAACTTAACACACCTATTTGACTCATTAGTGATTCAACAAGCTCATTATTCGTTTACCCTGGTCATCACAATGTAATTATCATGAAAATCAGACTGTAAAGCATCCTCCTTTGGAATAGGCAAAAGGGAGAAAAACAGACTCCTTTTAAGAAAAATCATACACCTTTCTGCTTATTTTAGAACATTCTGAAACTTAAATGTAATAACTTTTAGGAAGTCCTTTTTCAGTATTGACTACTTACAAATGCAAAAAAATGATCTTCTAAGGTTCTGTAAAAAGTAAAACCAATTAAAATTTAAGTGACCAAACTTCTGAATTAAAGCAATCATTTTAATGTTAGTAACTTAAAATTATAACACTGGATAGGTGTGTACATTTCCTAAGTTAAAGCCCCTTAAAATTTTACTCTTATAATAAAAATGTGATCTTGATCTCTTTGAATATGAAAATGTAATCTTAGCTATTAAAAAAAGTATAGTGTCTCAGTACATCAGAAGAGTTTATAGAAAATCAGTGCTTCAGTAGCAGGAATACTGGTTCATTCAGTGTCATGTCTCTTGATTAGAGTCAAAATACTCAAAATTATTACAGTTTTAAATATTATATGCTTGAAATACTATATATGATCACAGAAGATTTGCTCTGTGGATAAGTAACAGAAAGGCAAGTGCAGAAGGTGTTTTTTTTAAACAGCATTTCTGTGATTAAAGTACAAAGTAATATAATTTCACTCTCATTGATTTATTTTCTGTTCATAAAGGCATTAAATGATCACTGTTTTGTTATTGTAACAGTGTACTGTTATTGCTAAGCTGGTATACTGCGTGTATACTATAAAGCAGGCAGATTGTGCTCGCTTCGGCAGCACATATACTAAAAAGCAGGCAGATTTTTGCTGCTGTGACTCATAGATATTAAGTACAAAATTGAAGATACAGCCAATCCTTTAAAATCTTTTTAAGGATCAAGCATTTTATGTTTTATATGGTTTTTTAAATGTTTTTAATGATTTAGACATAGGCTTATAAGTTTGATTAAATTCATTTAGTTATTAAAGTCACTATTTACCATTTGAGACCATGTAGATATTATCAGATAATGACCATGTTTATGGTACTATATAAGGATTAATTAAGTAACAAAAACTCCATTGACCACCAGTGGTAAATGTAATTGAATTAGCAGAGCAGTAAAATAAATATAGACAAAATAAATATAGACAAGAGAATATGAGGAAGCTTCTGTAATGTTTTAGATTAATAGGCATGCAGAATTCTTCACATTTTTTATTATGTTGTCCCTAGATGAATTCAAAGTAATTGGGGTGGTTAATTTTATTTACACAGAGCCGTTCACAGCGCATTAAATAATAGAGATAATTGAACAAGAATTGTCAAGTGTGTACTGATATCAGACATATTACAGAAGGGAATGTGCATAAAACTTCATTTCTATGCAGCCATTGTTTATGGTAATTAAGTACACAGATTTATCCCTTGGTTGCCTTCCAAGCTTATGGCAACTGCTATTGTTGTGCTCCATTAATATGTAATCAGGAAATAGTTTAATTTTCTAATCTGCAGTTTGAGAATTCACTTTCTAACAACTCTTAATTACTGCATTGCCCTAATGATGCTCATGGTTATGAAAATTGAACCAATAAACTCAGTGGAAGAAGCCAGAGGGGATTATAATTCCAGAGGTGGTGCTTACTTAATAAACTTGTTATGCCTTCACCAGAGGGAGCTCAGTGTCCTTCACAAGCATTCATTTTACATTTTAGAATTTGCATCTCCAGTATTTAGGAGAAAGAAGTATTCTAAAATCTGTGTATGAAAAATGAGATAATATTGTCCTGATGCTTCTAGGCATTTTGGTCTTTCAAAAGTTATTTAGGGAATAGGTGACAAAAGATGTACCTGTTATTTTTAACTGATTTTGTGTAACTTATTTCTGTAAAGTATTCTTATTTTGCTTATTTGCTTTAATTCATAAAAGTATATATGAGAGCTGTATCTATAAAATATTTGGATAACATTTTGTTTTGGCTAATTACTCCACTTTTAGATCTATAAGTAACTTCTTTTTTTCTCTTCTCACATTCTTCCCCACTTGACTATAGCATGAATGAATTGATCGATTTATCTATTTATTTATTGTTGGTGGTGCTGGGGATTGAACCCAGGGCTTTGTGCATATGAGGGAAGAATTCTAACACTGAGCCACATCCCCAGCCCTGACTATAGAATTTAAGGACTAACGTACCATCCAATTATTAAATTGTGGATACATGGTTTTTCTTCCATAACAGTTAAGTTTGGTTTAAGCAAAATAACTCAGGGAAATTTTATTAGTTTGATTTCTGTGATGAAACATGCAAGTACCATCTCTTTGAGCCATACCCTAAAGGGCATGTCACACGTCATGGCAAGGTACAGTACGTAGGGAAGTCTTCTCGGTCATCTTCCTTTCCCCCCACAGAATGGTCTCCTAAAACGAGTAAGAGTGAATGGTAATGGGCTGGGGATATAGCTCAGTGGCATAAGCACCTGCCTGGCAAGTGCAAGGTCGTGAGTTCAAAAAAAAGAGTGAATGATAATAACAAGTTCAACTAAACATGTACCAATCAATACATGACCATATCTTTATTAACAAGGAAAAAAGGAAATCCTCTGTTAACATTCTCCGACGGAGACTGACTTTCATTCAGTGAAGGTAGTATCGCTTCAGTAAAAGAAAAGAAAAGAACGTTTTTAATGGTTTGGGTTGTTTCCAACCTAATGAAATGTATGTCAAAATATTAGTAAAATTTGTCCTTTTATAATTAGGTTGCAATTATTTACTTTCTTTTATCTTTCATTTTCTTGCCATTTATTGCATTTTTACTATACTAGAGTTAGTAAGTACTTCCTTGATATTATTTCTGAAATTATATCTACAGTAAAAAATTATTCTCAAACTTCAGTATGCATCAGAATTAGCAGCCGAGTGTGCAGATTCTCATTGTGCTCTGGCTCCTTCCCTTTTCGTAATGCATGAAAAATGGGATCTGTGGATCTGCATTTTTACAATATTCTCTGACTCTGAACCAGGTGGTCCACAGATTTCTCTGTTGAGAACACTACTTTAAAACCATATCTGCACTAGTAATGAGTTGGCACAGAAAATGATCCAATTTTGAATATACTTAAATACCTCCTCCATTATTCTTCCATTGTTCCTTGTTTAAAACTCCTTCCAGATGGGGAGTTATCTATTTAATCTTTTGGTAATCCAAATTCATCATGTCGTCTTCTCATGGAAGGCAATGAGTAGTATTAATTATTAAACAGGGAATGTTCTACTTTAAAGAAAACCTAAATTGGTTTTGCCCATGCTATAAATGCAGCCATTCTTCATGATCCTCAATGAAGTCTGCATTTGTAGAGAAAAGATGCCTGATGGCTATATTACCAAGAAGCCGGATCTCCAACTACATTGTACTTAGTGCAACAGAATGCAGCTGGCTCTGTGGATAACAACAGCACTGATTGGCTTCCTGAAGTGTTACTTTCCTGCCTGGGAAGCTGTTTTATATAGTTCTCTCAGTGTTAGAACAATAAATACATTGGGTTTCATTTATCCCTTTTGAAAGAATTATTTTTTCACAATTTTTGAATTATGAATAACATGTTCCTTGTCATCTTAAAGAGTAAGAATGTATGCATATCACCTATAGTTGTCCTTGAGGCTTGTTTTTAAACTCAATTAATAAAGCCATTTGGGGAGCATTTTCTTTTTGATTATAGAGCTGCTGTACAATAAGAGTTCATCATTGCAGTCCCTTGCTATTTGACTTCATTAAAAGTTGTATAGAATTTATATTAACAAGATGACTCACAAATATTATAACCAGACACATTAGGGGTTTATTAAATATTTTTGAAGTAATCAACTATATTCATTTCTTTATACCATTTAGCAAAACATTAATGGTTCCTGCTTTAGGAAATGTGTAAGGTCATTCTAACATACTAAAATACTTTATGACATACACAGTATACAGCGATCCCCCTTACCCACATGTTTACATTTGCCAAGCCTGCCTAAATCTCTGGGTTTGATTTTAGCTCAGCATTGAGGAAAAAAAGAGCAGTCCTTTACTTCACGTTACCCTCATCTCTCTCTCATTTATGTCTCAACAAGAGCAGAACCACTCATATACAGGGACAGAGAGTAGCTTTTAGGGTATAGTCACCCATACCCACAGCTTCATTCACCTGCAGTCAGCCACGGTCTGAAATACATCACTACGTACCATCATCAGGTCGGTAGTAACCTAACACTACATCATAGCACCTATATCATTTCACTTTCTTTATCTCATCCTGTAGGTACTGTATCACGTCATTACAAGAAGGGGAAATAAGCTGCTCTGAAAGACACCGCATTCATGTATTTGAGTCATGTGTAATATATTGTTATAATTATTTCATTATTAGCTATGGTTGTTAATCTCATTTAGTTTATAAGTTAAACTAAATCATAGGTATAGGGAAAAAAACACAGTATTATATATGGTGTTTGGTTCCATCGGCAGTTCCAGGCAATCAGCAGAGGCCTTGGATTTATCTCGCGTGCATAAGGAGAGACACTAATATAATTATTTCAGAACTTACCATGCTTTCTCCCAGGGCCTGGTACATGCTAGACCAGCTCTCTGCTACAGAGTTACACCTCGAGCCCTCATGTTTATTTTATATGATTGAGAGTAAAAGCTAAGTAGGGGTGTAAGAGAATTAATTTGGCTTGTTCTGACATTATTTAAAACTGCTTCCAGGAAGCTTTCCTAGATCGTACTACTAGCCAGAATTATTTTCTCCTTCCTTATAACACTTTTCAGAAATCTTCATTTTAACACATGCATGTCTCAGCAGCTCATAAAATGTTTCACTTAGACTAGCCAGGCCAGTGTGATATCGTTCATTCATGTTTTGGCTCCCTCGAGGACTCAACAGTGCTTTGCACATAAATGTCAGAGTAAAACATTTGTCCTTTTGAAGTAAGTAGATTTTTAAAAATCTCATCATTCCATTCCACTCTATGCTCTTCCTTGAAATCTTAGAACAAATATTTTGAGAAAAGGAATAAATTAAACATAAAATAAAAATTATGCCACTTCTTTAAGTTTATCAGATTCAAAAATAGAACCTAGTTGATGGCATTTGTTCTTAATTTTATAGGTAGTTTCATAAGTTATTTTTCTGTTCTTGCTTGCCTATTTTTTCACTCCTATTTTAGCCATATCTTTCTAACTTGCCTATTAGTAAAAGGTGAAAGATTTATATGATCTGAAGAGAAGCCAGAGTATCCTATTAGAAAAAAAAGGCAATAAAGATAGAAACTTTTGCTGGGGCTTATATAAATTGCTATAAATATTTAAGCAATAAAAATATTGCTTAAGCCTAAGATTTTTGTATTTGAAAAAATAAACGTTACTATATTATATACACTTAGGTAAAAATTAAATTTTCTATTTTCACTCAGAATGAACTGTTACTTACAAGATAACTATTAATTATAATGTTAAAAGATAGTTTTGAAGCCAAGCATGTTAATACACATTTTTAATCCCAATTACTTGAGAGGCTGAAGCAGGAAGATTGCAAATTTGTTACTAGCCTGGGCAATTTAGCAGTACCTTGTCTTAAAATTTTAAAGAGACTGGATGTATAGCTCAGTGGGAGGCCCTGGGTTCATTGAACTACCAGGTAGGTAGGTAGGTAGGTAGGTAGACAGACAGATAGTAGAAATGTCCAAAGTCATAGTAGAATATATGCCATTTTCCTTGATAAATTTAATTACATATACAAATATATAAACTTGGAATTCAATACATATCTTAGGTTAGAATTAATAAATTTTTCAAGTTATATGTCTTTGTCTCCTACATAATTTCTAAATATTTAAATATTATATCTGTTTATAAGTCAAACTACTCATCAGCATCATCCTAGTTTAACTAAAGATTTAAGCTGGAGTACGTGAGTAGCATAGAATGCACTTCTTGCTCAGAAACACAAACAGCTAGCCAGGCTCTAAGTATATTATCAGGCAAGTTCTTTCAGAAACGTATTGCTAAAGAAGCTTAACATTAATTATTGTAACTTTGGGAAGATTACATCCACACTAGCCTTGTAAGAAGCAGCATACACTTCTTGACCTCCAATACTAGAGCTTTAAGACACAGAATGGCATTTTACCAACTTTAATGGGATAACCAGTATAATCTTTCAGCAGTAAGGGAAGAAAAAGTGTTTAGAGCATAATACCCTTCTGATTCTAATAGAGGCTGCCTGTTGTGTGTATTGCAATCATAATTCATTCGTTTCTTTTATTTTTGCTTTAATTATTTAGAAGGAAATGTACTTTTATAAAGTAGCATGTTGCTTATTAGCTTTTTTACTTCAGTCATTATTTCTATTTGCATGCCAACTTCTTTTTGTGGCATAGATAGGTAGATTAACCACCTATGTGTATGTGTGTTGTGTAAAATATTTACCCATAATTTGAGAGCTCTAAAATGTACTTATGTAAAGACATACCACAGTTTTAGACATGCCTATTTGCATTATTTCCTTTTTAATGTAGCTTATTATTTCCTAGTTATGATTCTACAGTATCATATACCATATGACTCCCCAGCCAGTACTCCTCTCCTCTTCTGTATTGCTTTGTGCCTGGAAATACCAAATACAGTAATTTACCCAATAAATAGAATGCATATATTATGGTTTCTCTATATGTAATTAATTTCAAAGCAGACTGATGATATTTTTCAAAATTATCCTTCCTAAAATAAAGAAATTTAGCACATTTCTATTCAGTTCAGTGCATGAGATTTCTGGATTATGATTAATTTTAATAGCTACATTAAAAAATCTATCTGACATTGTTAATTAGAGTAATCTCTAAAGCCAGTTAAATGTTTCAGAAGACAAACAGTTTAATTAGCTAACCTCAGAGGTTCCCCTCCCCCATATGTGCAGTGGTCTTAGGCTTGGTGTGAGCCTTTCAAGCATTCTTCAACAATTGGATGAAAGGGGATTTTTAGGCAGATTAGACGAGGGGATCCTTTATATGTTGTTCTTAATCCTGAGATACACAGCATCTACAAAGTTTTACAAAGAAATGAAAATTTAAATAAATTTTACTTTGACTATCTAGTTAGCATGAATTACAAGTTAAAATAGCCAGTGATCAGACTACTTAATAAATGTGTTCTTTTAATTATGTATAGGAGCAGAAAGTACATGCTGGGGTGGAATAGCAAGTGATATGGCAGATTAACATTCTAAAGGGGTGAAGGCTTTTTTCCCCCCACCCCGAAATCGTGCTTTTGTTGTACTCTCCCATGGTGCCAATAAATGTTTGGAAATAATTTCAGAAAGTAGAAATAGAACTGTTAGATTTCATTGTTGGTGGGTTTTTTATTTCTTCTTTAGATTTCTTTACTGTTCTTGTGTGTTTATGCTTTCTCATATCAAGAAATCTTGAAAGTTTAATATGCCCTTTTTACAATATAAAATGCTTGGGTCTTCAAAAATTGGAACATTTAGTGTTATATAAATCACTACTTTCATTTTCAAAATTTGTAAGAAGGAAAGATTTCTCCCATACTTGGAGTTTTTGTTTCTTTCTTTCTCATTAGTTGGTTCACTGTTTTTTAGTGTTTAGTTTGCCCACACAGTAAATGTTATTTGTGGATGTAAATTTTTAAAACTGTTATATGAATTGCAAAATTGTCAAAATAATAAACCGCAAGTAAGTATAATATATAATAAATAATACCAGTTTAGAGTGGAAATATTAATTTCTCCAACTGCATGTGCAAATGTGTCCTGTATTCACATTACATGAAATTCTGTGACACCTAATTTTAAAATGGTTTTGAGTGGATAAGCCCATTAAAACTAAAAAATTAATTTCCTCTCTGTATTTTGTATAAATACATGGTAAGGTGGCATTTGAAGTTCAAATAGCTTAATTGAGTTTGAAGGGGGAAAGGTCATTTAATTGGTCTATTGAAATGTTAACAGAAACAGATATGCTGTGGAATAGACTTTAATGGCAGCAGTGTTGCACTAATGTCTGTATTCACTTGCAAAATTGTTAATTAGGGCACTTTGGTAGTTCATTTGTTTTGTATTGATGTGCTTAGTCCAATGGGAAAATCAGTTTTATAAAAGAAATTTACGTGTCTTGCTAGAGCCCTGAAATTCATGTTTATATTTTATTCTCGAGAAAATATTACATATGGCAAAACCCAAGTACATCTTCAGTTAGAAACCTCTGCTTCTGTGCTGCATAGTAGAATATCATCATAATTTTTGTTTCACTCCCTTGATAAAGTTAAAATGTCCTATGTACACATCTGAACTGTGAGTCTGTGAGGAACTTTATTAGCTGAGTATGTCTACAAACTAAAGTCATTGTTTCTAGGGAAAACAGGTTAAGTAGTTAAAAAGGAAAGAGCAGGCAATAGGTAGCATTGCTAATTCCATCCTCTAAGTCAGGGTATAAATAACATTCTGGGTAATGTATTTTGCTTACATAAATGCTCATTGCATTAACAAGAGGCAACTGCTAAGAAAGAAAGAGTTTTCCAAGGAATTTTAAAAATTTCTTTATTAAGCCTTATGTATTTTATTTATTATAAGTGGAAACTTTGTTATGAAGTTCTGTTCCTGAATGTTGACCTTATATATACATAGTGCAATTTATATTAAAGCAATTGTGGAGTAAGAAAGGCCAAGAATCAACATTTGAACACAACTTTATAATGTTCTAATGTGGCACTTTATTTTGTCTATATTACTACGACAAATATTTGTGAAATGGAGAATGTTTGTCTAGACTTTTTTTATTAATGAAAATACTGAAATCAGAGCAAGAGCAGGTATTTTCTGACTCTCATTCCAGCATGTTTTCCTTTTCCTTAACCATGCCACTATACAGTTCATTATTTAAAATTCAACACATAGCTAGGCATGGTGGCATATGCCTATAATCCCAGCACTCTTAGGAGGCTGAGACAGGAGGATAAATCCCAGCACTCTTAGGAGGCTGAGACAGGAGGATAAGTTTGAAGCTGGACTGGAAAATTTAGTGACTTAGTGAGACCTTCTCTCAATGTACAAAAAGGGGGGGTTGGTAAGGATGTAGCTTAGCTCAGAGGCCCTGGGTTCAATCCCCAGTACCAAAAGAAGAAAAATAAAAAAATCAGTACTAACTCTTTATTTTGAGAAAGAAAAGAATCCAGATTTCTCTTTTAAAAGCCTTATCTGAGGCTAGCATTGTAACTCAGTGGTAGAATGCTTACCTAGCATGTATGAATCCTTGGCACAGAAGAAAAAAAAAAAAAAAGAGAGAGATCACATTAGGTTATTTGCTATAGAGTATTATTCACAACTAAATAATTCTCTAATTTGGATCTCCCAAATATGTAAAAATTTTATACTCTGCCTTATCTCTAAAGCATAAACCTTTTATACTTTAGACCCTAAATTTTAAAGAATATGAATTATATTTGTGATAAAAATATATTTTAAAAAATTTCTTTAGGAAATAGTAGTTTTACTGTAACAATTTAATAATGACTTTGTATTAGAGTAAATTTCTTAGGTTCTAGTGGTTTCATTGTTTTTTAGTTGTTTGTATGTTGTTAAAATATTTTTAGAAAGAATTACATTAGTCTCATACCACGAACATTTTGGGTTCATTGCTGTGTGCTTTAAAATATGCTTTACTAATCCTTGGTAGGATTAGTAACTTGGATCTTGATTCTGTTCACTTATTTTTTAAAATACATATATGTACAATCTTTATTTCACTTGGTAGGGTAATCAAAATTGTAGAACTTTTCATTGTACCAGTATGCAAATATATTTACATAGGAATAACTCTAAGCTTCCTTAAAGAGGGCACAGAATTGAAAACTGAAGCAACTAAATAAAGTTTCTCTAAATCCATTGGATAATAGAGGCAGTGTTAAGGCTCACCATAGTGTTGAACTAAACAGACGGATTACTCCTGAGTTTTGCATCACTTGTTTTCTGCCGGGTGGCCTCACTTGTCAGAAAAAAAAAAAGGAAGAAGAAGAAGAAGAAGAAAAAGTTTAACAGGCAAACATTCATATGGGTACATTGAGAAAAGAAGTATGCTTAATTCCATCAAAGCTTTAAAAAACTCAATCATTAATTTATTCTAACTACGATTGTTGGTCATTTGTGAAAAACATCTGGCCTTTAAGTCATAGGAACTTAAACACTAGTATAATGTGAACACTTGTGAAGAAGCTTCAAGATAGACATAGTATAAAAAAGCAGTGTTAGTGTGTTTATTTGTCTAGTCATATGCTGCATTTGTTTACTTACAGTGTTTTAACCCAGTTTACATTTTGGGCTTTGAAAATGTTATAAATGTGATATGCTTTAAAGATTAGAAAAGTGTTAATTTTCAGCTTGAAAAAGTCCTGCTTTTTTACATGTCTTTTCATAGTTAGTAAAGTGGTAGTTCAGCAATCTTGGTATTTCAAACCAAATGATTTCTAATGAGTCTAAATTAGACTTTCAAACTACAAAGTACATTTTTAAAAAGATTTCAGAAGGGACATATCCTATTTTTTATAGAGCTAAATAACTGTTAAAATACTTGTTTTGAAGCTGGATTTAGATACTAGTAAATATTCTCAAATTTGAATGGCTAGTCTAAATGACTTTATTCAAGAAACTTTGGTAGAAAGATGCAGTGAAGGAGATAAATAATTTTGTAACTGTATTCATATTTCAAAATATAAAACTAATCCCTCATTATGACTTTAGGAACATCCATTTTGTATAAATTTAAAGCTAGCAGTAGAAGAGCTCAGTGTTGGGACACACCTAATGCTAAGCATTAAGTTAGTCAGGTCTCAAGTCCTAGCAGTGTAGCTATATCACAACCACAAAATAATACGTGGCAGATCTTTCTGTTTCTGTTTGTTTTAGAATGAATTTTTAAATTATAGAAGAAAACCTAGTTTAAGCTGACAGGGGTGAAACTTAGAGCTTAAAAGCAGAAATATTTTGGGCTGGGGATATAGCTTAGTGGCATAAGCACCTGCCTGGCAAGTGCAAGGTCCTGAGTTCGATCCCCGGTACCACAAAAAAAATTTTTTTAATTATGCCTATTATATATATAAAATTTTTATTATAGCCTCTACTATAATGAATAGTTAATATTCATTCATGATGACTTACTGTTTAATTATTTTTTACTGTAAAAAGATAGTAGAACATGATATGTCTAAGGCATCATGTAAAAATCACCTATTCTCTTACTGTTAAACTACTTTGTGTGTTTGTGTGGTGCTGAGGATTAAACCCAGGACCTCATGCATGGTAGGCAAGCCACTGAGGTACATCCCCAGCCCTATGAAACCGCTTTTATCAGATTATTTACATACTGTATTTTATTCACCACTGCTCTTCAGCCTCCTCTGGGCTTTTAATAATTGTAAATTTTGAAAGACCATAAATACTTCTCATAAATTAGATTTGAGTCTAAGCAAAAAAAAAAAAAAAAAAAAGTAAAAGGCACATTTTCCCAGTGATGAAAAATACTAATCTTTAGTTTAGGCATTCTTTCACTTACGCTGTCAGCATATTATTATTTCAAGAGGACTATGTTTCTAAAATGTACATTGAAACTAAATCTAAAAATCTATGTGCTATATGTAGAAGTCCGTGGTAAAACTTTGTTTAGCTCTCATTTCAAAGGCACTGATGTCCAAAGTACTGTTAGGATACTAGAGATGAGAGGAAAAAAATCACTTAAAACAGCATGTGAAATACAATGTTTGAAATGATTCTTTGAGAATGTGCAGATTATGGCTTGCGTAGGGATTCCATCCAGCTCTCTGAGAAAATGAGCTGTTGACACTCTTTTGGGTTGTCATCCGAGGTAGGAGGGCAACCACAGGGATTTAGCAGATAGATTCATCCCCACAGACCTTTATCCATTTCACTGCAACTTGGAAACATCCCTGTTGAATAGTAGCGTTAATGTAGCCCATTTAACTCCTCAAAGTAAGTCTTAGGTTGAAAAAAATAAAAAGGAAAGATGATGATAAGTAGGGTAAAACTTATTTAAGTATTCTTTACATAATTCTAAAACACAAAAATAGAACTAACTGAATCATCCCAATGTGATACTTGTTAGTTGTTTATGGTGAAGAGCAGAAAATAAATTTATATTTTAATGTTGTATTCTGAAATGAATGGTAGCATTTGCAAATGATTGAAGGTAATCTAATTTGAGTTTTGACTCTTTGGACTTTTATAATCCAGGCAGAAGGAAAAAGCAAAGCTGTGATTAATGCATGAAGGGTGTACACTAAGATTCACACATATGTCCTTTCTTATAAGTAATGAAGAAAAACTTTTGACTCAAATTGGAATGATACTATATAGGGCAGAATGTGCAGGAAAGGTTCCCGCAATGCATTGTGCAAACCTAGGGCTAACAAATAACCCTACTGCTTTGAACCCCCCCCCACCCAAAGACAAAGGCACAATGAAATAGAAAGCTTAACACCGGTAGCTTTCAAAACGACAAACTAGGCAAACTATACATCTCCACCACTCCAATTTTGTCAGAATGCTAATGAGCTTGCTCTGATCTTTACTGGCTTCCCGTGTTTTCTACATCTTCAAGGACCACATGGTGCTAGCAAAATAAAGACAACTAAATGAGAATTTCGAATGCTTTTTGTGTTAGGACCTGGCGCTTTTCAGTGGACGCACTCGTTGAATATTCTCAACTTAAAAGAGTACAACAGGGGGTTGGGTATGAACTTTTTAACAGGAGGAAATTTGAACAAAAGTAAATTAGTGAGATGAGGAAAATATGAGAAAAATTTCTGATTAATTTCCACTCCATAATATCAATGACACCTTCAGCCCCACTCATACTCTTCTAACAAGAGATGCTGATAAAAGATGAATGATTCTGTGTTGTTCACAGTGACTGTTTAGTGGTTTTTTAATAGCAGCATTCTACATAAAAGGCACCAGGAAGTACTCCGCATTAGCAGTCGAGATCACTAGTTAATAGGATGATGTCTTTTAGCTTTTGTCATGAGATTATTAGAAAGGATGGTTTTCTGTTCTCATCGTTGCATAGTTTGGAGTGCCTGTTGAGTACAAGTGCTAAAATACAGGTTTCTCAGTATTGTTTCACATGTAAAGCAAAAAGCCTTTTAATGCAACACCTTTTTCCTTTTTTACCAGGTGATTTTGTTATTGATCTCTAATCTGCCCCTTTAGCTGTATTAAATGCTTGAAGTGTTCTGCTTTTCACGATAGCCTTTATGTTAGCTATTTCTGTTGATAAATTCATTAACATTAAAACAGGATCTGTATACAGCACTAGATAATATGATTTTTAAAAATGGCAGGTTATAACTTTCATGGTTTACTTGTAGATAACAAACTTAACATTGCCTAAGTAAATACTGTAAAGTGTTTTTTAATAAAGAATTATTTGTATGAGATTTTAATTATGTTTTTGTAAGAAACACTCTTCACAATCTCTGTAGCAGTCACTACACTTACTTGAAGAATAAAGAGTAGTCAACTCCCTCTCTCAGTGCACCCATATCTAGAAAAGGGGAAACAAAAGCCAAAATGAAATATTTTTATAAGATATTTCAGCATAGTGTTAAACTGATTCTATACCATTAATAAATAACTAGGAAAGAAAAAAAGAACATTTGACTTAAAAATTAGTAATACTTTTCAGATTTTGTGTGAAGAAAATTTTAGCCAGTGTTTCTCAGTTTTAACACATGCATTTGATATTTCTATATGCAATTCTCTAAATTTTCTCTTATCCTGACAAATTATAGTTTATACATTTTACTTTGTTAATACAACTTAAATATTTCCCCTTAAGGTATCATAATTTAGTCACATTTCTAAAACATTAAGGAAAAAAATCCTAAAATAATAGGAAGAAGTTAACCATAGTTGATAAAGTCAGGAAAAAGTAGAAACCATATTCTAAATATCACAGCAGTTTTTGTTTTTGTGTTTTGTTGAACTGGGGATTGAACCCATGGTTTGTACTAAACTATATCCTCAGCCTCACTCTCATCCTCTGAGAGAGGATCTTACTAAGTGACCAAGTTGCCCAGGTGGGGCTCAGATTTGCAGTCCTCCTGCCTCAGCCTCTCAGAGTACTGGGATTATAGGTATGTGCTACCACACGTGACACAACAGTTTTTATGACCTGCTAATTTTATATTTTCTATCATTTAGTGTGATATTTCTGTCTCTTCTAAGTATGGGTGGGAATTAGGATTTACATAATAAGTTGTCTCCATTTTAGCAGTTCTACCTTGTATTCTTCATAATGTCAATTTTCATAGAAATTATAGCAAGAGACCATGTCACTTAAAAAGTGTACAGTAAGCTGAGATTTATGTTTTGGCATTTAAGTTACAATAGTTAAAAAGAAATTAAGAACTTGGATTTGTCTTTAGTGAAATTTTTTCCTAATACGATATGACATAATAAGGTAGAAAATGAAGTTTTAGTATATTAGACAGAATGTTTCTATTTGATCTGTATAATACAAAAAGCCAAATGATCAGGTAAGGTTATAATATTGTCTCTGCAAATGATTTTTTCAGAAATACAAATAAAATAAGGGGATTAAGGTTCTAAAGTATTATAGTTAGCCCATTGTTCTACTTAAATAGTCATTGCTGACTATTCGTAAGGCTTTGAATCTGTCATAAAAATGAAGCCAATGTTTTAAAAAAGATAACACATCTGAAAATTTCCTGCACAGTGATTTCTAACACAATTTCCAGAGCCAATGAGCCACATCCTTTGATAGACTCTAAGAGTTGATAGAATTCATTCCTTTTTTAGAAGTGAAATGCTAATATGCTTTTGGTAAATATGGTGTTATATGTCTATTTTGTGTATCTGTGTGCTCTTAACTGTGTAAAGATTTTGCCTACTTTGTTACCTAACTCGAGGAAAGGAAAGTAATATAAATCTAATTGCAAGAAGTGATATGACTTTGCCAGACATGACAGTGCATTCCTATAATCCCAGTACTTGGGAGGCTGAGGCAGGAGGATTGTCAGAAGTTCAAAGCCAGCCTGAATTACAGTGAGACCCCATCTCAAAAAAAAAAAGAAAAAGAGGTGATATGACTTCATGCATTCAGTTACATTCTAATTTAATATGTCGAAAAGCTTACAAAACAAAAAAAAAGTAAAAACCTCAGAGGATTGAACCCAGGTCCTCAAACAGGTGAAACAAGCATCTACCACTAATACATCACAAGCCTTTTTTTATTATTTAATTTAAGTTAGTGTCTTGTTAATTTTCTGGGCTGGCCTTAAATTTGTGATCCTCCTGCTTCAGTATCCAAAGTAGCTGGGTTACAGATATACATCACCACATGTGGCTTTGATTCTGCCACGTGCTTTTTCCCCCCTTCTTTCCAGTAGTAGTTTTTGAGACACCTTCTTGCCACATAGTCCAAGATAA
Organism: Dinomys branickii; assembly: GCA_004027595.1. Lineage (NCBI taxonomy): Eukaryota > Metazoa > Chordata > Mammalia > Rodentia > Dinomyidae > Dinomys > Dinomys branickii. The sequence goes on from PVLD010001461.1 coordinate 106,158, forward strand.
CCTTGAACTCATGTTCCTCCTGTATAGCCTCCCAGGTGCTAGAATTACAGGTGTGTACCACTATGGCCAGCTTTCCACTTCCTTAAATACCAGAATCATAGCCAGGTGGGAGAACAGTGAGCCAAGGCACACCCAACAAAACAGTTGCTATCTTCTCACCAGTGCCTTGTCAGTTAGGTGCCAAAGCCCCTCTGTCTTCCATTGCTGTTAGGATAATTATAGGAGAGGCTTTTGTTCAAGCCTTAACCCTAATTACACCTTCATTGGAAAACACTGATTTAGCCTGAATTCCAGTGATGAGGTGGGACCCTGGCTGAGAGAATAGTAGCCAGAGTCCCATTGGATCAGGCATTTGCAGTATTCATCCTTAGTTACTAGCTCAGCCTCACATCTGCAATAGAATGAGGACACCATGGCCTTAAACATAAAAATCAAAGGCTAGCACGCAGGAGGTCCTGTGTTTGGTATTCACCACTGTCAAACAACAAAAATAAAAATAGTAAATGGGGAAAGAGCCTAACTTTCAAGTCCCATAAAGATCAGGAAGCTTATTTACATTCCTTTATGTCTTGTGATGTACGTCTATTCAACAAATATATATGGTGTATAATATATAAACATATAAAATATTTTACATGTATGTGTATGGGTACTGAGGATTGAACTCAGGACCTTCACACTGAGCTACATCCCCAGCACACACACCCATTTTTTTCCTTCCTTTTTTAATATCAATTACCAAACAAATCGAAGAGTCCTGGGACAAAATGTTTGCATCACAATGTATAGAGCACCCAACGTGGGAAGTTTCAAGGCACTCAACAAGGTGTGACTGTTTCATATAGGACATTTGCGCAGTGCCTGGCATATGGCCTAGAGCTTAATGTTTATTATTAAATGTTAGCTGATATTATTATTTATGTGATCTCTTGAGTACTTAAATTTGTCAAAGCCTTCTTTGAAATAAAAGATATCAAAGATGAAAAACACTACATCTCCCAGGAGTTTTACACCTATCGTCATCAATCATTAAATAAAATAGTTATTATAATAAAGTAATATTGTCCTCTTTTTCACATTTGTACATTTTGTTATTCTGTAGTACTTATGTGATAGGCATGTGATTATTGAAAATAATCTAGACATACATTATAAAAGTTTATTTTAAAGGAAAGTTTACATTTTAAGGTGCCTATAGTGCTTTTGTTCTTTACTTTTTAAACTGGATTTCACATTTCTGTAGGATGCACAAGGTTCTGAGTTCAATTCCCAGGACCACAAGAAAAAAAAATTACAATAATTCTTTTCTTTCTATGTTTATTTTTCTTTCTTTAGTTACAACAAAAACTATTATCATGCAAGTTTTCAGCTAGGTCAAAATCTATTTCAATTTGTATTTCATTATTTGGACTATTTAAGGAGGAAAATACATAAATTTTATCTAGATATAGTAGCACTCAGTTATTGAATCATTCTAGGCAAGCGCTTATTCCACTGAGCTATAGCCCCAGCCCCCCACTATTTTTTTTTTTTTTGGCGGTACTGGGGATCGAACTCAGGACCCTGTGCTTGCTAGGCAAGTATTGAATCATTCTAGTTTATGCAGTAGATATTGGATCGTAACACTGCTAGAAAGGAACCTTTCCAACTTAGAAATACAGAGAACCTCCTAAGGTTCTACTTACTACCTTCCCACTTACATATCAAGGATTGAACCTGGAGCTTTCCGAATGAACTGTACCTCCAGCATGTCCCTCTTTTATTTTTTATTTTGAGACAGGGTCTTGCTAAGTTGCTCAGGCTGGGCTCCAACTTGTTATCCTCCTGACTCAGCCTACCAGGAGTAAGGTTCTAATTTACAGTATTTGTTTCTTCTTTCCTTGACACTTCCTGTATGCCTCAGCTTTTTACTACAGACAGTTGTAAATTGACTTACTTATTTGATGACTCATGTTAATTCATTCATCCAGAAAAAAATTTACATAATTTCTACTAGTAATAATGTATTTGGAAAATATTTTTCACTACTAGAAAATTTGAATTGGAAATGTGAAATACAATCTTGAACTTACAGGATTATACCACGACCATAATTTTCAATTTGGAGCATGCCTATTGCCTAAGTGTGGTTTGTCCTTATTCTAGATTGCAATAAATTTTTAGCATTTAAAAAAGTAGAAATTCCAGGAAAATGTATTTTTTCCTTCAGCAACTATGAAATAAAATGTAGGCATTTGAACTGATTTGGCAGCAACATGTTTTTCTTCTGAATGTGAAATTAAATTTGAGTAATGTCATGCCAATGCTAAAATAACATGTTATACATGGAATATCACCCTTTCTTTTTTTTAAAGAAAAATTAATCTCAGTGACTTCTTTGTGAAAGGGCCAAGATGGTGGTTCTCAAACTTTTATCTCCTTTTATCTACATTTTTAAAAAATCTGATGATTTTGTTAAAAGTACAGCTTTCCAGATCCTGCTTTAAGATTCTGGTTTGTTGGCTCTGGAATGGGGCCCACCCTTTGGGCAACTGTAATGTAGGTGATCCACACTCCACATTTGAGAAACTTAGGGATAAGATATGATACACATAGCATTGCAATTTAATAGCATAAACTTCAAAATAAAAGCTAGACTCTAGGTGGTCTTAAACAAGTTACTTAACCTTTCTGAGCCTCTATTTTCTTAGTTGTTTTTTAAAAAGAAAAAAAGGAGGCCAATAATGCCTACTTCAAAAGATTTTAAGAAGCTGGGCTCACTAGCCCATACTTACAATCCCACCTACTCTGGAGACTGAGGCAGGAGTTTGGAAAGTTTGAGGCCAGCCTGGGTAATTCAGATCCTCCCTCAAAATTTAAAAATTGAAAGGACTAGGGAGGGCTGGGGATATAGCTCAGTGGAATAAGCGCTTGCCTAGCAAGCACAGGGTCCTGAGTTCGATCCCCAGTACCGCAAAAAAAAAAAAAAAAAAGGACTAGGGGTATAGCTTTGTGCTAAAGCACTTGTGTAGCATGCACAAAGCCCTGGGCTTAATCCCCAGTACCACCGTTTTAAAAAACATGTTATGAGAGTACACAGCACAAAGGGGAGGCAGAGGGTGAGCAGTCAGCACAAACCAGCTTTCCACTCCTCAGCCCCACCCAGCTAAGAAATGACAGAAAAGGTTTGGGAATACAGCCTAAGGCCGGGAAGTTGCTTTGGTTGTTTTTTCACAGATAGATATACTGTTTATTTATTTGTTTGTTTGTTTTGTCTTTTTGAGACAGGGTCTTACTCTGCAGTTCAGGCTGGCCTTGAGCTCACTTTGAAGCCCAGGCTGGTCTCAAACTAGCGAAGATCCTCCTGAGTACTGGGATTACAGGCATGTGCCACCATGCCAGGCGATCAATTGATAAATAGATAGATAGGATTTTTTAAAAAATTTTGCATGAATACCATGATTTTTACTGCTAAATAAATAAACAAGAGGAAGCCTTAGGGATTTTGCTAGTCCCCCTCTAAAGTTGCATTGAATCACTGCACTATTTATATGAGTCCTGTGAGGAAACAATCTGAATTTATGTTATATTTTGAGAAATTTTTATTTTAGAATATCATATGGGATAAACTTTACAAATGCATTTTATCCTCCTGTTTTATCTTGACATGGGCCTAAAAGAAGTTAACCAATCTTAAGTAAGATTTCACAATTTGATTTGAGAAAGAATGATATCCAATAGGTAAGTGTGTGAGTTGCCACTTAGTTCAGAATCAAATCAAGGTCATTTATGCAGAAATGCAAGCTCTGCTCTAACATCTTGCTCCCAATAGGAACATTTTTCTTCAGAAACAGATGTATAATGTCCGGAGACAGAGGGCTGTGCACCGATTCTTGTCTCATCCTGGGGTGGGCAGGCCCAATAGTGTATCTGTGACCCTGCCTGTTGTTGTTACTCAGGTTTACACAGTTCTGTTTTCAAGTTACTGGTCATTCTCTTGTGGTACCAATTCTTTTTCTAGTGGGTATCAAATTACACCTCTTTTTCAGTTACTAGAGGTGTGCGTGCGTACGTTACTAGAGATTGAACTCTGGGCCTTTGTGCTGAGGTACAACCTCCAGCCCTGCCCTTTTTGTGCTCAGTATCTTGCTGAGTTGCTACATTGGGAGGGCTGGCTTTAAATTTCAGACCCTCCTAGAATGCTGAAATTACAAGTTACAGGTGTGCACCACCATGCCCAACTATGCTATTTCTTTTTTACCTTTATGATAAGCCTCTAGGGGCCTTCCATGGGAAAACTGCACACATGGTCATTTCCTCTGTTCCCACCGCTGCGTGTCTTCCTTTACAGTAATGTGAAGGGATTCAAGCTCTGAAAAGAGCTTCCATATTCCTCAGTAAAAGTTTACCATGTAAGTTAAAGAAAGACTATTGAATTGACATGTAGTTTTTGAGGTAATTAGATTTTTTTGTTGTTCTTTTTGAGACAGGGTCTTGCTATGCAGTTCAGGCTGGCCCTAAACTCACTATGTAGCCCAGCTTGCTTCAAACTCAAGGTGTTCCTACTGCCTCAGCCTCTCAAGTGCTGGTATTACTGGTGTGTGCCACCATGCCAGCTAATTAGATGTTTTTAAAAGTTTGATGTGTGTATGTGCGTGTGCGTGTGTGTGTCACTGGAGATTGAGCCCAAGGCCTTTGTACTGAGTCATAGCCCCCGTCCTTTAATTTTTTTAAATTTTTGAGACACGGTCTCACAGTCATTAAATGGTCCTGGCTGGTCTCTAACTTACGATCCTTCTGCCTCAGCCTCTCAGATACAGTACTGGGATTACAGGCATGTGCCACCACAAGAGCTTGCTATTTAATTTTTAATGTGGGCTGAATACTTTTGTTTTAATGTGACTAAAGACTTTTTTAGTGGGATTTAGATGAAATTTGTAAAGAAAGGTTAATCATAGACTTATAAAATCTAGTACAGATATGTATATATAAAGTTGTTTTCTAAATTGGGTGTGGTGCCTCATTCCACAGGAAGCTGTGGCAAGAGGATTACATGCGCCCAGGAGTTTAAGGCCAGCTGGGCAATGTGGCAAGGCCCATGTTTAAAAAAGGAAATCTTATTCCTAAGGAAGTACGGTGGACTTTACCATCAAAATAAGAATAGGTGAATTATTTTTCTCCTGTGTTTTTAAGCTAGTGACATTGGGAGGTGACATGTGAAGCCACAGTACACAGAATAATGGGTATCTCACACTTGGGCGTTCCTTGCTTTTGCTGACTGGTTGTAAATTCCTTTTGTCTTCTTTACCCACCCCAAAGTCCTGCACCCCCAATCTCAGCTCACTCTGAATTAATAGCACCACTTGGTGGCCAAAGCTAAGAATTGTGTGATGTGCCAACATTTTCCCACACCAGCATTTTGTCATACATTGAGTGACTTCAGAGCTGAAATTTGACAGACTTAGTAATGGCCATATCTGTAGTGCTTTTTTTATTTATTTACGTTTTCAGTACTAAGGGTTGAACCCAGGACATTCACACACACTGAGCTACATCGCCAGCCTTTTTTTTTTTTTTTGAGTCTTGCTGAGTTGTTAACACTGGGCCCAGGTTGGTCTCAAACTTGGAATTTTCCTGCCTCAGCCTGTAGAATTTTGGAATTACAGGAGTGTACCACCACAACCAGCTTCTGTCAAGGTTTTGAATGATCTAGATTTATAAGGAAGATTAAAGATTTAAGTAAGGGAAGACATTTAGGCTGACACTTTTTTTAATTTAAAAAATTTTATTTTTAAAGCACTAAAATTTATAATGTTTCTACTTCAAAAATATAATTTTTGAAATTGAAAACTTACCCAGGCGTGGTGCACACATGTAATCCCAGCACTCAGGAGGCTGAGGCAGTGGCATCATTGTGAGTTTGAGACCAGCCTGGGCTACAAAGTGAGCTCAAGGCCAGCGTGAACTGCATGGCAAGACCCTATCTCAAAAAGACCAAAAAAAAAAAACCTAGAAGTTAAAAATACAGCAGACCAGGAGCCAAAATAAACCTCTCCTCCTTTAAAAAAAAAACAGTGCAAAATGGAAAACTTCAATTTTTTCAATACAACTGAACTAAAGGGAACCAAAACTTAATACTTTTAATGCTATTCACTTTAAATCATGTGTTTATTCTCCTGTTGTGTTTTATGTATTTATTTTTTCTGAGATAAGCCATCACTGCGTAGTCTGGGCATCCAGGCTGGCCCTGAACTTGCCTTGTAGTCCATTCTTCTCACCTCAGCATCCTGAGTGCTATGAATACAGATATGTGCCACCATAGCCAACTGCATTATTATTTAAGAGACAAGGTCTTGCTATGTTATACAGGCTAGCTTTGAACTCGTGAGCTCAAAAGATTATCCTGCCTCTGCGTCCCAAGTACTATAGTCATGTGCCACCAAGCCCAGCTAATTCAAGTATTCTATTCCCCTCTATTCAATTCTATTTTATCCTATCCTATTGTGTTTTATTTTTGCAGTGCTAGAGGTTGAACTCAGTACCTCTGGAATGCTGGGCAAGCACTCTAATACTGAGCTGCACCTAAGAGCCTCAAGTGTTTATTTTAAAGTAAAACATTAAATAAAATGCTATTAAACATCACAATTCAAAAGTAAAATATCATTCTAGAAAAAGCCAAGTTAGAATTGTATGCCTATAATTATAGCAGTCTGGGAGGCTGAGGCAGAAAGATCACAAATTTGAGCCCAGCCCAGGCAATTCTCTAACTTAGTGAGACCCTGTCTCAAAATAAAAAATAAAAAAGAGCTGGAGATGTAGATGAGTGTGAGGCCCTCACTCAGTTCAATTCCCAGGACCACAGTGGAAAAGAACTGCTAAATATCCGTAAAACCACCAAAGTTTAATTTTAAATAATAGAGTTTTATTAAAATAGTATTTTTCATCTTTGGAAGGGTTTTTTTAAAGAGGGCAAGTGCTGGGAATTGAACCTAAGGCATCAAGTATGTTAAGCACATGCTATACCACTGAGGTACACTATTAGCCTAAAACTTTGTTTAATAATCCAAAAATTATCAGTGTAGACTAGGTGGCTGTTTTGATAAATTTTTTATTTGACTTGGTAGTAATGAATTTGGGAAATGAAACATTAATGTATGGTGAAGAACAGGCTTGAGTTGACTGTAAGTCTGTGTGGGAAGGGAGGCTGTTTTCTGTAACCCTTTTTAGGTGTGGGCTGCAGCTTTGGAAAGAAGAGAAAGAACATATAACAAAGGCCCTGATAGCTAAACGATGGAGATTGATTCAAGATTTCTGCCAGAATCTGAGATGGACTGTTGGGATGTAATATTCTTCAGTCTAAGGAAGGGATATTCAAAATGTTATTTCATGTTAAAAGGAATAATTTAACATATCCTGAGGATTAATCCTGAGAAATCTGATGGCTATTGGTAGGAATTCTAGAGAATCTGGTAGTCATATATCAGGTTTTCTCTGAATTTCTGACCAAAGAAACTGCTGTTGGCAAGAGGATCTTTGGAACAGATGTAATAGAATATGAACAGCCTTGGGAAAGGGAAGGTCTCAGAAAGGGTTCCCATTTGAGTGGCTCCTTTAACAAAAGAAAAATGAGTAATGGATAGTTGATAGACTTCATGCATGAGGAGATTGAAAGGTTAAAGTGATGGATGTATTTTGTTTGTTTTTGAGTGAAGAGTCTCACTATTCAGTTCAGGCTGGCTTTGAACTCACTATGGAGCCCAGGCTGGCATTGAACTCACAGCAATCCTCCTGCTTCAGCTTCCTGAGTACTGGGATTATAGGCATGCAGTTAGATATGTATTGGTTGATTGGTTCAGGAAAACAGGCTTGTAAACAGATTAGAAATGTCATGCTCACTGGCTGCCTAAAGTCCATGAAACCCTAAAGTCAATTTCCAGCATGAAAGAAGGAAAAAAAAGGAGAGAAGGAGAAACGGAGGGCACAGGAAGGAGGGAAAAGAGGAGGAAAGGGAGAAGGAGAGGAAGAGGAAGACAGGGAAAAAGAGGGGGGGGGCCAGTGAACTAAGATCTTAAGACTGGGACCATGCTATGCAGCACGCCAACTTCTGTAGGTAGGCTGCTCTGGGGCTTGCACTGGCAGTCAGAAAAACTCTGAGACTTTTCCAGAAGGCATCACCATGTATTACTCCATTAATAATCCTAGGAATCAAGGGAGGACCCTGACACTTGGATTTTTAAAAAATGTGCATATTTATGTGGAGGGAAGGAGAGGATAATAAATAACACCATTATGTTATTTATGTTTCTCTAGGCCAAGGGTTATTCTAAGTGCTTTACATAGATATTAATTCATTTCCTCTTCATAAAAGTCTACAGACTAATACTGTTGTCTCCATCTTATAGATGAGGAAACTAAGGTTGGGGAGAGTAAGTAACTTACCCAAGTTCATATTGCTCTTAAAGATCAGGCCTGTATCTCAAGTGCACTCTGATAATTCAGTGCCAGGCAGAGTATTTTTGCTTGACCCTTTTCATTGAATAGACATTCCCATTCCCTGAAAAGACTCATAGTTCCCCAAGAAATAGATCTGTCCCTAGAATTGCCTGTCTCTGGAAGTTATCATATACCAATTTATAATTCAAGTGTAATATGGGTACCTCACCAGAGGATAAAAGGCTAACTCCCTTCATAAAGTACTCTGCTCCAAGATCATTGCTGAGTCCCAGCTGCCAACATGGGAAGAGTAACCTGCGAACCTGTGATGGATGAACCAAGTGAATAGGATGGGTGTGTCCTTGTCTATCAGAAATAGGTTTTGTTGTTGTTGTTATTTTTTTTTTTACAGTGCTAGGGATTAGACACAGGGCTTTATGTATGCTAGGCAAGTACTGTGCCACTGAGCTGTACCCCTAGGCCTAGAGACTGCCCCCAAAACGCACGCACACACACCCTAGTGCTGGGGATCAAACCTGGGGCCTGGGGCCTGCTAGGCAAGCACTTGTTACTGAGCTAAGTGCCCAGCCCTCCCAGAGACACTTGTGCTGCAGTTTTGGTTTGGGATGGTTGAGATGGCCCCACTGTGTAGTCTAGGTGAGCCAGTTATGTAGCCCAGAGTGTCTTGGAATTTGGGATCCTCCTGCCTTAGCCTCTTGAGTGCTAGATTGCAGATTTCTGCCAGCAGGCCTGGGTCTAGAGGTAGTTTAAGGCAGTTGTTTTGTTTGTTTGTGACTGCCACTTGGAAGGCTTCGTTAAGGGTTGGTCTGAGAGGTTGTTCTGATAAGACCTCTGAGCCGTGGAGTGCCTAAGAGTGGTGGCTCAAAAGACTGCTTGGGATTGAAGCTTGGGAAAGCTGGCTGCTAAATGACCACATCCATTCCATCCAATAAGAAAGTTATTACTGATTGTCAGTGGCCTGATGAAGGAAATAGATTAACTTTTTCATGAGTTAAAGATATTTAAGATGGTACATACGAAGATACTATGTTAAGTGAAATAAACCAGACACACAGAAAAGATACTGAATGATCACTGATGTGTATACTCTAAAAAGATTAAATTCATGAAGTAGAGAATAGAATGGTGGTTACTAGGGGTTGGGTGGGCAGAGAGAAAAGAAGTGAGGGTGATGCTGATCAAAAGATACAAAATTTCAGTTAGAAAGAAGGAATAAGTTCCAGAGACTTACCGTATTATTATTGATTATAATAAATAAAATATACCCGTGTGTGTGTGTGTGTGTGTGTGTGTGTGTGTGTGTGGTGCTGGGGATCAAACTCAGGCCCTTGTGTATGCAAGGCAAGAGCTTTGCCATGGAACCACATTCCCAGTCCAAAAAAATGTACTCTGAAAAATTGCTAAAAATAGATTTTGTGTTCTTATCACACCACAGAAAGGTATGTGAGGTGATCCATGTGTTAATTAACTAGGTTAAGATGTATATATACCACAGTATACATATTCCAAAATAACATGTTGTTTTTATTTTTTCAATTAATAAATATGTTTTCACCAACCCTTGGCAACTTAGCAAGACCCTATCTGAAAAGAAAAAAAATTTTTTTGAGAAGAAAAATTAAAGAGGGCTGGAAATTAGTTCAGTGTGAAGGCTCTGAGTGTATCCCCAGGACCACCATAAACAAAGGAAACATATTCCAGCACTGCCTGGTTGTCTGAAGCCAGGCGTGGTTAAAGCAGATATAGAGTAGAAGAGAAACTGTGCAAGCATCACATTGGGATGATGAATTCATTTCGTACTGGAAATCAGAGGCTCTGAAGACCTCCTAATACGGTTTTGATTTTTTTTTTTTTGAGGGTGGGATATTGCAGTATTGGGGTTGAACTCGAGCAGGGCCTTCATAGTGAGCTGCCTCCCGTTTTTTTTGAGACAGGATCTTGAGCTGCACTCAAATTTGTGTTCCTTTTGCTTCAGTCTTTCCCAGATTGTTGGGATTATAGACAAGCAGCACCACAGCCAATTTACTATGATTGTTTTGTTTTGTTTTGTCTTGTCTTTTTGAGCCAGGGTCTCCCTATGCAGTTCAGGCTGGCCTTGAGCTCACTTTGCAGCCCTGGCTGGGCTTGAACTTGCAATGATCCTCCTGCCTCAGCCTCCCAAGTCCTGGGACGACAGGCACACTCCATCACACCCAGAAACTTGCTTGTTTTCTTTTAAATGGTTGTCTCACTGTGTTGTCCAGTCTGGTCTTACACTCCTGGGCTCAAGCAATCTTTCTGCCCCAGCCTCCCAAGTAGCTGGAACTATAGGTGTGTACCATTGCACTGAGCTTGGTTTACAATATAATTTAGATATGAATTATAAAAACAATTATCCATAGTTTTATTACATGTCCAGACTCTGAACCTTTTTGAGGCCCAGGAGCATGTCTGAGTTATCTTTGTGTCTGCGGTTCCTGGTGCTAATGACAACTGTTTTCATTGTCTTCCTCCTCAATCATCATAGTTTACGTTATATGAATCTTCTCATGTAGTTCCTATAATAGCTATATAAAGTAAGTAATATGATTGACCTTACAGAGATAAAGAAACAGGCTTGGAAAGACTGGGGTGTCGCTGAATGGTAGGCTGCTTGCTTAGCATATACTAGGCCCTAAGTTTGATCCTGAGTACCACCAAAAAAGAAAAGAAACTAAGGTTTAAAGAGGTTTGTTAATTAGTCTAAGATCAAAGGGCTCAATTTTAAGAAACTGAACAAAAGCTGTATCAAATACAGATTCATTATTCATTTTCTGCATCATATTCTGAAACCATATGCCATAGACACTATAGACAGTATATAATTATACATTATGCTTGGCCTCCAGCAGAATTTATAGTTGTAGCCACAGGAGTTTCTCAGAATTAATGTAAGTAAACATTCATAATGGTACTCTTATAATTTATAAGATGTCTTTATTTTAAAGTTTGTTCATTTGTTTGTTTGTTTGTTTGTTTATTTATTTATTGTCATTTTGAGATTTTGAGACAGGTGTCACTTTGCAGCTCAGCCTGGCCTTGAGCTAACTTTGTAGCCCGGGCTGGTCTCAAACTCCCAGTGATCCTCCTGCCTCAGCCTCAATAGTGCTGGCATGTGCCACCGCCCAGCTAAAGCTTATTTATGACTCAGGTGTTTTTCCATATTCAAATTACAGGTCAGGCTGCCAGGTCACTATCATATGTGCCCAAATGACCTAAAAAAAGATGGACCTCTCACCCCAGAAATTTTTACCTATGTTTATGAATATATCTTATAATATTTAATTTAGCTATGTAAACATATGTATTTAAAAAATCACATATCTTAAAATAGAAGTGTTAAAATAGAAATTATTTTTCTCCATTCTTTTCTTTCTCCATTCTTTCTAATTATTGTTTTTAATTTTTTGTCTTTTTGAGACAGGGTCTCACTAGGCAGTTCAGGCTGGCCTTGAGCTCACTTTGTAGCCCAGGCTGGTCTCGAATTCGCAACAATCCTCCTGCGTCAACCTCCTGAGTACTGGGATTGCAGGCATATGCCTGGCTTTCTCCATTCTTTCAAAACACAATTTTTTAGGGAGTGCTAGGAATTTAACCCAGGACTTCGTATACTGGAAAACAAAACAAAACAATGAATATAAGTAAATGTAAAGAATTTCATCAGTTAAAAAGTTTTTTTTTGCATGATGAGTACTTCACTGCTTTTATTATTTGCTTAGTTTATTACCTTTTGAGAAATCTAGCACTGACTTTTGTCATTAACAAAAAGTAAGAGTCCATTCAGACCCCATTAAGGAGTCTGTACAGAAAGACTAGTATTAATTCCCAACCTATATAAGTAGCTTCTTGGAGGAGGAGAAGTAGTGCAGATTGAGTTCAGAGGTGCTTTACCACTGACCTATAGCCCTACCCCTTTTCACGTTTTATTTTGAGATAGGATCACATTAAATTGTCCAAGTGGGACTTGAACTTGAGATTCTTCTGTCTCAGCCTTGCCAAGGGAGGGATTATAGGCATGTGTCACCACGCCTGGCCATAATATACTTCTGTTTCCCAAGTTTAAACATTTTCTAAAGCTGGGATGCTAGAGTCCTATAATAATGTTGGCTCTAGAGTTAATGCTTCCATAGCCCTAGCTATCTTTCTCACCCATGAAACATGTTTCTTCAGTACCAGTTAATTGGATGCTACCATTCGTCCCTCTACTGTAATATGTGTTTTAAACATCATTTCATTGTGTGATCACTATCAGAATAATTTGTACTGGCAGTATTTTGTTATGTTTGGTCTCACTTTGTTATGTTGTATCCTTCAAGGGTTGTGTACTGTATACCTGATCATTAGTCAGCCATTCTCCATTATGGGAATATACCAAGATTTCATCATTCTTCACCATCTTCATAGTGGAAAACAATTTGTGTACATGTATAACAGCAGCCAGCATCTGTGCATTTTTATTTTTTCCCATTGAATTCAACTACTTGTCTAAAAGTATTGTTTCTTATTTAGGCTTTAAATAAGTCACAGTCTGAAATATATATTTCTAAATGGATGATTTTATAGTGAAAGATTAATTAGGAAAAGTTAAGTTAGAGGACAGTTTGTTTTTGTTCAGTGCTAGGAAATGAACTCATGGGCTTGCATATTGTAGGCTACATCCTCAGCGGAATACAATTTTAAAATATGATTTGGGGCTAGGAGTATCGCTTAGTGGGAGAGTCCTTACTCAGCATGCTTAAGGCTCTGGGTTTAAAATACAATTTGTATTTTCAGGTTTTTGAAATCACTTTTAATCATTTGAAAACACTCATTTTGAAAAAAATGAAACCTAGATGCAGATTCTCAGGTGATTGAATGAAATTCTGAACAAAATCATCTTGAAGTCTTTTTTTGGGAGGAGATAAAATGTAACAGTGGTTGCTTTAGCCACTGACATTGAGCGTGTTACACCTAGTGCTGCATGTCACACACCACCTTCTAACGGGTTCTCGTAGCTGCAGGGGGAAACTGGCCTAAAATCATGTTTACACAATACTGATGTTTTTGCTTTGAGTATTTAATAGCTTTGAGTATTTAATAATTTTAAAACACTCCAGTTATAATAACTGATTAAAAGAAAAAAACTGGCATTATGATATCAGAAAAGGTAATACATTCCTTAGAGACAAAATGAAAAATAGAAGTCTAAGAAAACAAACTTAAAAAAAAAAAAAAAAAATATATATATATATATATATATATACATATATCAGATTGTATTAATTAATGTTAACATAAAGACACTTAGGTAGTTTTTACTGATGTCTTTGTTAGTAATATATCTGTAATAAACATCAATGCTGTTTTAAAATACAGTGTAGCATCCTAGCTATGCTTTTTCATTTTAGGACCTATATACTTAACAGTGGTATTTAGTTATATTTTATTTCAAAATGGCCTCTAATAGTGTATGTCTTACATATTTCAGGTCATGAAACAAAAAAAAATAAATTTAGAAAACTATCAGTATTGACTCTAAGGTGACAAAAATATGGTCATAATTACACATTAAAAGATAATTTTGGAAGAGAGGTAGTTAACCAGGTGAGGTTAAACAAGATTAAATGATTTATGGCCATTTTATAATATAATGACAGTCTTCATTTTAAGCTACAGTGTAAAGTGCTTTATTCTGAGATTAGGTATTGTGGCAGAAGCTAAAACTGCCTTTTTTTTATAACAGTGCCAGAATACAACCTCTTTTTCTTTTTGCGCTAACAAGACTGCTTTACCACCACAGCCCACTCTAAGTAATTAAATCAATCCTTTGTACTTACCGTATTCTCCTCTAGTGACGGTACTAGATCTGATTATATGCTTCATGCATATTCAAAGTACCGCACTGACAGCTCTTTAATGAGCTCTTACTTAATCAGTATGAACAATGTTCATCTTGTTCTTTTTTTCCTCATGCATTAGAGCTAGGAACAGTTGGGAAAAATGAAACATCCAGCATTCATTTGAAAAATATATTGTACTTTGAAAAGTGTCTAAGCTGAGGAAGTTGCATTCTGCCCTTTAAAAGTCTGATGGACAAATTGGATTACTAGTATTGGATTAAATAACAAATGGTTAGAGGAGAAATGAGAAAAGCTCACTGTGATCACAGGCTTTAATATTTTTTGTTACTTATAAAGCTAAAGAGGCCTTTAACCAGTTATTAAAGTCAGGATTAATTTGTAATGGTTCAACTTACTGACTTTTAAAAGCTTTTTAAATTTAAAAAATTCTAAAATCCTAAAAACAATAGTATAGTGATGTGCTAGAAGAAACTTTAATCTTTTATTTTACTAGGCTAAGTTTTCCATTGTTGTATACCACCTCAGATAAGGATTTAGTGATAGTGATTTATGTTATTTTTAAATTTAATCTATATAGTAATGTGTAAAGTGTCCTTAAATATTTATTGTTAGTATATCCATTGGAAACATGAGTTTCTTTTATTATGAGTCATTTCCTAACAATTAGGGGAGGAATCTTTGCTCCTTACCTAGAAATCATAGGCATGAGTTAAACTGAAAATAACACAGTACCACATCAATATTGTTATACTCAAAGAAGCAATGTTCCATTGAAGAAAATGATGCTAATTTGAGAGTAGGGTGGTTGCTTCTAGTATTGCCTGAAAGCATCAATTATAGGTTAAGCTAAACTCAAAACAAAGTTTTAATATGTCTATATTTTTAGAAGCCACTTATGTTATGAACACAAGAATTAGGCCTTTAATCAGAAAATAAAATATCATAAAATCTACACCTATTAATATTGCACACATGTGTCATTTCACTGATCAAAAAAGCTTTCACCAGGATACAATTGGCCTTTTTCCAAATTGCAAGCTTTTTCTCAGCTTTTTCTTTTTACTCTTTCTTCTTTTGTTGCTACCCAGGGATTTGTGCCTATCGCAGCCTGTATCACATGACCAGTGTCAAGACATCACATGGTCCAAAGTGAATACAAAACCAGCTACCCTAAAGGAGAGATTAAAAATACTGTAAAACAATAAAGACTTTTGTTCAGACTCTAAAAGAATCTATCCTGAGTGGGCTTCGTACTGTTCAGTCTTAACAACACTTAATGAAGGCACATATCCTCACTGTTCTCCCTAACAATAAATAACAGATATCTTTTATAAGGATAATTTGAAATCTATGTTTAATCGTTTACACACAGATCAGTTTTCATAGTCTATTTTTAAAATTGCCTAAAATTACTGTGAATTCGTATTAATGTGGGAATAAATTAATTATGGTATGCCTGTAGTTTATGGAAACATTATAAAGAATGAAATAGATATATTTGACAGCATGAGAAATAAATCATAAGCCAATGTATAAGATGATCTCACTGATGTTAAAGACACTTGTATGTGTCTTTAGAAAATTATACATGTGTTCAGTACACAGCTCTGTGAGGTTTGGAAGGAGGAATACTAAACCAAGATAGTATCTACTTCTGGAAAAGGGTAAAGTTGGTGAGAGAAGATTTGATTTTTAACTTAGTTTTGCCTCTTTTTAAAATAGACCAATACTATTTAAAACTTAAATTATGTCACTTAAAAATATAATAAAACTTAGGGAATAATAATGTTATTTCGGATATTTAATTTTTTTAGATATTTACATTGACTCTATGAATGCTCCACAGGAATTAGACTGCCAATATTAAACAATGGCTTCCCGAGCAATAAATCAATTGTGGGTGAAATTCAGAGAGAAAAAACTGAAGGATTCATAAATTTGACCAGCTATAATTTGAAGGGAAAGGAAAGAAAAATGTGAGGAAAATTAATATTTTTCTTAACTATAGTGTGGCCTACCTCTGCATATATACTATCCTGCATTATAATTCCTAATATAGTAGCCCTTATGGAGGGGTGTTGTGTGGTATAGACGAGCAGTGATATGCGTGTGAGGAAGGGTAGTGAATTTTCAACTCTCCTGTATGTCCTCAGTAACTTTACAATCCAAAATGTTAGATTGTCTCTTTAATCAAATACTTTTTTGAACATTATTTCCATTGTAATGTGGGTTGTTTTTTTTTTTTTAGAGAGCAGTTAGGTACTTTTTGTAGTCCAGAAATTTCCAGTGCATTTAATAATTTGTAAGTGGTTTATCCCATGAAGAATGATGAGATCCAGAATAGTATATAAGCATATGTTTATCTCTAGTTTACTTTTGGAGAGGAAAGTAACAACAGAAATGTAAGCTGTTATAAGTGGAAGTTTTCATAAAACCTCTGGACTTCTCTGATCTTTCTGCTAGTTTTATGATTCTCATAATGATTTTTTAATCTTTTTTTTTAAATCCTAACCCTATGTCTGTCAGCACTGTAAGTTCCTCATTGAAACATAATAGCAAGACAGCCTCTGGGGAGGATTTAAAAGGTGGAGTGTTTTGTTTATGGTACTTGGTGTTAATATGATCTATAGGTATGTGGGGGGGGCTGAGATATGCATACTGCATAATATCAGCTTTAAAAGATTGGCTTATGAGTTCTTAGATACTGATTTCTTTTTCAAGTCTTGGATTTTAATCTTAGGTTATTGTAAGCAGTTAGTCACATAGTATTGTTATAAGCAGTTTGATATTTAGTACTGGAGTCACTAAAACATTTTTTATATTAAAATAACTTGTGCTAAACTTTTACTTGGTTTTGTGATGTTATATCATAAGTATCTCTTCCTGAACCATAGGAAGGAACACAGAAGAAGAAGAAGCTATGATGCAAGAATGGTTTATGTTAGTTAATAAGAAAAATGCCTTAATAAGGAGAATGAACCAACTCTCTCTTCTGTAAGTACTCAGGTCTGTGTTTTTCCTGTAACACTGATAAATCTTAGGCTTTTTATTATTGCTTTCTTATAAAAATTTTTATCCCAACAGTCAAGAATTATAAATGGAGTGATATACACTGAAAAAAAGTATTTATGATACAAAAGATCAAGGACTATAAATAGTTTTTGTGTTTAAGAAGTAAATAAATGATGTGAAAAAGGAGGTTTACTTTATATGGAGGGTTAGCAGAGAACGCTTTAGAAAAATAAAATTCAAGTATGTTAAAAAACAAATTTTAAGTTAAATAACTATTTATAAGGACAAAAATACATTTATTATCTACAGATGTTAATCCAAGCTTTGGGCTAAGAAATTAATTACTTAAACAAATGACCCTTTTGATTACAATAATTAAAGTAAAATAGAGACTAGACCAAATGCAAACATTATTAGTCTGTAGCCTTTAGTTGACCATAGGTCTAATGCTTGTTCTTTTCTGCTTGCTCGTAATGTTCTTATAGTATGCCACCTAGTGTGGGAATAGGCAGACTTGCATGTTTTATTTTGGTGAAAAACTCTAATTTTATAATTTTTGCCATGCCTTCACTTGGTAACAGAGTTATAATAAAGCACAGTTAACCAGTTGAAAACCTTCGTTGCTGTAGTACTGGCAGTCCATTTGGGCTTGTTGTATTCTTTTCACATGGAGTTTTAAGAGTGTTTATAATGAACTATGAAAAACATTTTAGTAAATAGTCTTATACCGGACACTTAGAACAAGAATCATTAAAGAATGGGGTGACTCCTCCTCAAATGAAAATATACCTCTGTGCCATTCAGAATTAAAGAAAAAAATATTATCACTTGTAAATATTCAGCTGAGGAATGTTTTAGGTTTGTATATCATTTGTTTAGAGTGGCTTAAAGTTAAAGAGAAAAGTCAGTTATGAGTCATAAAATCAATGTAACCTAAAGGTTCTTTTAAGTGTTTAATGATTTAGTAATTAGCATATTGATGAACTTTTGCAACTTGCCTAGGGAAAAGGAACACGATTTAGAAAGACGGTATGAGCTGCTGAACCGGGAATTGCGGGCAATGCTAGCCATTGAAGGTAAGAAATGCTGTAGTGGGATGAGGGATGTGAGGTGTCACTTGTCAAAGAGATTTAAAAGAGTGTAATACACAGCTGGTTTTACAAGGTCTTGTCTACTTGGAACATACAGGAATTGCAAATAAATATCTTGGAGGCAGAAACAGTATCCGTATAAACCAACAGAGCCTAATTCTGATAATCATGTTTGCTATTAAACACAAAAGTTCTAACTTTTGATTTGGAAAGCTTAAATTTCCATAAATATAAAATATAAGGAGTTGAGTAATTTAATTATACTTTACTTACATGCACTTGAAAGTTGTTTCCATTGGAGAGATTTAGAAAAGATTTATCATTTTGATTTTTCACCATTAGATTCTAAATTTGGCCATAATATTTGATTGATGTCAGCAATGAAATATGTTACTGCCTGGTCTATTATAGTTTGTAAGATTCCAATTGCTATGAAGTGATATTCAGGTAAAGATTGGTATAGAAATAAATGAAACACTTTCAAACTTTTAATAAAGCTTTTAAATGAATTATGTAGTAATTCTAATACATGATACATAATATTAGTAAACATTAGCTAGCTTAACTATAGCATTTACTGTATATGATTTTTTGAAATTCCTAGTATTTTATAATGCTCTTGTATCTCTCAGTTGAAAATGTCTTATAGTTCAAAGATTTTGCTTAAAAGCTAATCCTTTGGGCTCTGTAAAATGGATCTTTTGTCTAATCAATGCAAATTGATTTTCCCATTCTATATTGACCTCTTAACCCATTGACTGTCCATGGTAATTTTGTTCTTCACCTGATAAGCTACCTGATCCATAATAAGTCAATTCTAATTAGTTCAGAAACTAGAAATTCAAGTTGCTAAGGGAAAACCAAGTGAAGTCTTATATCCTTAAAGTATTTTAATATAATATTGTTGTAAAATATGTGCCCTGTATATCTACATGCTATCTTATATGTTATTGAAGTATAGAAGTTTTTAATTACTTACATCATTAGATAAATATCACTGGCAACATTTGTATAAATCTCGTTTAGAGACTAAAAGATTTCAGTTAGCTAATTTCCTGCAAATGGCTACCCAAATAAATCATACTATTGATAATGAGTATAAAGTATGACAAAATTATTTAAATTGTATGAAATTACTAAAATAAAATACACAAGTATACTAAACAGTATTTTTCTTTGTATGATTTTTGTAGTCATAGTTTACTCCTAAAAAAGACTGGAAACCTAAATAGTTGAAAAATAGATGCAGCAAATACTATTTATATTGGATATATGTATATGTAATATATAATGTATGTATATATAGTGTGTATAATGTAAAATTCATTATACAGTGTATTTTTTATAGAATCATTATACATTACATTCAATATAAAGTAGTATTTAAATTTTTTACCCGTCTTCTCCTGTACAGAGAGATACATTGTCCCTAAAAACAATTTGATACAGTAACTTGACTTTGAGGGGCAGGTAATAGTTCTGTGCCCCAAACCAGTGTTATTCCCAAATACTCATCTTTAAAAATGAACTTTGCACATGTAAAAGATCCCAGTTACACTGGCAAGTCCATCCACGTATACAGACACACAGTGCTACTTCTCACACATGAAGAAGAGTTGTAGACAGTAATATTTTTGAAGAAGAGAGAGAAATATTTTTTCTTTTAAAAATACTTTTAATATAATTTTTAATTCTTTAAAAATTACATTGTCCCTCTGAGACTGTACCTCCAGTTTCTCTGTCATTTTCCATTGCTAGTTGAGGGGAAAAGAGACCAGGAGAGGAAGAGCCTGTTGAATACAAATAAAGACAGTTCCTTGGAGAAAGGCCTGTCCCACCAGCCCGGCGGGACGTGGGCCGGAGACAGCGGGCCTAGAGAGGCACTGATCATGGGGAGATCCGCCCTGTGAGGACAGTGTCCTCCACACCAGCCTTAACATGGACACACATGCAATTCATAGCCTCTTGGAGTATTAAAACACCACAGAAAAATATATGAATAGGCAACACTGGTTAGTTTTCTTTTGCTTTCCTTTGTTTTAAAGCTCATTTTTCTTTCCCCTTCTCTTTTGCTTAATAGGTGTCAGAGAGTTTCAGTAATAAATAAATCTTTTCAAGTGAATTTGCTGCAGAAGCCATTCACCAGGAGAAAAGGATAGAATATTAATAGCGACAGCATATTGAAAGAAATATTAAGAACTTGGTTTGAGAGCAATAATAATTATAGTAATAATCAATACATCTACTCTTAGGAGAATCCGTAATCATTTTGGCCTGGTTTCTGTACCCCTTTTTCTTCCTGAGGTGTTTTGATAGCAGGAGTTTCATTCTACTGAACTAAATTGTAGGATCCCTCAAGCTGGCAATCATTTAGATACTTTCCCTCTATAGTCGTGTCCCCCCCCCCGGACTATTTAATGCCCCCTCAGGAAAGATAAACTCATTTCTTCACACATTGGGGTGGGCTTTCAGAAAGTGGTATGCTCATTTTCTGCACAAGAAATGGGTCTTCTCTAGGATTTTGTACATCTTGATTTATTCTTGGCTTAGAGTTTGAAGTGGGTGCTCTTCTAAAGGGATTTATGCATAGGTTCACTATTTTTGTAGTTATGGTTTATATGATAAGCTTTTTATATTTAAAATCAATATGTAATCCTGTGGAGGAGCTTATCCCCTAAAACCCCATTTGTAAATCTATTTTAGCTTTGTTACACAGCACAGCCACAGTCTTCCATAGATTGATTAGGTACAGCGGTAGAATCCTATCAAATGGCCTGTTCTGATGATGATGCAAACTCTTTCAGGCTTGCTAGTTGACTGGAACTAAAGATAAGACTTGACTGCAATCCCCCAATGTGCTCTTTACAAAACTAGTGTTAATTTTCATCAAAGGGCCAGGCTTATTTATAGTGGCAAGGTTGAAGGTTTACTGTGAGAACTTTAGGCCCTTTCTATTTAAGTGTTTATTGGTATATCTCTTGCCTTTTTTTAGGTAATTATCAACTGCAGCAAATAAAGTGAATTAGGGAATGAATAATTGGTCCTGTATATGAAAAAGTTTTTTTTTTTTAATTAACAAGGAAGCTCCTTGCAGATGGACATACACAGAATCTCTTTATTTCAACACTTTGGCTCAAATGCAGCATCAAAACTTAATCCTATTTGTTGTGAGAGGATATGGCTTTTGTAGCAAAAATACACTGGAATCTTTAAATTAATCAGAATTCACACTGTAGTCTGTCCAAGCCAAAATCAGTGCAGCTAGCTGCTGTAACTGGTGTATAGGTGAATGATCGTTTCTTAAAATGCATAACAGGTAAACTATAAACTGACATGCATATTTTTTAAACAGGACATGTCTAAGTGATACTATTTAGAAGGGATTTTAAAAATTTAGACTTGATCATACCAATGTAAATCTTTATCAAATTTAAATGTAATATTAATTTTTTTATTTAAAATGATCAAAATAGCTTAATTTCTTCAATTAGCCTCCAACTATACATAATATATATCTGTATGTGAGTATAAATGCATATATTATAATTTATATGCATTATGAGAAAGCAAATACAAGGTAAGAGTATAGTTTTGTAAATGTAAGGATCTATTCACTGCATGTAGATATTTGCTTTGTAGGTGACTGATATTTTATAATAGATTAATGTAATAGTGATAGATTTCATATGAAAATTTGTGTAAATTTATGCTAGAATATTTTAAATTCTATTAAACTTCACTCTAAAATGATAAAAATTACCTAGATTTGTTAAGTGTAGAATGTTTTTATTCCAATGGGAAATATCATTAGTGATGTGGGAAAAAATTAAGGTTTTAAAAAGGATTCAACATTTTAGGAGTTAAAAATGTTTCTTTAATCCATATTATTAAAGTCTTAATTTTTCTAATGTTTTAAAGAAATCTTGGTATTTTAAATTACTGATTAAAGCCTACTGCTCAAGTTCAGAGTCAGACTAAAAATACAAAATTTTTAATTTTTAAAATTATGTGCCTGTTGTTAAATTTTATTTTTTCTGTTTAATTTTTTAAAATTAGCTTATATTTGTATGTACAATAGAAAAAATTTATCTTCCAGTTTAAAGATATTATCAGAATGCTTTAGAAGAGTTCTAGATAAAAACCTTCACTCAGCATAGCTTACTAAGGTTAGACATTGAATAGTTTATTCATCAAAACTGGTAATTTATAAGTGTACAATGTAGTTACAAATTCTTTATACATTTAGTTGTTTTTTTCTGAGTTAATATTTCTAGCACTTCAATTACCAAAATTAGACTAAATAACCTAAAAGTTCTTTCCAACCTGAAGAGTATTAATTTACCTGCTGTGTAGAATAAGACTGATTTAAGAACAAGAACCAGATTTGAAAAATTTCTAACATTCCTGTCTTTAGTTGCGTTTAAGTCTAAAGAGTAAAACTGATGGATATGGCTTCTCTCCACTCGCACTATTGAAATTTTTATATTCAAGAAAACTTGTCCATGTTTCTTCATTCTTCTCCATGCTATAGAATACTTTTAAGTAAGATTGTAATAGTGATTAATTATCTAATGTATTTATTTTTGTGATGTTTTGTATTGAATGTGGATAATTAACATTTGACATGTTTCATATTTCATGTACGTATTTATGTTTGAGTTTATAATGGAAGTAGTGATAAAATTGAACTATTCTAGCTTTTTACAGCTATTCTAACCTTTATTGCACGATGATGGGTCTAATTTTTAATTTGTAAATATAAGATAGAATTCCCTCTAGCACCATTTGCTTTCATAAAGATGCTGAGCAGTTTGCTGTCTTGAATAAATTTTGCTTTAGAGGGGGTGGGGGGGGATTTGAACCAGCACATTCTTGTGTGGTTTGTGAAGATTCACATGGTAACCAGCGGTGTGCATTGTTAGGTTTATCTGAATAAGCACCAGCCATGTGAGTTTTAACATGATTGCCCAGGGCAATGGAGAGCGAAGAGAAACCCAAAAGGATTGCACTCCTCTCTGTTTTTTGGAAAGTGCATTTGTTGGGGGAGGGGACTGCAAGAGTCAGTGGCCAGGGGTTTTCTTTTTCTTTTTCTTTCTTTTTTTTTTTTTTTTTTAAGCTGGTGTCCTGTTTCCCTCTAGGTCCTCATTTGTTCTGCTATCTGCCTCATCATCTACTTCTTCTTTTCATTGTTTACCTTCCTAATGAGGGAGGCGGGGTAGGCTGGGGGTTGATTGACAGCTACAAGCCCTTACAGTCTGGCCAGAGAGCAGTTGGCTTTGGTTTCAAAAGTGTTTTAAATGTTCGATTGGTCCTGTTTTTATTAAATGAAACTGCTGCTCATCTGAAGGAAATTATTAGGCCAGCAAAGATTAGGAGATATATTAGTGGGGCCTAAAACCTTCATAAAACAGCCCCCACTCATGGAAAAAGCACTGCCCATTGGATTTTCCAACCTCTAACATGAGGTTTCAAACAGAAATATGTAATTTTTTCCTTTGCAAAAAGTGCTTTAATTTGAAACCACCCAGCAAACGTCTCCAAAAGAAAACTGGCTGTGATGCGATCGAGAGCTGCAGTGTAATATTGCAGAGCAAATTTATTTTTTACTTCAAAGAAAAATGCTAATTAGCCGATTCACTACTTTTAAAGTTATTGTGAAGCATATGGCGCCCAGTGTGAGATACATCCAACTGCTAAAATAGAGCGAAGAGGAAATTAGCGAAGAATGGGCTGTTTGGGGTGAAAGTGGGGGTGGGGGAGGAGGGTAGGTTCTCTGGCAGATTCTCTGGTCCTTTCAAAATGATTTTATCGCCATCGCTGTTTCCCGCCTCCTCATTTACCCACACCCCCTTTCCCAACCGTTGGGCCAACCTCTTCGGGCCTCCAGCTCCCCTCCCCCACTGTGCTGGATTCAGGTGTGTATCTCTTGCTGGCCATAGGCTCACACCTGGTCTGTAGCAGGTTCCAGCCCTGCAGCAGCCATCTCCATCTGCAGAAAATATTTAGAAAGTAGGCTTCTAGAGATAAAGCCTTCATCATGACGGCCAAATGCCCCAGAAAACACGAACTACTGGACCCAGTAACGCGGGTTGCTGAGAGATGTAAGAAGACTGAAAAAGGCGGGAAGGGGAGGGGGCGGGGGGCGAAGCATACCGAGGCCCTGCCGAGGGTAACCAGCCTCCTGTGTTCTGCAGACTGGCAGAAGACGGAGGCCCAGAAGCGACGTGAGCAGCTCCTGCTGGATGAGCTGGTGGCCCTAGTAAACAAGCGCGACGCGCTCGTCAGGGACCTGGATGCGCAGGAGAAGCAGTGAGTGGGTCCTGGGGTGAGGGTACTGGCATGAGCAGCAGGCCAAGAAGTTTGTGGGAAGCTCAGCTCAGAGGTCTCCAGAGGGCAGGGCCGCGTCCCGCTGACCTGGTGCTCTGCATTCCGCTGAGGACCCAAATGTGGGGCGAGCTTACTCTGCCCTCTGGGAAGAAAAATAATTTTGTTTCCTGTTTGACATCCAGGGCCGAAGAAGAAGATGAGCATTTGGAGCGAACTCTGGAGCAAAACAAAGGCAGGATGGCCAAGAAAGAGGAGAAGTGTGCTCTTCAGTAGCGTCAGACCGAGTCTCTCCCAGCATGTTAGGGTCTTGGGTCTCTAGGCCAGAGACAGACTCTTTGACTTAAAACTTCTAACATTTATCCGGCTGAACTGTACTTCTGTACCACCACCACCACCCTTTTTCCTCCCTCCTTTCCAGATAATATACAGAACTCCAAAGTAGCTTGAAGGGTTTTTTAATGAGTTGACCACTTTTTGAAATCATGTGAAATAGATTTGCGCAGATACCTTGTGAGTGATTGGTATTGGAGGTTTTCAAGAAATTGTTTTAAAAAAATCACTTCCTCCATTTTCCCTCAGATGGGAGGAAAATTTCAAACATTTCTGTTGTTGTTCTTGTTGTTGGTGGTAATAGCATAATGACAGTGGGAGGGGGGCAACAAAGGGATAAGAAAATGTAATGAATGATTTCTTCCAGTCCTGCCATATGTATCATTCTGTTACCTAAATCATAGTTAGATCATATTCAATCTACTTCTTAAAATGTTCTGTTTACCAGTGGGTTTTCTGCAGTTGTTTGCATTTCACTGTAAGGATAACAGACTTCTCTGTTCCTTAGAAGATGGTCCTTTAGGGTAGCCTGAGACAGGTCCTGTGGCTTGAAGGTGAGCTGTGAGGGTGGGACTAACTGACCTGCAGCAGTTTACAAAGACTTTTTTGTCATCTAAGAATGCGCCACCTTTTTCTCCGGATAATTATTTATTACACCTTGCTTAGTTCCTATATTTTGATGGGTCTCAACATTGGCTCAAGAATGCAGTTAATATTTATTCTGTAATGATAAAAGTGTGTCTTGCCACTATGAGTACATCTCCCAATTAATACTTTCTTCTCTAGCATAGCACTGTCATTTTTGTGTGTGTGAAAATGGTTATCTGTTTATTTATTACAATACTGAGTCATATATAAATTTTCAATAAAAGCGGAAACTTTCTTACCTTAAAGTGGTGCTGTTTTTCTTGCAATGGAAACTTGAGCAGAAGTTCGTGTATCCTTAAGACTTTTCACGTGAAAATGATCTTCTGGAAGGAAGGGCAGGGTACTGGACTGCATTTGGAGCTGAATAACTTTACAGGATCCTAGATGAGCCCTGCTGACACATATATGCAAATTGAAAAATAGTCATATCCTTAAAGAGTATAAACTATTACGAACTCTTTTGGAAAGGGTTATCTCTAAAGATTTGAGGAAATGTTTGATTCCACACCACTGGAAAAAGAAGTACTCTTAGGAGTTACTGCTTTGAATTGTCATAGTTCTGCAGTTTGCAGTTCTCCTCTGGAGAACTGTCTTCTGATAAAGAGCAAGTCTGTGGGCACCGAAGTGAAAGGAAGAGGGTGTCTGGGGAAGGTGAGTTGGGGGTGGGGTGTGTGCAGGTATTCGAGATGAGGAAGGGGAATTTTAACAAGAATGTCTAGGCCCCAGATAAAACTGGCTGTTCTACAGTAGTTTCCATCACTCCTCTACCAGGGTGTCCAAACAAAGAAAGCTCGTTCAACAAGTCCTGAAACTTGGAGAAAACACTAGCTTTAACACTTCAGCCTAGATCTCGCGGTCGCTCTCTCTCACACACCCATTTCGTTCGAAAAGTTTGCTGCCACTTCTAATGGTCAGTCTTTCAAAGTAACAAAATTTTGCCACGGTAGAATATCTTCCTGACCAGAAAATAATTTTAAGTTACGGAAAACTTACGGGAACTAAATGAAATCGGGTATTTGCCCGCCTTATTCGAGCAGGACAACAGAGAGCTAGCTGCTGCTCTGGGGAAAACTCAGAACCCCGCTTTAACCTCTGGGAAACAGACGGAAATGAGCCGCCCTGAGCAGCCCGGGACGGGAGCGAGCCGCAGCGCCCACTCCCACTGTAACCTGGATTCCAGGAACCCTATAAGGGGCCTCGCGGCAAAGCGGCTTCCTCCGCCCCGAGCCGCTCACCGGTGGATCTGCCAAATGACAAACCTTTTAAGCCCTAGATTCACTAGGGTGGTTGGGGGCCGCTACGCAGCCCCTCACCGCATTGCCCCTTCTGCTTCAGTCCGCAGACCCGCAGACTTTCCTGTGGGCTCCGCCGCGGCGCCCGAACGCCCCTCAGCGGCTGTGCAGTGCGGGCCCCTGGGACTGGCCGGGTCAGGCCCGCGGCGAGCGCGCCACGTCGTCCTGCTCTATTGCAAGGTGCCCAGGCGCCGGCTCCCTTGAGCGCGAGAGAACCCGGAGCGATTGGGGACTTGAAAGCTTTGTTGTGGGATCAAAGACTCTAGGTCGGGGGGGTCGCCAAGGTGCTGGAGCACTGGCGGTGACTGGCTCAGGCGCAGTCCCCGGCCAGAGCAGAACTTTCGCCCCTGGCAAAACCTCCGGGCTCGGGGTTCAAACCCATGCCCCGTCTCAGGTGTCCCGCGGGAGTCTGGCCTCGCCTCCAAGTCAGCTGGATGCTGGATCCAAGTCTCAAAGTGCAGGTCCTTTGCCCCCTCCTGGTCCGTGAGCCTTAAACTGAGTCTTCCCCTCGTCCAGCGTGGTCCTCACTTTCCCCTCCCGCACAGCAGCTGCCGTTTGCTGGAGCGGCCGCGGCTTCTGGCCCGGTGTCGCCCACCTGGGCTCTGCCTAGTGGCCGCCGCCTCAGTCCTCTGCGCTGCACTGTAGAAACTTTCATCTCAGTCTCTCCCTCTCCATTCACCTCCCTGTCCCCTCTCGTCTCTTTCTTGTCTTAATCCCGGGTTTTATGAGCTGAGCATTAAGAAAATTCGCCCCAAATTTGGGATTAGATAAATGCTCTCGTGGGGGGGGGGGGTCCGTGCTACTTGATACCTCCCGACTTGCCCGAGACTGAGGCAGCATCTGGAACCAGGAGCGCCGGACTCCCGCGCGGCGGGCCTTGGGGACCGCGCGGGCACATTCCAGCGCTCGTGGAGCCCCACTTCGTCTTGCTGAACCCGGGCTGGGTTTTGCGGTTGCCAGCAAAACAACCTGGAGGAGGCAGGAGTACGAAAGGTTGCAGGACCCGGCAGGACGCGGCCCTTGCACGCGAGGGCCCATCCGGGCTCCGAGCGCGCAGGCCGGGCCTCTGGCAGCGCCAAGTTAGGGACGCGGACCGCGCCAGCGGGCGCCCCAGGACGGCTGCGTACTCTTTCCCCGAAACCAGCGCGCCCCGGCCCGCACCCTGTCCCAGAGCTAGGGGCGGGAGGGTATTTCGTTTCCTTCTTTAAACCTCAGCACGATCTCCGTGGCTCCAAGCCACGCGCGGCTGACCGTCCGCCTTGAGGGCTGCTCCTGGCGGGGGCCCGGCGAGCCAAGGTGTTTCCCGCCCGGGCCAGCGCTGCCTGCGCTCCTTCCTTCCTCTTAAACGTTGGCCTTCGCCCCTCTCTCTCCCTCTCCCTCCCTCTCTTTCTCTCTGTCTCCCTTTCCTCTCTGTCTCATTTTTTCCTTTCCTCTCATTCTTTTATTCTGCTTTCTCTTTCTCTCCCGTTGTGAATGGGCCGCGGCGTCTTTGTTCTAGAGAGAAGCGCCCGTGTCGCTGACTTTTGTGAACCAGAGAAGGGTCTTGTAAAACCTCCTTTTCTCCTTCGTGGTCCCCCACTCCCACCCCGCCTTCCCGGCCCCTTTGATTAGATGTTCCCTTGTCGTCAAAAAAAAAAAAATGTAATTTCGTTGGTCTGGCGGCCACTTTCTTTGAACATTAGCTCGCTTTCAGCTCCAACTTCAATTAGAAGGAGTTGATTTTGAGAGATCAACAAAAGAACCGACCAAAGCCTTATTAAAGGACCTAAGAAGATCTCCCGGTGCTTTGAGAAGCAGTTAAGGAAACAGTGTGCCCTCCATCATATTCTGTTACCGTATTTTATTCGGACTCCAAAGGAAAGTGTCGCTTGGGGGAAGGGGAAGCACTTTGATGAGTGGCGGCCGCGGGCCCCTTGCACTCAGCGGGCTCCCCCTTCCTTCTGCTCCTCACCCAGCGCCCGGGCAGCTCGCGGTGCCCGGCCCGGCCGGCCCGGAGCGCTCCCCGCCGCCCTCGCTCCTGTGCAAACTTTTCACTCCGCCCGCCGGGGCGGGGGCGGCGTAGATTAAGGGCAAGGGCAGGAATCCCTCGAAAGGGAGCCCAGTCGTGCCTTGCACGAAGAGGTGCCACTTAAAAGAATTGCCTTGCTCAGGGTTGGGCCGAAGACACTTTTCTTATGCTTTGAAAAGTCCACACAGGTAAACGTACTTGGCAAGTTTGTTCAACTGGGAAACGGGCTTCGCCAATACGAACAATCCGGGGAGATCGCCCCGAGGAGGCTCCTTCCTCAGCGGGTGGGAAAGGAGCTGAGGGGCATGGGTCTGTGACCACATTTCCCACCAGACTGATTCGGGGAGGTGGAGACGCGGAAGGAGAGACCGGAGAGTGTGAGTTTCCTGCCAAGCTCCCAGACTGCGAAGTACGGAGCACGTGTGAGGGCAAGGGGACCCGGGGTCCAGCGGCTCGGAGGACGCGTTTAGAACGTGCAGACACGCTAGGTGGGACAGGAGCCCCTGGAGACGCCGAGGAGCGGCGGGCGGCGGCGCGCTGCCTGCGGTGCTCTTCCCGGGCGCGGGAGTCCGGGCGCCGAGGAGGGATCTGCTCCCGCGCTCGCACCGTAGCCTGCGCTGGCACGAGCCGCCCGCGGCGTCGGGCTGCGGGTGGGGCGCAGAGCAAGCAGCCGCTGGGGCCCAAAGCGTCGCGAGAGGGGCCGGGGCCGCCTCCCCTCCAGCCCGCCCCCCGCACCCCCCAGTCCTCGCGCCCAAATTCTGGCCGCGGAGCCGGTGGCGCGCGGCAGGGCGAAGGAACCGGTTACCCAGGACTGCGCCTCCTCTCCGCCACTCCCTCGGAAGCGCCGAGAGGGCGAGAGAAGGGCGGAGCCCCCCGGCGGGCCGCGGGAGCCACGGCCCTCTCCGCGGCGGGGACTCGGGCGCTCCGCTCGCCCTCCGCGTCTCGCCTCGCTCTGCGCGGAATTCGCCAGTGGAGCCCCGGAGTTAGCGCGCGACCCGGGCGGGGTGGGCGGGCGGCGAAGGCGGGGAGTAGGGGCGGGGGAGGGCGGGGGTGCGCGGAGGTAACCCCCGGCTCGCGCAGCCATTGCCCGGCTCCCTGTCACTCAGCCCGTGCCGGGCCCGGGATTGGTGGCCTGGCCCCGTTACGCACTCGCCTCGCGTTCACATACCCGGGGAGGGTAGTAGAAAGGTGATCAATCTTCATCAGGCTACATTTCCAATCACCTAAACAACCGAGCAAGACAAGCCACTCCGACAAGGTAAATCGCTTGATTTATTTAGTTTGCAAAGTGACTCTGCAGAACTTCCCAGTCCCCACCGCCCCCACGTTGCACCGGGAGTGCAGCGGCAACCGCGAGCCGCCTCCCAACTCTGCCCCCCGAAGCTCCCTCCCTCCCGGCGGCCCCTCGGCGCGGTCCCGGACGAGGCCGTGTCCCGGGAGCGTGTGGGGCGTTGCAAACGAAGTGTCTGTGCAGTGAAGTGAAACCTGAAGGGACGCGCACAAAGCTACTGGAAAAGAGAGAGATGGAAGGAAGTTGGGGAAAGAAGGAAACCGGGGGCTTCTAGCTCAGCCGCCGGGGTAATTCCTGTGCCGCTCTGTTTTCCAGGTGGGCTGCCGGGCTGGTCTCTGAGGGCGCGAGGTAGATGGTGCGCGGCCCCGACAGCTGAGGGCAGGTAAGGAGAAAGCCGTGGGGCCGCCCGCGACGCCGGAGCGCGCAGGTTACTCTCGCCTCCTCCTGCTCCAGCCGACCCCGGCCTCGACGGACCCGGCAGGTGGGCGGGGCCGGGGAGAGGCCCGGCGCCCCTTCTTGAGCGCGGCGGACCCCGGACCGCTGCTGCGGCCCTGCGCCCCTCCCCCGCCTCCTCCGAAGTGACCGATCTGCAGCGCTAAGTTTGGAGAAAGTCTCTGGAAACTCGCGCCGCCACCTAGCAGAACCGCCGTGGCTTCAGTCGCGTGCTCCTCCACCGAAGACAAGAGCGAGCCCCGACTGCTCAGCTTTTCCTGCCCTTCCTGGGAAGCTGGGATCCCTTGTCCCTGGCCACGGGCCCTAGAGGGAGAGAGTGGGGTGGGGGTTGGGATGGGAGCTACGTTAGCTCCGACTCCCCTGCCTGAATCCCCTGATCTGCGCTCCTGGCCTCCTTTACGGAATTCTCGAAAAGCTGAGGGTAGTGCTGAGGCCCTTCGGATCCCCGTCTCGCTACCCAGCTCCCTTGCTTGACCTCTGAGAGTAGTGCCCCGGTTCTGAGCCGCGGTGGAAACGGGGTTTCGACCTTCCAGCTGGGCTCTGCGAGGGCTTTGCCGCCGAGGCCTAGTTTTCTGTTCTCCGTTGGGTCCTGAGGCCGCGGTTCAGCTAATAGGATAGTAGGAAGCGCACGCGGCCGGCCATACTTAGGCTTCCCCAGTCCCCGAGACCCTTTGGGGCGCTGGGCTGGTCACTCTTCGTCCCCTAATGGGATCTGGCTGTGCACAAACCCGATTGGGTAGAAGAAAGGCCTGCCTTGTGCGAGCGGAGAAGGGCAAGTGGCCGAGACTGAGGCACTTCAGACCCCGGGCGGTGTCTTGAACTGCCGCTCTTGCTGTGGTCCCTTTGGTTCTCTTTGGCCACCTCTGGGGGCTGGGCCGTGACCGCGCTGAGGTGCGGTGGGATCCCCGGTAAGCGGTGTCTCCGCGGCTGGGCACTGAAAGGTTATGCAGGATAGTGATATGGACCCTGGGGAAGGGGAGCAGCCAAGGAGATCTTCGAAGGAACCACGTCTGCCAAGTGGACAGTGCTTCCCGAGAGGCCAAGGTGCAGTCACCCCTCCCCATTGCCTCATTTTGGCCTGCTGTCGTGTCTATCTTCTATGTCCCGTTTTCAAGAACATTTGAAACAAAACTAAACAACCCCTTACACTCTCGATCTCTGCGGCCTGAGGTCTGGGCGCCAAGTGAACGCTTGCTTGTGCATTATGAGGCCGCCGGACTTAAAATTTTGCCTACATGTAAGCTTTCGCACATCCTCTGGTTCTGGCTCTGACCTCCCCAACATAGCCATGCTTTTAACTGCTCTCCTCACTCCTGACAAATGTCTTTGGCCCCTGCCAGGCTCCCAAAGAGGCAGTGAGTATCCAGAAAGTTTACTTTCAAGATAAGCTGTGGTCACTTAGCAGAGACCTTGTGGAGTTGAGTTGACTGTACTGTGCAATTGTGTAGCCTGCGCCCTCTGCCCGTCCAGGGGCTCCTTGCCTTGGGCAAACCTAGAGCCCCAAGCCGTACTGAATGATGTTTTCCTTCTGTATCTCCTGTCTCCGTAGGTCAGGCCCCCAGAAGCAACAGCTTGGAGGACCCCGCGGTGGGAGCCCTGTGCTGCTCCTGGCCCCAGGCCCCCTGGATCCCTCGGGGCGCCTTCACCCAGCTGTTAGCATGATGTCTTACCTCAAACAACCCCCATATGGCATGAATGGGCTGGGCCTGGCTGGGCCCGCCATGGACCTCCTGCACCCCTCCGTGGGCTATCCCGGTGAGCACTGGCCTTCCCAACCCTGCCCTAGACCAAACACTGGGGAACCCCCAGCCTCTCAAATTTGAAGCCACCTCATCATCAAATAGACCCAAATTTGTTTACCAATCTCCTTATACAACATAGGGCCTGCTGCAGGGACACAGGCACAGCTGTGGGTTTGTGAGGTGGTCAGGGCTTTTGAAAGCTGAAGTGCGTGCCTTCTGGGTCTGTCTGGCAGCTTGTTTCCTGTCCCATCTCCTTCATAGAGCCATTTCCCCAAGACTTCGTTTCCCACAGGTGACCATTGGTTTTTATGAATCTGGTCTCCCCACCCCAACATTGAATAAAGAATCTGGATACTCACTAGGCCCTGACATACGAGAGCCAGACTTTCTTTATTCCAAGTGGCTGGCTACACTGAGAAGAAGGATTCTTCCTAATTCTATAGTCTTCTAGACTTGGTGACCTAAACCAACTTTTGCATTGGTGTAGTGGACAACTTTGGCTGAGCTTTGGGTTCTTGTATCTCCCTCTCCTTTACCCCTATTTATTTCCTGAGGAAGAAGTGTTTCCCAGGTGGTGTTTCCGTGGACCTCCTCCTTGCTCTTTACTTCCTAGCGGGGGAGAGAGAGAGAGAGAGAGAGAGAGAGAGAGAGAGAGAGAGAGAGAGAGAGAGAGAGAGAGAGAGAGAGGGAATTCTTTTCCTTTTTAACCCCTGAGAGGCTGGGAGGAGTGTCGCTCGGGGATCTTGGTGACACTGGTCCTGGTCGAATGCAGGCACTTGCTCCCACCTGTGGGAAACTCCTTTTGCTCAGAACTTGGTAGTTTTGGATTTTTTTTTTTTTGCTCGGCCGGGTTCTGAAACTGCCGGGGGACCTGTCCAAGGCCTCTTACACCAGTTGGCTCAGCCGACGCTGACCCAAAGCGCCCCCGCATGTCCCTGCAGCCACCCCGCGGAAGCAGCGGAGGGAGCGCACCACCTTCACGCGCTCACAGTTGGACGTGCTCGAGGCGCTCTTCGCCAAGACTCGCTACCCTGACATCTTCATGCGCGAGGAGGTGGCGCTGAAAATCAACCTGCCGGAATCCAGAGTCCAGGTACGCGCTCCAGGGATTCCAGGGTCAGGGTAGGCCGGTGGGGTCAGGCAGGCGGGTGGGTCTGGGAAAGGTGCTCTGCTGTGAGGGAGGGCGGGCTTACAGAGTGGGCAGCCTCTCTCGGACTCCCCCTAGTGCTGGGCTTCAGCCAAAAAAACAGGGCAAAGTTAAAGGAAATAATTTAGAGCCCTGGATTCCAGCCCTTGTTCCCCGGGGGCCTTTAGTATTAAAATCATTTTTTAAGATTTTTGGGAGGAGAGTTAGGCTATCAAACGTCAAGTGCCCCGAGGATCCAAAACTTGTCCCCGTGTTTTCGGCCATCCAGAGGCTTGGCCGGCCGTCTGCCGGAGGCCTGAATTCCGTCTCCGCCCTTGCCTTATGTCTGGGGATCGTGGAGGGACAAGAGTGGAAACTGGCTGGAGCCCGATGCTCTGCCTGGGAGGACGCTGTATGGAAGGAGTTGGTCTGATCAGACACTTTTTGTGTCAGGAGTGGGCGCCGAGTGCAAAACTCAGCTGTCGGCCTTGCTATTTATGTTTTTAACATGAAATAGTTCCAAAAACACTCTTCGGAAGGATTCTAACTCAGAACTCTCCTCAAAGGTCTTTTGTCTTGCCTTCTCTCCCCGAAGGCTCGAGAAAAGATAAGGAACCCAGTGCCATGTGCCAGGCCCTCCAAGAGGGGTGGGAACTTTATAACTGACCATTCCATTTGGTTCCCTGCCTGGAGCCAAAAAGCCCGACGAAATCTCACCCAGGCTTCCTTGCGGAGAAGCCTGTGCTGCTTCTGTTCAGCCTTCGGCGTTATTCCTGCTCTCAACCAAACTTTCTCACCCATCCCGCGTGGACCTCCGGGAGCTGCCTGGGCCCCGGACCCGCACTTGGTGACTGCCCCGCATTCTGTGCTCTGTACCTCTTCGCATTTTCCCGAGTTCTGTTCATACAAAACAGGCCCTTCAAACAGACCCGGGACTCTAGGGAAACAGTTGCGAGACTGCCGGACTGGCTGGAGAGATGCGAACGTGCCGCCCTCCCTCCGGCGGAGTAGCGCCAGGGGAGGGGAGGTGCGCGTCCCGCTCCCGAGCCGGCTGAGCAGGGGGCTGAGGAGGGCTCTGCGCAGACGGATGGGGGAGGGTGCGGGAGCTGGGAGAGGCTGTGGGGGAGGGGCGGCGTCTGGCGGCCCGGGCCGGGGCGGGGCGGGGGCTGGGTGGGAGAGGGCCGCGAGAGCCTGGGCGGGGAGTGGGCGCGAGGGGCGGAGGAGCAGGGACTCCACTCCGCACGCTGACCTGCCCTCCCTGCCCGGCCCGCTGCAGGTCTGGTTCAAGAACCGCCGCGCCAAGTGCCGGCAGCAGCAGCAGAGTGGCAGCGGAACTAAGAGCCGCCCCGTCAAGAAGAAGTCGTCTCCAGTGCGGGAGAGCTCCGGCTCCGAGAGCAGCGGCCAGTTCACGCCGCCCGCGGTATCCAGCTCGGCCTCATCCTCTAGCTCAGCGTCCAGCGCCTCTGCCATCCCGGCGGCCGCTGCGGGCCTAGGCGGGAACGCGGCGGTGGCCGCCGCGCCGTCGCTGAGCACGCCCGCGGCCTCGTCCATTTGGAGTCCAGCCTCCATCTCGCCGGGCTCGGCGCCGGCGTCCGTGTCCGTGCCCGAGCCGCTGGCTGCGCCGAGCAACACCTCGTGTATGCAGCGCTCGGTGGCCGCAGGGGCCGCCACAGCGGCGGCCTCCTACCCCATGTCCTACGGCCAGGGTGGCAGCTATGGCCAGGGCTACCCTGCGCCCTCCTCTTCCTACTTTGGCGGTGTGGACTGCAGCTCCTACCTAGCGCCCATGCACTCGCATCACCACCCGCACCAGCTCAGCCCCATGGCACCCTCCTCCATGGCGGGCCACCACCACCACCACCCGCACGCACATCATCCGCTGAGCCAGTCCTCGGGCCACCACCACCACCACCACCATCACCACCACCACCAGGGCTACGGGGGCTCAGGGCTCGCCTTCAACTCTGCCGACTGCTTGGATTACAAGGAGCCCGGCGCTGCTGCTGCTTCTTCGGCCTGGAAACTCAACTTCAACTCACCCGATTGTCTGGACTATAAGGACCAAGCCTCGTGGCGGTTCCAGGTCTTGTGAGCCCAGGAGAGAGAGGGAAAGAAAAAAACAAAAACAAAAACCACAACTACCTGCGCCCTCGGTGGTCCCCATCCTGTTGTTGCTGCTGCACCGCCCGCCTTTGCCTCGGCTTCTCCAAAACTGAATTTTCACACCCCCAAAAGATGCCCACTGCCTGCACTGCCGCTCCCCCTTGTGCCACTTCTCTGGGGGATGTGTAAACCCGCCTACCCGGTGAACCGGGGACTGGTGCTTCGGCTTCAGCCACAGGTTCTCTCCGGGATAGCTGCGTGCTCTCCCTCTCAACCCCCACCAAACTAAGTTGCCCCCTCATCTTTCTGGACAGCTATTATGCACTTGCAGCCTTCGGAGGCTTTTCGCTCTGATCTACTGTTCAAGCCCAACACTTATTTATTCTTTCTGGACTCTGGAGCCACTAACTGGCATGTGTCTGCCCGTTGGAGTGTGCCCATACACCACTCCAAATCAAAACAACCACTTAAGTGTTTCACCCGCACAGACTGTCGCCCCTTCGGCTGCCCTCGATTCTGCTCCACGCCTGCAAGCCAGAGCTTCCCGGGTTTTCCTCCTTCCCAGTGGGGTGCGTGATGCCAGGCCCTCAAGAAGAGCGCTCCTACAGCCTCGAGCACAGAGCCGCGTCCCTGCCCTGAGCTGGGCTAGTTCAAGCTTCCGCCTCGGCGGGAATGCTGTACATAGTCGGTCCGTTCCAGGGACCACTTAAACTTTTTAGTTGCTGTTGGTTGGACTGAGCATATCTCGTTTTAGCGCCCAGGAAACAGAACTTTAAGATATATACAGCACATATATATATATATATACATATATATAAAAACAAAAGCAAAACATATTTTCCCTCTGTTCCCCTTCCTGTCTTCCTCAAACGATGGCGCTTTTATTTTCCAGTTGTTAGAAAGCTGCCCTGCTCTCTTCACACCTCCCTCTGTGTATTTATTAGAGAACCGCTTGGTTCCAGGAAGCTGAGCGCAAAGGACACGGGAATGTGGAGGAAACAGGTCAGGGTACAGGGTTGGGGGGCCAGAAGGGGTGGGGCATAGGACTGAGCCCTTTGCCTGGTCTAAGCACAGGGTTGCAGTTCCGGTTTAGAGACCAAAAAGAACAAAAACTAAAACAACAAAAGAACCCAACCCAACAACAACAACAAAAAACCACAAAAGAAAACAAATAAAAGGTTTTTAAAAATGGCATTATGGAAAAACAAACTAAGGCCCCAAGCCCCAGTTCTAGCTGCTCTCTTTTACACATCCCCGTTTTGTCTAGTGAGGTTTTAGTGCACCTTCATTCTCCGAAATCTGGAAAGCCTGCGAGCCTATGTATCAGTTTTGGTTTTGGCCGCTGTGACCAGTAGGTGGGAAAGTAATTTGTAAATTTGATTTGTCCAATGTGAAGATCACAAATTACTTGTTGAAATGTAAGGCCTTCCCCCTCCTCCTCCTTATCTACATTATTCCCAAAATAAATGCAAATTAATGAAAGGCTTGCCAGTGTTGCTTTTGATTCCAGCCTTAGGTCCCAATCTTGTGGCGCTAAAAGCGAGGGAAAGTGCGTTTAACAACCTGCGTGTTCACGACCTGAGCGAAACTGGAAGCAAAGAACGGGGTGGGGAGACGTGGCAAGAGGAATCTCCAGGAACGTTGTTTTAGGGAGCATCGACCTCCCACCCCCACCCCATCCGGGACAGAGACAGGTGTCAGGACTCAATTCCCGAAGCGGTTCCTTTCTCTTCAGAGGCAGGATCCTGGCACTGATTTCTTCACCCTAATTGCCAGCACCAGAAAGAAGAGGGGGAGGGGAAGAGGGTAGGGAGGCGGGAAAGGATAGCTCTGTAATGCTGTCAGAGCTGAGCCAAAAAGGAAGAAAAAAAGGGCAAAACGGGGGGGGGGCAATCTGTGTCCTGCATATTGGCAGCGCACGACCTTTCTTGCTGAGCTGTCCCGAGTGGCTTCACCGTGACGGGGGAATTCTAGTTATTCCTACCACGTGCTAAAATGTCCCTCAAAACCTCTGTCTGCGCCCAAAGTAGTCAAATTATCTTTGTTCACATTGTAAAGTTCCTTCTGAACATACAAATATTAACCCAGGCGAAGTCGACCGGGAAAAAAGACCTCCGGTTTACAGCTGGGGGTCGGCGAGGACAGTTTCGCCTCCTCCTGTGGGAAGACACAGGTGGCGACGTGGTGTCTCCGAAACCCGGCGCCCGGAACTGTCCAGACTCTAAGGCCTGACAGCGTCTGCGTCTGAGGCCAAGAAGCCGCTCAGCTTGTCCACAGGCGGGAAGGAAATAAGGAAACAACGAAAAGTTTCCCGCGAAGTGACCAACACCCGCCATTCCTTCCACGCCGCGTGAGCCCCGAGAACCCACGGCGAGGCCGGGTCCCGAGGACGACCCCGCCCCGGGGTCTCGCGCACAGCGGGGTCGCAGGGCGGCGGCCCTGGCCGCAAGAAGCCCGCGCGCGGCGTCCTCCGCGACTCGCCGGCCGGCTCGGGCCCTGCCTCGCCCCTTCCCCAAACCCGCCCTCCCGACCCGCAGGGCCCGCGGGAGGGCGCGGCCCCGAGCAGGGGCGGCCACGCCCGCACAGCGCCCCCGGGCACCGCCTCCAGCGAGCCGCGCCCGCCGGGCCTGCGCGACGGGCCTCGGGGACCGCACGTGCGGGCGCCCGCGCCTCCAGGCGCCCGCGCGGCCGGGCGCCCGCGGCAGGTCCCGTCCCCGCCCCCGCGCGCGCGGCTCGGGGCCAGGTGCGGCGTGGCCCGGCCGCAGCTCGAGTCCGGGTCCGTGCGGAGAGGCGCTTGGCCTGTGGGCGGGCCGGACCCCGGAGACGCGGGGTGCCCTGACCCGGGCCACCGCGAGGCCTCTCGAGCCAGGCGCCCGCACCGCTGGGCCTCGGTTGTCACTGGGCCCAGTCAACCTGGGACACTGGGCGACTTCATGCTGCCCACCGAGGCGAGCGCGACCCCCTGGCGGGCGGCTCGCTGGCTCTTAGAGGCTTCTAGAAGCTTCGGCGGCGCCTGAGCGTCAGGCGCGCGCGGGGCAGGCGGCGGCCAGCGCGGAGGCCCCGCTGCAGTTCCCGCCCGGGCTCGAGGCTTCGAGGGGAGGCACGTGCTCCTCCGGGGCCTCCGGAGGGCAGCGGGAAGCCGCGGCCCGAGCGAGGCGCCGCCGCGGGGCGCGGGTGGGGGGAGTCCTGTGCTGGCTGTCAGTCGGCGGCAGCCGAGGCGGCGGCTGTGGGCCCGGCAGGTCCCTCCCGGCCGCCCGCCACCTGTTAACAGGCAGGTTCTTTGAGAGCCGTCCTTGGCGCACGCGTATCTCCAGAGCGTGAGTTTGTTCTGTTTGTTCTGGTGTTCGTGACATGGTGGAAACAACTAGAATTTAAAGAATTTAGGGCGTTTAGCAACCTAGGATGTAGGGCGTTTAGGACATTTAGCAACCTCAGAAAATGTAGCAATGCTAAGACGTCTTCCTTCGAGGGCTCAACGAAATCTTTACTATTTTTCTTCATAGCCTGGAATCCCTGCTCACACTGCAAGGGGGAAAGTCTACCCTTACGTGAACGAGTGGAAGGTGCTTTGGGGGCAAAGGATGGGTCTTAGCTGTGATTTTTAAGGATTGGTTTTTAATCTTAAAAGTATCTTAAGGGCACTGTATTGATTTGTGGAAGCTTTAAAAAGGTTAGGCGAAGTAACCTTGTGTGTTGAAGAGCTCTTCTGTAACTTCTACAGGAACGACTGAGGTTGTACAGATACAGCGTTTTCAACTGTGAATTTTTTTATTTGGGGAAAAGAGGTCCGTACAGCTATAGTGTTTTAACTGTGAGGGGGAAATCCGAGGGGAAGAAGAGATAAAGGCATAAGACACAGTGTCAGCATTTCATGTCTGCTGTACTTCAGATATCAAAAAACCTGATTTCTTGTGTCAAAATAAAATCACTAGTTTTACCCATGGAAAATGAATTTGAGCAAAATTCCTCAAATTCTACAGCTAAATTGCTATTTTTTCCAGTTGTGAAAGTAAAGGATAAAGTCACCACTCCGTCAGAATGAATTATATGCTAATGATATTGGCAGTGCCTGAAAACAAGTGCTAAGGTTGTCTTTAGAGGTACTGTATAGAAATATAATGCATTGGATATATATATGTCGTTAATATATACATTATTGGTAAAGAAAATCTGGATCATTACTATTCAAGACCAGAAAATCACTTGGCTTCTGATACAGAATTTATTTAAGAACAGCAACAAGATATCTTTATAAAATTTCCTAATTAAAAACAGAACAAGTTCTCAAAGAGTTACTCTAAATTTTCCACACTTTCTCTTCCTTCCCCAATACATTTTAATGTGTAAAATGAAAAAAAAACCCTTCAAGTTCCGTAGTAATTAAAAACTAGAAACTTAAAAATGAGTACTGGGATGATAGCATCGCACTGCTTATTTAACAACGAGAAAATATCTTCAATATACAGTATTAATCTGTTTGAGTAAATGTGGTATATCTGAACTGTACTTTTCAAAAACTTGAAGCTTTGAGGAGCTGTTTAATAGATGATTCCTGAGGAAGCAATTATGCCTCTTAATCATCATGTTGTAACTTACTGGTATCTGAAAAAAAAGTTGTGTTTGAGGTGAGGGGAAAAATCTCATTTTGATTCAGCGTTTCTTTAATCATGTTTAAAAAAACTGAGTTGGAGTTTACTTAAAACACACTAAGTGGAGTCCTTCAAAAGCTTTAAGAGGCCAAAATATTTGCTGAAAATTCTTCAGTAATTTAGATGAAATGGCATTTATACAGTATAGCTAAAGTTGAAAGTGCTTTTAAATATATCCCATTTTTTTCTGAGGAAAAAAATAGTG
Organism: Dinomys branickii; assembly: GCA_004027595.1. Lineage (NCBI taxonomy): Eukaryota > Metazoa > Chordata > Mammalia > Rodentia > Dinomyidae > Dinomys > Dinomys branickii. Next base: position 146,726 of record PVLD010001461.1, read on the forward strand.
TGGTGCACTTGAAATTAAATAGCACATTACTAATATGTGTGTGTGTGTGTGTGTGTGTGTGTGTGTGTGTGTGCCTTTTTGTTTCTAAGGCTATTACTTGAAAGATAAGGATATGCTTAAAATATTTTGGAGTTCCTTCTAATCAAAAAGGACTTAGGCTCTATTTAATCAATGACGAGCCATCAAAATTTAAACATTGAAAATCCATTGTATTTCTAAAAATTGTAGCTCTTTTACCCCCTTGGGATCCTTTACTTGGTGCCTAATATAATCAAAGGGACAAAATTACATTCCATTCTAAAGGTCACAAATACTTTTTTATAAAGGTTAATCTTTATGAACAGCTTATGAAAACTATTGTAGAAAATTTTAGAAATTCTTTAAAGTGGACTATAAAATTAGGATTCAAAGAACTTGAGTCCAATTTTTGAGGGGGATTGGAGTATAAATAAATCATAACTAATTTTGACACATGGGATAAAAACTAAAATGTAAGAATAAACGGTCTCTGATTCAACAGCTTGGTGTCTAAAGAGCTTATAAAATATTTTTAGTACACAAATATTCTTATGTATGTTCAAAGCTCTAAATGCTTCTAAGATATACCATCATCTGTCATATCTATTTCAATATAGAAATCATATTTCTCTTTAAACTTTATTTTAAAAATTTTACTGTGAAATATACATATGAAAGAAATTCTAAAACAGATTTATACACTTTAAAGAATGATAAAATATATATGGTGTGACAAGTTTTTAACAAATACTTTGAAAAGTAGTTATAGTGTCAGTGTTTACATTTGATGGTACATGAAATAATATCTATGTTTTAGGTATTTTGTTAAATCCTTTAGAGTTGTCGCTATTACTGTATAGGGGCACACTTTTAAGGAAGGAAAATACATGAAACATCGGATATGAAATTTACATAGGCCTTTGTAAACTAATAGAGTTCCTTGCTTGGTGGAAAAAATGTGCTTTATGTCTACTTATGTTTTTAAGGAAAGAGCACCGAAAGAAAGTACCTTGTTTTCCAAGGATTTATGTTTTACCTCTTTCAAAGCTGCAACTTCAAATATTAATTTTGTTCATAATTTTCACATCTGTTTCTACCTGAGACCTCTTGTTTGGACTTTGTATACTTGCACATCCACTGAAATACATTACCTCCATTACATTTAGCCCTTAGGAAGTTCATGACATGGATGTCTGAGACTTGTTTCAAAATAAGTGAGGTAAAGAGGGAGCGATGAAGATCAGCCCTTCATCTGATAGTTGCTAAAGCTGAGGATGCATACATATGACTGTTACTATATTTTTGTGTACTTAAGTTTATTTTCATAATTTTAAAAAAGTGAATAGAGGACCAGAGGTGTGGATCAGTGGTAGAACTTTTGCCCGCTGCGCTTAGTGGCCTGTGTTTGGATTCCCCCAGCCCATTATCAGTCTGCAGAACGTAGTCCTTGCAGTGAGGTAAGGCAGTGGAGCTTCCTGTGCGTTGAGGTTTACATGGTTTACACGTAATACTGTTTCCTTTAATCTGCTCAAGTCTTCAGAGGTTGAGTAAGCTGAGCTGAGAGTGGCTTGGTTACTCGTTCGAGGGTACACAGTGGTAGAGCAGGTCTTGGTGCTCAGAATTCAGATTCCACTTTCTTATGCTGTAAGTGCTACCTAATTTTTTTAGTATATTACCAAACATTAGTTTTTAAAAACATATTATATCATTTGAGACAAATCATCAGATTTCCAGATTTATTGTTAGCAAAACATGTTTTATCTAAATTCAACTTGAGGACTGGGGAGATAGCTCAGTGGCACTTTGTGGTAACTACAAGGTCCTGAGTTTGATTTCTGGTGTCAATAAATAAATAAATAAATAAAAATAAATGAATGAATGAATGAATAAATTCAACTTGAATTCTTTTGTTGTTGTGTGTGTGGGGGGGGTGCTGCTGGGAATTGAACCCAGAGCCTCATATATGTGAGGCAAGCACTCTACCATTGAAGTACAACCCCAGCCCAAAGTTGTAAAATTTGGGTTTTGATAATTGAAGATAACTTAATGAAACAGTCTTACCTTGCAGTTTCTGGGTATCACTAAAGCCTTGTTTTATTGAGTTTTTGAACATATAGTAATACAGCTTACATTAGGACACTAGTCTGATACTAGTCTGATACTAGCTCTCATCTTTGTATTTCTCCATTAATTCCTTATTAATTTTAATTCCTTGCTAATTTTAAGTAATTTAAAAATTCCTCACTGGTTAGTTTATAAGTGGTATTTTCTGTTCTTTGTGTGTATGTTTTCTGTTTTTGACAGACTTTTTGTTGCTTAGGAGGAGTTTGCTGTGCTAAATTATATGAATTCTAATCCAAGAAAAGTTGCATAAACCAGATGAGGAGTAGGGAGCACATTAATGACATTGTATATAAGGGCTTATCTACTTGTAAACAGACACTGAGATTTTTTTCGGATTATACCAATTTGGGAACCTTTTGAGGTTTGAGGCTTAAAGACTTTTATTGTTTATTTTTAAATCTGATGGCAAATCCTTGTCTTTTTAGAGGAAAATTTTTTTTCAAGAGCTAAATCTGAAAATTTCAAAGTGAGTTAACAAGTTGGGTAATAGCGATCACATCACTTTCCAGGGTTCCCTTATTCAAAAGCAAAGAGCAGAAGTCTTGTTTAACTTGCATCTTCATTTCTTTGATTTTTAAAACACTCATTTCAAGATGCCAAGACCCCATTCCTATTACTAATCTTCTCCATTTTCCCTCTACCTAATGTAAGAGTGGGGGTCATATGTTCTTATTTATTACTGTTTGTGAAGAAAATAGCTAGCACTCTTTTTTCTCCCTTGTATTCTCTCAGCTGAGGCATAAACTTCATTATGTACTCAGATGAGCACCTGATCACTTCTGTATCCCTTTTATTTGAACTTTTTATTAGTTCTTGTTTTATCCTGAGGTCGGATCCCAGTCAATAAATTGGCTAAAGTTTTTATACCAGGAGAGATTAGAAATCAGTGGGAGATATAATGCTAAGAGAAACCCAAATGGTAAAATTTAAGTTTTCTGGTAGTCTCAAGCCTTGGCACAGTGCCAGACACAAGGTAAGCCTCAACCATGTTTGTCAGTGAATGTAGTAATGGAGTTCATCAATTCTGAAACATTTTATTTCCTCTCAGTTGCAAAATTACTTTTCTTTGTGTTGTTCAGAGTTAGTGTTGAATGGATTTGATAGCATGCCTCCCTAGTTTCTTTTTTGTTTGTTTATACATCCTGGACATTGAATTCAGGACTGTGGACATGCTGGGTAAACACTCCACACCAACCTATTCCCCAGCCCTTTTAGTCTTTTAATTATCCCTAACAGTCAAAACTTTTTGGTTAGGCCAGGTGTGGTTAGGCCGCACTGGGGAGGCTGAGGTAGGAGGATTGTTGTGAGTTCGAGACCAGCCTGAAATACAAAGTGCACTCAAGCCCAGCCTGAACTGCATAGTGAGACCCTGTCTCAAAAAGACAACAACAAAAAAATAAAATGGGAAAACTTTTTGGTTACTTTTAACTACCTTATCTCTTGTAAAATTTAAGACCATTTAAAATTCAGTTTATTAAGATGTTATAAAATTATATGAAAGTTCATAAAATTTAATGTATATTTTGTTAAATGGTTCTCAATTTTAACATCATGTAATTATCACCATCTAGGTCAAGAAATAAAATATTATTAAGCCCACAGAATTTCCTCGAGTATCTCTTAGCTATCATAATTCCTGTCTCCCCAGACATAACCACTATCTTGTCATTTACAGTAATTGTTTTCTTGCATTTCTTCTCTTAACCAGTTGTATATGAATTCTTAAACCATGTGGTTTTGTTTTCCATTTAGAATTTTATATGAATAGAATTTTCACTTAACATTATGTTTATATTCTTATAATTATATGAAGCTCGTTCATTTTCATTGCTGCATGCTTCACAGTAGTCCACTGCATGACTAAACCACAGTTTACCTGTTTTACTACTGACAGGTATTGGGGTTGTTTCCATCGTGAAGTAGCTATGGTAGTGGCACTCTGAACACTCTTTTATGTAATCCTAGTCCATATAAAATTGCAGATCTGTATGGTATATATCCTAGGAATGAAATTTCTGAGCCCTAAGTTTTTTTTTTTTTTTTTTTTGAAACAAGGTTTTTCTACGTAGTTCAGGCTAGCTTTGAACTCACTAAGTAACTCAGGCTGCCTCAAACTTGTGGTGATCCTCCTACCTCAGCCTTCTGAGTGCTGGGATTGCAAGCAAGTACCACCACTCCCAGCTGGATATAATTTTTATTTTGGCTCTCAGATACTGGCATAATTCTCCAAATTGGTTGTTACATTCTCAAATAGTAAATGAGGATTGTAGTTGCCTTCTTTTTTTTAACCTAAGTATTAGTATTGTTAGACTTTTAAAGCTTTGCGAAGACTAGAGCTGTAGCTCAGTGGTAGAGTGCTTGCCTAACATGTACAAGACTGGATTTAATTCCTTCTTCTGTAGAAAACAAAAACCAAAAATTTTTGCCAGTTTGTTAGGCTGTAGAAATATCTTATTATAGCTTTATTTTGTATTTCTTTGTTGCTGTTGTTTGTTGAGACAGTTTTTTTTTTTTTTTTTTTTTTTTTTTGAGGCAGGGTCCCACAGTGCAGTTCAGGCTGGTCTTGAGCTCACTTTGTAGCTCATGCTGGTCTTGAACTCTCAATGATCCTCCTGCCTCAGCCTCCCTAGTGCTGGAATTATAGGCATGTGGCACCACGCCTGGCTATTTTTTTTTTCTTTTTTGTATTGGGGATCGAACTCAGGACATTGTGCTTGCCAGGTAGGCACTTATGCCACTGAGCTATATCCCCAGCTCACTGAGACTCTCAAATCTAGCTGTCCTTTGAATCTCTTCACTTGAATGTTTTGAAAACATTTACTACCTCATTTTTTACCCTTATTATTTTCCATTTAGGTTACATCATCATGTAAGCCAGAATACATAGTGGAATGTTTGATTCTTTCCCCTTTCCTTCTCCATTCAAACAGATATCATGTCCAGGTTATTACACTTCTGAAATGCATGTCAAATCCATTCATCCCCTTCTCTCTACTTTTAGAATCACTTTCAGAATTCCGCCTACTTTGGTATAATAGTTTCTATTTTCCTACCTTCTTTCTGTTCTTTTTCTCTTGTAAATCTTTCACACTGCCACAAAATTTTCTTTCTAAGATACAGTTAACATCTCTTTCCTGCTTTTATGGCTTTTCATTGCCTTCATTATAACAAAAAGGTTAGATCTTCCACATGACTGTTGCCGTTAACCTGCAAGAATCACATGTTTTAGCCACACCAGGCTACTTATTGTTTCCCAAAGAAGCTGTGTACATTCATTGTGTCTTTTGATTGTGTGGTTCCTTCTTCTTGAAATAGTCTTCCTTCCACATTTTCCCACGGGGAAAACCCTATTCCTTCCACCACCATTCCCAGACAGAATTAACCCTTCCTGCCTCTGGGCTTCCTGTAGCAGTTTGTTCATCCTTTATTGCAGTACTCATCGTATTGCTTTAGTTACTAGTTTATGTATCTCTTATGCTAGATCAAGAGGTATTTGAAGACAAAGAGTATGTTTTTTAATCTTTCTATTAGCACTTAGAAAGGACCGATATACAACAGTACTTTATAAGTATTTGAATTCATTGTAAGAACTGTGCTAACTTTAGAAAAAGAAAATGGAAATGTATGCATTAAAATGTTGTTAACAGGGCAAAATGTTGATGAAAGAATAGTGGTACTTACTAAACTATTTTAGAAAACACCCATATCTATGATTTATTCTGAAGTCCATTAAAACTTGTATTTTTTCTGTACCATAATCACAGCTTAATTGGTTATCTGGCCTGTTTTATGTGGATAGGTTCTAGCTGAAAAGATTAGCGTTTTACTCCTCTGACTTAATGCTAACTGAAAGGGCAAAAATAATCTTAAAGGGACAAATAAAGCTGAAGTCCCCTTATTCTTAAAAGATTGACTTATTTCAAATAGACTTAGAATACAGTGCTCTATAAAATTAGGAGAAATTTGTATCTTCTTCAGAGAACACATTAATGGGCATACTGTCCTGTTATAAATTTTATAATGCTGATTAATATATTTGTTTTGATAGAGCTTGCTCACTTATAGTCTGGAAAGTGTTGGTGAATCAGGAACCTCTAAGGTTTAATCATACTAGTGATAAATTAACAGTTTCTCCATATGCTAATTTTGCAGAGTCTCATGAAAAATAAAACCTCTGGTGATGGGAGTCCAAGTATTTATTTAAAGCTCACACAACACACACACAGCACATTTGCATTATAGCTAGGTAATTTATAGTTCAGAGTTAGTGAAGCAGGGTTAGTGCTCAATAACAGTAGTATAGTTTTCTTTTTTGTTTTAACATAACTGGTATGTTATATACATAAGTGTACTCTAAATATAAAATGTTAATAGAGAAAATTGATTTTTTTTTTGAGACAGGGTCTTGCTATGTAGTTCAGACTGGCCTCAAACTCACTATGTTGCCCAGGCTGGCCTTGAACTTGCGGCCATCCTCTTGTCTCAGCCTTCTGAGTGCTGGAATTATAGTCAGGCACCACCATGCCTGGCTCAATCTTTTATTAAAATACATTTCATACTGAATTCTGATTGAAATAAATCCTTAAAGAAGCTTAAAAAATGTTTGTCTACTGTGTTTCCAGATAAGTTATCTTCTGATTGTAAATTTTGAAATAAATTAGTCCCTAATCATAAAAGCTCAAAAGCCCGTAATCATAAATATATTTATTTTTAGACTCTTGAAAATATACTACAATGAAAATTGAGCAATGGAAAAAGACAAACTATAAGAACAAAGAGAACAGGAGAGGAGGTATCAGTAGAACTGTGGAAGCTGGAATATTGATCAGTGGGTGGAAACTTACTTAGTAAAGGAAGCTGAACACTAGGCTGAGCAGCTGCTCGCTGTTAGCCATACCGTACCTGACCACCAGGATAAGGAGTAGAGATATTGGTGGTTCTCAGGCAAGTGCTCAGCATGAATTCATTAGGGGCTGGAGTTCTGTCTTAGGGTAGACTTACTGCCGTGAGATAATAAGTAAGATAGACTTAGGTGTGTCTAGGTGTTTGGCTTTTGAGCCCGAGCCTATCTGAATGACACTGATGAGTGAGCGCATATTATAAATTGTGTTTGATTACAGAAGTAGGGTGTTTGAGGAAGAACTTAAACGGCTCCGTTAACTCAGCAAGAGTAACTATGGATATACAAAATCTGGAGTTGTCTTTTTCTTGTGGGGCTGAGGACAAAGTCTAGAGCCGTGTACATGCTGGGCAAGTTCTATACCACTGAGCTGTTTCTTTGGCCTAGAGCTGTACCATCCAATATGCCAGTTACTAGCTGTATGTGGTTTTTCTTTTTTTTATAGGGTTTTTTCTTGTTTTTTAATGCTGGGGCTTCAACCTAAACCTTCATGCATACAAAACGTTCTCTACTATTGAACTGTACCCAGCCCAAATATGTGGCTTTTGAATATTTGAAATATGGTTACTTTGAACTGAGATGCAATTAACTAATTATTGACATGCAATAGAAATATAAAACTCATCCTAGATTTCAGGAACTTAGTATAAAAATTGAATTTTGAAAAAATGTGACAATATCCTTAATATATTTCTACTAACTGGCCATTGAAATAATACATACATAATAAGTTAAACCAAATATATTTTTAAAATAATTTTAATCAGTTTCCTACTTTTCTAGTATAGAGTCCAGAATTTTTAAAGTTACATATGTATATAATTGTCTTATAATTTTCTCCAATTCAACTCTGAATAGAGGCATTGATCTCTAAGGATGGCTGACTGATTCCTTGGTCTGTTTTCTTACAGGGACAGTTTAGAAAGAAGGAATTTTAAGTGGAGACCTAGTCTATTACCTGCAGTACCTCTCAATGGTATCTAACACACCTTTGGCAAACTACAAAATAGTATTATGATTTTCAAGTCTGTTAATGGAATAAAAGGGAATTGCCCACTGTCAATAGATCTCTTGCTAAAATTTGTAATTTTCAGAAAATTCATCCATCCATTATAACTATTAATATAATGGATCCCTGAATCCATGTAACTTTCTTTTGGCAGCTGATTATTACATATAAAAGAGAAAACTATACAAATGAGTCCAATGAAAGTATCACAGAGTCATAGTTTTCAACCTGTTCTTGGGTTCCTAAGCTTTCTAGCATCTTCTTCTGTTTTGCTAATCACCTTTAGAGAAAGTATTGATAGCAGCCATTTAAAACTTTTACTCTTCTCAAACCTTCTATCCTTATTCTCAGCAGATGACCTTACTTTCTCGTTCAATGATAAAATGCTGTAGAAGGCATCAGAGAAGAATGCCCTTGACTTCCAATTACCACACCTACAATGTTAGCTTTACCCACCGTGTTCCTTTACTTCTGTCCAACACTTGGCATGGTGATTATCTTGTCCTGTCTTCAACTAATCTGTATTTCTGTGTCTGTGTTCTGAATCTTATCTGCTGCTCCTCAGAGGCCTTTCTTTCTTTTTTTTTTTTTTTTTCTTGGCTTCTTTGATTTCCTTCTTCTTCTATATTGGCTTTACCCAACAATAATGAAATATGCATGTATCTTTGTCACCTTAAAAAAATTCAGTTTTAGCCCCTTGGTTACTATGTCTTTATCTTTTTTATACAAAAATTATTTTTATTGGTACATTTTAGATATACATGGTGATAACATTCATCATAGGGAATTTGTATCTGTATAGGGTATATCTTGCTTCTTCTTTCCCCCATTTTTCTTCCCTCCCTTCATCCCCTCCTTATTTATGAAAACTTTGTTTCCTTTTTTTTCCGCTTCTATACTCTTTTTTAAAAAGTCTTCATCTTTTAGTAGCTGAGTTTTTTTATTTAGTGATGAGTATTGGAACAGGGCCTCGCTACCACTGAACTACATATTCAGCCTTTTTAAACATTTAAACATTTTGTGACATAAAGCTGGCCTTGAACTTATGATCCTCCTGCCTCAGCCTCCTGAGGGGCTAGAATACTAATGTTTGCTGTGTGACCAGCTCAGTAGTTAAGCTTCTTTCAACATTCATTTATTCATTCATTCACTTATTTGCAGTGCTAGGGTTTAAGCCCAGGCTTCAAGCATGCTGAGAAACACGTTTCTACTGAGCTATATGCCCAGTCCAATAGCTGAGCCTCTTGAAATTCCCTACTCATTGTTTCCATGCCATCACCTCTGTTTCTTACTTTGCTGCAGGAATACTTCCATCATTGACGTTGCTTTTGCCAAGTCACTAATAACTTAGATGCCTATGTTCCAACACGACAATGCTTAGTCTTAATAGTATTTAACCTCTCTAGTAATTTTGATATTAGGAGTCCTTTTGTTTTCTATGAAAGATGTTTTTCCTTTTATTAAAAATTATACTCTATTCTTTTGACATTTATTCTTAGTCTCCTTTTGACTACTTCCTGCCTGCTTACCCATTAAATATTGGTGTTTCTCAAGACTCCTGCCAAGGGTTGTCTTTATACTTTCCATGGGTAAATTCATTCACTGTCATATTTTCAGTTGCTTTGTCTATTCAGAGCCTGGATATTTAGAACCAATTTATTTCTGCCTGATCTAGATACCACAGTTGTATAAACGAATAACAAATCTATCAACCCTAAATCCAAGAAGGAAACCAGTTATCTGTATTCCTTCCACCTCAGTCCTTCCTTACTTCTCAGTGACAATTACCATTATTTATTACTAAAAGCTGTTGGGGTGACAATGGCTGAATAGAGGGGCCTCATTCAGAGTTGCTCAGAGAACACAGGTAACTGGAAGAAAGGGGAGGTACATATATCCTGAAACTAAAAGCTCTTAATTTTATTTATCTGTTCATATTTGAAGTACAAACAAAATGTTAATATTATAATTTTGTTAGTCTATTCCAGTAACTGTCTAATGATTGCCTCTTTCCCAGTTTTGCTTCTGTAATTTCACAGGTAGCTAATTTCTGTAGTAGCTAATTTCTGAGATGGCCTCCAATGAACCATATCTCTCAGCATTAATACCTCTGTCTAGTCTCCTACAATATTGGATCTGAGCTGACCCTGTCATTTACTTTAAGAATTGACATGTGGCAGAAGTGATACTGTACTAGTCCCAGCCCTTAGAAATGCTTCATAGTTTCAACTTTTGCACTAAAGTGCCTCATAAATACAGCTACTTTCATGGAGGACCACTTGGAAAGAAAGTACTAAATGGAGAGAGAAATGCCCTTGCATCCCAGGACCTAAAGTGAGTCCAGACTTCAGATAGTCCTGAAAAGCTGCTGTACCTCTTAAGAGAGCAATCTTAGATGTGCTATACCCCAGTCCTCCCAACCTACCATGTCTTCAGTCCCAGGCAGCATCACATGCAGCTATTAAAACATGTAAGTGAGCCCAGTCAGTCCACATACTAATGAGAGTTAATAGTGCTTGCTTTGAACTACTAAACTCTGTGATGTTGGTTATACAATAATAAAACCAAAACAAATCTCCTCTTCTTTTTCCTTACGAATCCAGTCTCATGTCTGGTAATACACCCTTGACAATTTAAATTCTCCCTTACTAAGTTGCTTGTTCCCTGAACACTCCTTGGTTTTTCTTCTATACTTTTTGCTCCTACTATTAGAAATATTTTTTAAAACTTATGTTCACCCCACTGGCCCCCCCCCCACAAAATTCTTACTCAACTTTTAGGTCTTTGTGTAGACATTACTAAAATTCTGGATTACTGAGAATTCCATTAAAAACAACTGCATTACTTATGTGTACCAGTAGTAGCAAATACACTTACTGGCAAAATAATGGTTAATGTAGAGTTGAGCATTGTGTTCTTTTTCATAAGGTACTTATTCTCTTTAAGCTGCAGTTTCTTAACTTGTAAAATGAAAATAATAATGTTAATTACTTCATAAATTTGTTGGAAGCATTACAAATACTCAAAATTTGCTATTAATTATTCATATTGTTATTAGTGTATTACACATGTGTCTCTTTATCATTTTATCCCTAGAATCTTGCAAAGTGCCTGCCATTTAAGTGCTAATTAATATATAAAATGTTAGTGACTGACTGGATGGATGAATTTCAATTATTTGGATTTTATATTGGTCCAAATAAAAACATAATTTTAAGCCTAATATTTTATTTTAAAAAATTTTATATTGGTCCAAATAAAAACCTAATTTTTTTTTGGATTTTATATTGATCCAAATAATAAACTAATTTTAAGCCTAATTTTTTATTTTTTAAAATTATATAGCATACACATTTCTCTTTTTAACTGTTTTAAAGCATAGAATCCAGTGGTTTTAATTATATCCACAATGTTGTATAACCATCTACAAATTTCTAAAATTTTTATTACTCCATCAGAATCTTATTAATCTGTCTTATTAAACACAATTCTCATTTCCCATTCTTTAGAGTCTCAGAACTTCTAATCTGCATTCTGACTCTATAAATTTGTCTATTTTAGATTCTCATGTAAGGGAAATTATACAGTATTTGTTCTTTGGTGTGTAGCTTATTTCACTTGGCCTAGTGTTTTGAAGGCTCATCCATAGCATCCATAGTGCAGCATTCATCAAAATTTCCTTCGTTTATTTTTTGTTTTTGTACTGGGAATTAAACTCAGGACCTCGTACTTGCTAGGCAGGCGCTTATGCCACTGAGCTATATCCCCAGCCCAATTTCCTTCCTTTTTAAGTCTAAGTATTCCATGACATATATTTACATTTTGCTATATATTCATCCTTTGTTGGACATCCAGATTGTTTTCATCTTTTAGCTATTGTGAATACTCCTGGTATTAACGTGGATATTCAAAAACTTGTTCAAATTCTTGATTCCAGTTCTTTTGGTGTATACCAGAAGTGGAATTGCTAGATTATATAGTAATTTTATTTTTAATTTTTCAGAAGAACCACCATGTTGTTTTCCATATCAGCAGTATGATTTTACGTTTCTATCAGCAATATAAAAGTGTTTCAACTTCTCTACATCCTTGCTGAGATTTGTTATTTTCTGTTTATTTGTTTCATAAGTCATTTAATTGGTTCAGAAGAGGCATCTCATTGTGTTCCTGATTTGCATTTCTCTAATGGTTACTCATGTTTTGAACATCTTTTCATGTCCCTATTGGCTTTGGTCATTTGAGTGTCTTTTTTTTTGTGAAATACCTCTTTATGTCTTGTGCCCGTTTTTTAATCGGGTTGTTCTCTTTATTTTCAATTGTAAAAATTCTTTATATATTCTGGATATTAAGTCCTTTTCAGATACATGATTTGTAAATATTTTTTTCCATTTCAAAAATTGCTTTTCATTCTGCTGAGATCTACATATTTGATTTACATATTTTTATTTTGATGAAGTCCAGTTTATATCTTTTTCTTTTGTTGCCTGTGCTTTTGGTATTATATCCAAGAAATCACTGTGAAATTCAATGTCATGAAGATTTCTCTTATTTTTTTTTCCCCCAAGAGGTTTGAAGTTTTGGGTTTCATGTTTTTGATTAATTTTGTATTAGTTTTTGTATATGGTATAAAGTAAGAGCATAGTTTACTGTTTTGTTTGTAGATATCCATCTTGCTCAGTAATTGTTAAAAAGATTGTCTTTTCTGGATTAGAAGTTTCTTTTTTCAGTATTGGGGATCAGACTCAGGACCTTGCACTTGCCAGGCAGGCGCTTATTCCACTGAGCTATATCCTCAGCCCTGGATCAGAAGGTTTTATAAAATATCATTTGATCCATGTTTGAAAGTTTCTTTCTGGCTATTGCATTGGTCTGTATGTCTGCCTCTATGCAAGTATCACCATTGTTTTAATTACTTATAATGAAAACATCTTTTATTAAATATTCTTTAATTGATTAGTGAATATTTGTATATATGAATAATGTTCAACATGATTTGATGTATGCATGCACTATGGAATTATATCCATTGCTTCACATAGTTTTTGTACATTAGTTTCTTTTGAAAGCATATTTTTGTTGCATCAATTTTAGCATCTAGGAGATTCTTTAGTTTCTTCAATAGTACAATTTTTGTTTGTTATTTCTGGAAATTAGTAGCCAGAATGTAGTATACAGTGTGATTGTTCCTGTCTGTTTGTCTTGCTTTTGTTTTTGTTTATTTCTAGACAGGGTCTCATTTTGTGGTCTCAGCTGGTCTTGAATCCACTTTGTGGCCCAGGCTGCTCTGTGAGCCTCCTGCCTCACCCTCCTGAGTGCTGAATTACAGATGTATGCACCCCTGTCATGTTCTAATTGACATTCTTCTTTAATGTTCTTTTAGCTTCTTAAAACTTTTCTTTAAAATTTTAATTTTCACAGTGTTATATATTAATGAGAGTATCATGTGATAACTGAGTATATCTGTACAATGTGTAGTGATCAAATCAGAATAATTAGTATTTCTAGCTCCATAAACATTGAACATTTCTTTGTATTAGGAGCCTTCGGAGTCCTCTCATCTAGTTCTTGTAGCTTTTGTTAAGGACAATTTATAAGGTATACTTCCAGGTTTGTACTACAATTTGAAGTTGGAATTGTGAGTCATCAATCTTTATGATTTAGTACTGAGAATTGTACCTATGCTAGGGAAGTGTTGTACTACTGAGCTACATCTCCAATTCTTTTTATGTTTTAAAATTTGAATCAGCAGCTTGCTGAGTTGCTTAGGCTGGCCTCAAATTTGTGATCCTCCTGCCTTAGTCTTCCTAGAACCTGGGGTTATAGGCATGCACCACCATATCTCGTTATTGTTCTTATTCAACATTGATTTTGCTGTTCTGGGTCCTTTAGAATTTAGTAAGATTTTTAGGATGAGTCATTCTATTTCTGCAAAAGCTCGGGGTTTTTTTGTTTTGTTTTGTTTTGCTTTGTTGTTTGGCCTTTTGAGACAGAGTCTCTCTATGCAGTTCAGGTTGGCCTTGAGCTCACTTTGTAGCCCAGGTTGATCCCGAATTCACAACGATCCTCCTGCCTCAGCCTCCTGAATGCTGGGATTATAGGCATGTACCACCACGCCCAGCCCCAAAGCTGTTATTGAAAATTTAATCTTTATATTGTTTTGGGTAGTGTTATCATCTTGACAGTATAAAATCTCATGATCCATGAACATAGGATGTCATTTCATTTGTTTATCTCTTTAATTTTTTTCTGCTATGTTTTACAATTTTCAGTATGTCTTATACTTGGTAATAATTATTCCCAAGTATTTCATTTTTCTAAAAATTATGTATTTAAAGTACAAATAATATTTAACACCTTATATATTTTAAATGTGCAGTTCAGCATTTTTAAGTATATTCACAGAGTTAGCAGTCAGTGGTATTTTTACTTCTGGCAAAATGGAAACTCAAATACCAATTACAGCACAACTTCCAAAACCCCTTTCCCGCAGCCCATGGTAACTACTCTTTTACTGTCTCTAAGAATTTGACTACCTCTAGGCACCTCATATATGTAGAATTATACAATATTTGACATTTTGTGGCTATCATATTTTAGTGTAATGCCCTCATGGTCCGTCTATATTGTAGCATGAGTCAGAATTTTCATCCTTTTTAAAGCTGAATAAAATTCTAGTGTATATGCATTACTTTTTAATATTTTTCATTGCCAGCATATAGAAATACAATTGATTTTTGCATGTGGATTTTGTATCCTACAGCTTTGCTGAATTTGTTTATTTATTCTAATAGATTTTATGTGTTTAGGATTTTTCATATAAACATTCATGTCATCTATGAATAGAGATGATTTTACTTTTTCCTTTGCAATTTGAATTCCTTTTACTTTTCTTCTCTAATTTCTCTGGCTACAAGTTCTAGTACAGTATTGAATAGAAGTAGAAAGAGCTGGCATGCTTATCTTCTTCCTGACATTTGGAAGTTCAAGCCTTTTTTTTGTAAAGTAAAATCCTCTCCATATGGCATGTAGTCATTCATATTTGGGATACTCTTTCTATTAGCTTGATTTGATTGTGGAAAGAAAAGTTTATTTATTAAGCATAAGAAGGAAACATATAAGATGGAAAAAGGGGATGAACTTGATAGGTTGTTATGAAGAATGTGGCCATGCTGAAACAGAAGTGGGGCCAGGGATAGCCGAGAATCACCCCACCACTAGGAGGCAGTCCCTCGCTGTCTCACAGTGAGACCTGAAAGTGAAAGCAGCATTTTGCAAATCTTGTTTTTTATTTTGTTTGTTTGAGACAGGGTCTCACTATGTAGGCCGGCTTTGAACTATATAGACCAGGCTGGCCTCAAATTTGCAATGATTGTCCTGCCTCAGCCTCCTGAGTGCTGGGATTACAGGTATGTACCATCATGCCTGGCTGTATTAATTATTAGCCACTGTAATGCATGTACACAGATTATTTTTATAATTTAGGAATCAACATGAAGTGAAAATGGAAGTGTAGTTTATGAAAGTTTCCTTTGTGCTAGACTTCATTTTTATGGGCCCATGTAATTACCATACACATAGTAAGAGTGGAGGAAAATGCTACTAATGACCCTCCATGAAAAGCAACTCTAAACTGGGGCATGTCTTACGCTATTTAAAAGAGTTATGCACATTCATAGATGACATTTGTAGTCAGCTTTTAAAATTGGGAATGCTTAGTCGTGATAGCACATTGATTAATTTTGGAGTTACCTACTGCAACAATCTAGAAATGGGTTCATAAGTTTGAGAACCTTAATGTAAATAGTTTCCTCTTAAACATAGGTAATAAAGAATAGGCAATAAAGAATATCTTTTTCTTTTTATTAGTACATGTTTGCAGTACATAATGATAAGATTCATTTTGGGGAATTGATACATATACATAATGCATCTTAATTTTTTAATCCCATTTCCCTTTCTGCCTGCATCTCTTAGTCCCCTTCCTGGTTTTTTTTTTTTTTTTCCTTTTTTTCTCTCCCTTTCTTTTGTAAAAGATCTATCTTCCTGTTTAGTATTACTGACCAAGAATAGCTTTTGAAGAATATGGACACCTCTATAGCTGTTATTGCTGCTATGCATACAACTAAATCTGCACACTAACCCGGACTGCTCTTTAGGCAGTTTCTTTGTTTGATTGAGTCAGAGTAATTCTTATGATGATGCAAGTTTCTCTAATGACTGATGATGGGTTTATAGCTCATTTCTGCTTACTGTTATTTTTTGAAAGTTTATAATAGCATCTATGAATCAGTTGGCTCATCTATATATGACTGAATCCATTTTTTAAATCCATTTTCTGTGGTATGTCTTTCTGTTGGACCCTTTGTGGAAAGATGTATATGTTGCTTATATACAGGGTTGTGATTTTTTTATACCAACCTAAAGATTTAGGAAATGCTCTGAGAATATGTTAGTGGACTATCACAACTTTGTAGTCCATAACTTTCTTAAATCTTAAGAATTAATTTGTTTATATTTTTAGCTTCTGCTACCTGCCTGGCAAGAAAAAAATCTTCCCATAGTTTTTATCACTTGATTGCAAAGTAACAATGTTCTCCTTGATTGTTTCACTCTCTCTTCGTCTGGCCTTCTAGCCTGTGGGCGTTGCCCAAGGTCCTGCCTTCCACCTCTTGTCTTCTCCATACTCATTCTTTCTATGAGCTCCTTTATTCTGGTGATGAAAGGTTTAGCTATTATTAATGTTGACTTTTAAAGCTATTTATTCAGACTGATCATTTCAATTTCACCGAATCTACTACTTAACTAATTTCAGTATGTCAAACTCCACTGCCCAAGGTCATTCATATTTGTCTTTCCATGAATCGTCTTACATATTACTATCAGGCTTATCTTAAGTAATTCATCTTTTTAGTGTCTCTTATAGTGAGTCTATAGGGACTTCATTTTGTCCATTGCTTTAAATTCAGGCTGTCGTGACTTTTAAGGCTTTAACTTGCACTGTTCTACATTTTCCTCACTGTTTTCCCCTGATATCTAATGTCACCCTTTCTCCCTTCCCCTTAGCAATTAGACCAGTTGCTCTTTGTCATGGTATTGATGTTATCCAGTTAATTATGGAATGCACAAATGAAGATCTACCTTATTCTGGCCACTCCAGGTTCCTAAGATTATTGTTTAATTAATTATGATAAAAAATTTTCCACGGAGGGTTAGAAGGTAATTCTTTGGTATTTAGTTCTATCTTCTCAACCCGCTAGGACTGAACCCAGGTCCTAACACATGCTAGGAAAGTACTACTCTACCACTGAATCATATCCCCAGCCATTTTCATTGTATTTTGAGGTGGGCTCTCTCTGAGTTCCTCGTGCTGGCCTCAGCCTCCTGAGTACCTGGGGTCACAGGTGCCCACCACTGTGCTGGGCTGGTGTTTAGTTCTTTGCTTTTCCTATTGCCTTGTTTTTTTCACTACCTTGTAAATTCTGTGAAGGCAGAGTCGTATCTTACACCTCTTTGTTCTTCAATGTAATCAAGTTCTAGGCATAGAGTAAAGGCCTGCTGATAGATTATTTTATCTTAACTATACTCTATTTTCTTTTTTTTTTTTTTTTTCCGGGACCGGGGATCGAACTCAGGGTCCTAGTGCTTAGCGGCAAGCACTTAGCCCACTGAGCTGTACCTCCAGCCCCTATACTCTATTTTCGAATGTGTACCTTGACCTTGCTATTTTGTAGTTTAATCATTTCTTATCATTTGTAACTTGCATTAATTCAAATCCTCATTTTTAGGGAAACAAAGTTTATAGGACAATAGTTCTCAATCTCATTGAACTGAACACTTCCCTTTTTATTTTTATTTTTCTTATTTTCAAGACAAAAGAATACAAATACAGAGAAACATTTCAGAAAATACAAAATTATACAGAAACTAGTAGGGAATTAGCACTGGATGTTGTATTACATATTGTTATCTTCACATTAGTTAACACATAAATGTTAAAGGAAATTGAGAAGAAAGTAGGGAATTAGTACTGGGTGCTGTATTCCATAAAACTATCTTCATTTTTGTAATCACAAAAATGATTAAGGAAATACAAAATTATATAGAGCACAGAAGGGAATAATCTCTGAATGTTGTTTTACCTAAAATTGCCTTCCCTTTTGTTACTCTATTATACCGATGGTTGCTCGTTTGAAAATTCAAATTTATAACCTACATGGATGTATATAAACTATCATGTTTGGGGTGGAAAAACTCCTATATTCATTGCGGATCACCCGTCTCCTCTCTGCCATGGTGCTACAGGGTATAGGGGCAGAGGCAGAACACTTCCCTTTTTAAAAATAAATACTTTGTAACATCTAGCTTGTTATCCTGAAAAATAGACAATGCACTCTACTTATGCAGCCAATATGAAAAGAGAATACCTGAAATCATATTAAGCAGTAAAGGAAATGGATTTAATAAAGTTTTAGATATTTTAAGATGTAAATGCTTAGGCATGATGACATTGGACATCACAATGAATTTTTTTTGGGGGGGGGTATGAGCAATCAAACTCAGGACCTTGCACTTGCCAGGCAGGCACTTGTACCACTGAGCTGTATCCCTGGCCCTGGACATCACTATGAAGGAATCAAATGCTTGTCCTTTACACTGAATCACTGTGAGCCAACAATTATGCAAACTGAGGTGTGTTTTCACATTGAAAAATATCATAAGTAGTGTTTCTTTTACAAGTGCAGTTTTCTGAAATGGGAACCAACTTTTGACAATGTTCTAAAATTTTACATTCCTGAAAAATTCAGCATATATCAGTACTATGGAAGTCTTCATTGTGTTTATAATTAATATGGTGTTAAAGTATAGGCTCACAAGCAAGATTTTCTCATACACACTATGCATAAGCTGAAAGTGATGGGGACAATTCGTTGTTTTGTGTCACTGTCCTACGTCCTGTCCTCTTGTTTTCTGCCCACTAAATATCAGTTGGAACCTACCTATCCCAATAATTATAATAACCATAAATCCCCCCACTAAATTTCTAAAACAATCAAAAACATTTCAAGTTGCTTAAGTTACAAAAAAGTGCCACTGCAGAGTTGCAGTTGATATCAGCCTAAAAGTGGACGAAGGATGGAGTGGCCAAAATTGGTGAAGTAGGCCAGAGCTAGATGTCTCGAAGTCTCAGATGTGATGTGGGTTGCTGAAATTTTTATTTTGTATTTTTAAAAAATTCATGAAGCAATTATGTATACACTGGATATGTTATGATTGAGTATATGAATGTGCTATAATCCCAGCACTCGGCAGGCTAAGGCAGGAGGATCATTGCGAGTTTGATACCAGGCTGGGCTACAAAGTGAGCTCCAGGCCAGCCTGAACTGCATTGCGAGACCCCATCTCAAAAATAAAAAAGTACAAATATATCACACTGAACACTGAAATAAGTTCTTTGGTGAAATGTCAAGCACATTTGAAGATCACATGAGAAAAGCAGGGAGAATGGAAATGCA
Organism: Dinomys branickii; assembly: GCA_004027595.1. Taxonomy (NCBI): domain Eukaryota; kingdom Metazoa; phylum Chordata; class Mammalia; order Rodentia; family Dinomyidae; genus Dinomys; species Dinomys branickii. The sequence continues at coordinate 166,290 of PVLD010001461.1, forward strand.
GACGAGAGCACGAGTGTGTGGGAACTCTCATGTTCTGCTTATGTGAAGTCCAGAAATTTAGTACAGAAGGTTGCAGGAAAGTGCTACTTGAAGAGAACAAATGATTTTGTTTATTTCTGATAAACATTGTAGTTTTGTAAGTTACATACATTATTATCACAATGATACAGAATTATTAAATTTCAGAATATCTAGATACTAGGAAATCTGTAGTGATTATACAAGAAAGTAGAAGAAATCATGAATACTATAGAAAAAATAAAGATTACAACACCTTAGCCTTCATCAGTGATAGAAGCAAAATGATCAGATCAAAAAAGTAGGTTTTGTCACCAAGGCAGCTGGTGACTGGGAGGGTTTGGGGGTTGCAATGGTACTGTTTTGAACAAACAAGCCTAGACTGAGGTGGTGTCCTGTGCCTCTTCCCTGATCATCAAAGCTCTCAGGGAACCATTAAGGTGCAGAAGCAGAAAAACATTAAGCATGGTAGAAATATTACTGTTGATGAGATTGTCAGTGTTGCCTCACAGATGTGGCCCTGATCTTTAGCCAGAGAACTCTTTGGAACCACTGAAGAGACCTGGAGACTACCTAGTTCGCGGGCTACAGTGTCAGTGCTGGGTCAGTGTCTGTCACCTGCATGGCATTATAGATAATATAAACAGTGGCGTCGTGTGATGCCCAGCTAGGTAAGAAGCATGAGAGAAAATAGTTCAATAAATGCTCATCTGACCAAAAACATGGATTACACACTTATAATGCCATAAAAAATGTTCTCTCCTTTAACAAGAACATAACCAGTCTTTTTCTTTATATACTCAGGAGGGTATCAACAGTTCCAGAGGGTTAAGAAAAGATAAGTAATTGACAAATGCACTAGGTGATCCTAGTTAACAGCAGTCGGTTTCTGTTGTAACTGGAGTGAACATGGTAAATAAAACATAAGAAATGTTTTTCCACATATTACTGATAGGTCTTACTCAGATTTGTACAGGGAAATATCACAGTCTCCCAGGGTAAAAAGTTTAGGGAATTGAATGAAGAACTTTGACACCAAAGCAAAGAGGTAGTTACCATGACTATCTCAATTCCTTTAACTTTCCTTTCCTCTCCCTGCATTTCCCCTTCCCTTTATCTCTTGGTTCCTTTACCATTTGCAAAGATCTCCTCTGAGTTCACTGGAGTAATAGCTTATTTGTCCTAGGATGGCAAGGTAGGTGCTACAGTTTGAATGTGTCCCCCAAAGTCTATGAACACATCGGGAAACTTTTTTTCCCTCTTGTGCTGGAGATTGAACCCAAGGCCTTCACACTGAACTATATCTCCAGCCCTTTTTATATTTTGAGTCAGAATCTCACTAAATTAATCAGGCTGGGGATCCTCTTGCCTCAGCCTCCCAGCATGCCAGGATTATAGGTGTGCACCACCATGCTCAGCTCATGTGGGAAACAATCCCAAATGCAGCAGTGTTTGGGAGGGGGATGAAGTAATTTAAGAGCCCTCATGAATGGGTTAATACTGTCATGGGAGTGAGTTATTGCCAGAATGGATTTGCAGTTAGTTATAAAAGCAAGTTTACCCCTTACCCTTTACTCTCTCTTAGAATACTCTGTTGCTTTTCTACCTTCTTCCATGAAATGAGAGCATGAATTCCCTCACCAAATGTGGGCCCCTCAACCTTAGATTTCTTAGCCTTGGGGATTATAAGAAATAAATTTCTTTATAAATTATGTAGCTTCAGGTATTCTTTTATAGCAATACAAAACAGACTTAAGATGGTGGGTGTGGAGTATTAATAATAGAACCAGTCACTGCTGGGAGCACCACCCATTATGAGGTAAGGTGCTCCAGCCAGGGAAAAATACAAGTGTGTTTAATTAAATGGCTCATTGCTTTTCTCACCATTTAAAAGTTGGGGGCATCGTTGTTTGCATAAGGCAAAACAGCAGAGGAACCCAGTGGGAAACAAAATAATAGTTAAGAAAATGCCCTGGTTGTTAAAGGAATCTTCCAAAACCCTGATTTCTGTCTGGTTAGGACCAGCCCTGGAGACAAAGACCTGGTAGGATATCCCATCAGGTAGATGACCCGCATTCCCTCTCTCACACCGAGGCAGTAATTTCCTCACCTGCTCACAGACAGAAGGACACAAATGTCAGCCAGAAGTGGGCAGTTTATGATTACACACTGCTTCTGGCAGTTTATTTAAAATGTTGCCTGAAAAAGCAGCTGTTACTCCTTCCTCAGCAATCAAATCCCTCCAGTTAAAAGGGGTGAGGGGATGAGAATTTTGTTTGACTGCTCTGCCAGTTTAGTTGCTTCGTGTAAAATTGGGAAAACATTTCCTGGAAAAAGAGAGGAAGAAGATAGAGTACTTGTATGGTTTATTTTATTTCATTTATTTGGAGACAAGGTCAGTCATTTGGAGATAAGGTCTCTTTGTAGTTCAGGCTGGCCTTTAGCTAAGTGTGTAGCCCAGGATGACCTCGAACTTTCAGTGGTCTTCTTGCCTCAGCCTCCTGAATGCTAGGATTATAGGCATCTGCCCCCATGCCAGGCTGTATATTATCATCACTTTCAAAGAAAAGTATACAAACATTGGTAGTCAGGTAATCTACCTTGCTTTCTCCCTGGCTGATTAGCTGGGGTATAAAAGTAAAGAGGAACAAAAAGTAACTGCTAATTACCATAACAATTTCTGCATCTCTGTTAAATCCAAGGGTTTGCAATTAAAATGTAGTTGATAATTTCAGAGTATTTCTTTCAATATTGATACATAAGTATTTACTTCCATATAAAGGGATTCAGACCGGGTGGTGCACAGCTGTAATCACACCACTTGGGAGACTAAGGCAGGAGGATTTCGAGTTGAGTCCAGCCTGTGCTGGCAGTGAGACTGTGTTTCAAAATAAAAGCAGATAAAAAGGGATGACTTTTAGATATTCCAGGGAAATTCCAATAAAGTGATAATTCTGAGGCTTTGGGTCTAAACATTTTTTCTTAGTATGTGTTTGCAACATATAACAAATACATTCACCCTGAGGAATTGGTATACATATATTTATCACATTAAAAAAATTTTTTAACACCCAGAGGTTCATTTACTTGACAAAAATACAAGATGATATCCTGAACAAAGAGAGAACCCTGGTTAGCGAAGTCTAAAGTTTATACACATTTAAAAAGCTGTTAAATACTACAAACATCACAAAATGTCAAATTAAAATCACAGTGTTTTTTTTAAGGGTAGTAAAATCCACTGGAGAAAAGAAATGGAGACCAAGAATGGGGAAGAGGAACAGCTCCTGAGACACAGGAGGGTCCTGAATGGGCTGCCTGAAGTCACAGTGTTTGGATCAATAAGCCATTAAGTAGTTAAGTTTAGATTTTAATCATGGTTAACCTGATATAAAATCAATTATTTTGCTGCCATTTTACACCATCTATAAAAAGCCATGTTAATTCAAATTATTTCCAGTTCCAAAAAGAAAGTTTTATAATTGGGTAGGTCATTTCTTTGGAAGTGACCATTCATCTTGTTTCCAAGTGGGGATTATCAGTGGCTAAGAAGTGTTTTTTCTTGGAATACAGTATCACCACTTGATGGGAAATTGACTATCAGATGGGGTGGATGATAGCAAGTAAACAACTGGTCTGCTAGTCTAGACTCCAAAATCAAACCGGATCAGAATAGGGCTTAATTGTGTAACTTCTTTGCTCAAAACCTTTTCTTTTAGCATTCTACTTCATGCATTTTAAAGTCACAGTTCTCACTGTGGCCTACAAAGCTCTGCTTAATCCCTTCCCTGTCCTTCCACCTTATTTTTCTAACCTCTTGTTCTACTGATTTTGTTTTTTACAGTGCTGGGGATTGAATCCAGGGCCACAGCACATGTTAGGCAAGAGAGCCACAACCCAGCTCTCCTGTCTTTTTACTTCATCATTTTCTTCCCGCCCCTCTGGCATTGTTGCTATTTCTTGAATATCTAATACATACTTTTGTCTTGGCTCACTGCATTGTCTAAACCCTTTGTCTTAAAGGTTCTTCCTCTAGATATCCATAGGCCTCACTTTCTTTCATCTTTTTATATTCTTTTTAAAATGTCATCTGCTTAGTGAGGGCCACCTCATCCCCTACCTCAGTGTTTTATGTTTTCCATGGCATATACTACCTTTTGACAGTCTGCCTGCCTGCCTCTGTTTCAGTCATGCTCTAATAAATATGCAAAAATTACTAGGACTTGACCCTAATGCCTCATACATGCTAGGAAAGTGCTGAACTATATATAGGCCCTTTTAAATTTAAGACAGTATCTTACTAAATGATCCAGGCTGACCTTGAACTTGTGATCCTTCTGCCTCAGCCTTTCAAATGGCTGGGATTACAGGCATGTGCCACCACACTCAGCTTGTTTATTACATTATGTGCTCGCATCCTTCCCACTGGAGTATAAATTCTATAGAGATTTTTATATGTTCTATTTACATTTGTAGTATTACTGCTTTAAATAGTGTCTTGGACATAGTACTTAATAGTTTTTGAGAAAATGAATGAGCTTTTACGTCTTCAGAGGGTTTTGTTTTGCTATCTTTAGCAAGTAGATAGAAGAATCATTCAACCTATTATCATTGAATAGTGGGTCTGTGTGTTAGTTTTCCATACTTGTGACCTAACACTGACATCAACTTAGAGGAGGAAAGACTTGTTTTGACTCATGGTTTCAGAGGTTTCAGTACGTGGACAACTTGTTCTTTTACTATGGGCCTCAGGTGTAGCAAATATTATGGCAGAAGGATGGGGTAGAGCAAAGCTCCTTAGCTCATGGAAGCCAAGAAGCAGAGAGACAGGAAAGAGCCGGAGAGGAAGGGGCCAGGGACAAGATATAGTCCACAAAGTCACATTCCCATGACCCACTGCCTGCAGCTGGGCTTCATCTCAATTGCCCTCATTGCACAATAATAGAAACAAATGATGACCTCATCAATAATTAATCCAGTGATAGGCCCAGTGCAGCCAGGAGATACTGGCTTAGGCGGCCCACGAACTGCTAATACTACGGTTTGAGTGTGGGCCCTCCCTGTGTGTGCCCTCTGCTGTATGTGGTATTAGATCAGGCGGTCCACAGGCTGCTGACACTGTGGATCATTTCTGGGCTTTGTGTGCACCCTGACCTCCCAGAGGTCACAGAAACAGTCAGTCCACCATCACTGCCAATGCAGCCCATGCCTGGCTCTTGCACACCTTGAGTTGCCTGGAGACATGGAATCAGGAGGTCCATGATCTGCTGACATCACCATTGGTGGCTGAGCACTGAGAGAACCAGGCAGACCCTACCTACTTCCCAGGGACAGAGCAGGTGGCCTGAGAACCTGCTGCCATTACAGTCTGTGTCTCAACCCTCTGTGCACCCAACACAGCCAAGAGATACTGGCTCAGGAGGCCCACGAACAACTAACACCAGGGGTCATGTTTGGGCCCCCTTGTGTGTGCCCTGAGCTGCCTAGGGTATTATATCAGGCAGTCCATGAACTGCTGACACTGTAGTTTTGCCTCTGGGCTTTTCACGCCCCCTGATCTCTCAGAGGTCATAGAAACAGGTGGTCTGTGATCACTACCAGGGCAGCCTGCGTCTGGCGCCTGAGTCTGGCTCCTGCATGCACCCTGAGCTGCCTGGAGTCATGAAATCACATAGTCCACAAACTGCTGACCCTGTGGTTTCATGTCTAGGCTCTGTCTGTGCCCCGAACTGTCTGGGGACACAGGGCCAAGAGATCCGTGATCACACCACCACTGCAGCATGCTTCTGGATCATACATGTGCCCTGACCTGCCTGGGGACACTTGAGCAGGCAGTCTGCAATCTGCAGACATTGCAGTTTGTGTCTGAGACCTGGGAGAACTAGGCATACCCCGCCAAGCACCAGAAGACCACAGAGTGAGCAGTTCATCTCCACTGCCCCTGAGGGGCAAGTCTGACCACCAGGATAACTAAGAATGCTTACGACTTTTGCTGAGCTGCCAGGGAAGAGGGAGACTGGGTGCTCTGCCTTGGGCTTCAAGCATGGCAAGACAAAGGACTACAGTGCAATCTCAGAACTTCACCCCACCCAGAATAAGTCCAGGAGACATTGACATAGGAGAACTTGGTAAACACACACCTGAAATTGCTGAAATGATTGCACTGGAAGTAAAGAAACAACTCCATCAGGCCATAGAAGACATCAGGTCAGAAATAATCTCTCAGGTAAAAAATGAAATGGCAACAATAACAAAATACTTACTTAGCACATCTAAAGAAGATGTATATAAACAAATTGATGACCATAGGAAACTGATGGAAACATTAAATGAAAAAATGCAAGAGTGAACTAGAATGCATGAAACCAATTCAGAGATATCCAGGAAATCAAAACTTCCATTGAAAGCTGGCAAAACTGCTTGAATGAAGCTGAAGATAAGATTTCAGTTCTTGAAGACAGCATGGCATCTAACAATCATGAAAGGAAGGATCTCTTAAAATTAACAAGGAACCAGGAAAAATCCATTCAACAGCTACAAGATGAATAAAAGAGAAATAATATAAGACTAATAGGTGTCAACAAGACAGCAAGAGGTAACACAAATGACATAAAGAGAATATTTGCAGAAACAATGGCCAAAAATTTCCCAAGCATGGAACAAGATTCTCACATACAAGTAAGGCATATAGAACTCCAACTAGTCATAACCAAAATAAAACTATACCCAGACATATCATAATCAAGATCCCAGAAATACAGCAAAAGAACAGATTATTAAAAACTGCTAGAGAAAAGAAACATCACCTATAAAGGAAAGCCCATCAGAATTACAGCAGATTTCTCAACACAAACCAAACCATCTAATCAAGAAGAGCTTGGAGTGAAGTATTATAGGTCCAGAAACAAACAGCTTCCAACCAAGACTGATGTATCCTGCAAAACTGTCCTTCAGATTCAATGGAGAAATAAAATATTTCCATGACAAAGAACAACTGAAGAACTTCATGAGTGCCAAACCAACCTTACAAAGAGTATTAAAAGATATTCTAGGCCGAGGAAAAAATGACCACAATTTCAAGAACAACAATAGAAAGGAACTCTCAAGCAAAGCAAGCAATTAAACCAAGAGAAAAAGTAGGAAGCCAACAGCAAGTAAATAACATGACAAAGGCAAGCCAACACATATCAGTTATAACCATTAATGTAAATGGCCTCAATTCACCAGTCAAAAGAAATGGACCAGCACAGTGGATTAAGAAACAAAATCCAACAATATGATGTATACAGGAACAGCCACAACCACAAACACACTCAGCCATCTAATCTTTTTTTTTTTTTTTTTTTTTTTTTTTTCCGGGACCGGGGATCGAACTCAGGGCCCTAGTGCTCGGCGGCAAGCACTTAGCCCACTGAGCTGTACCTCCAGCCCTCAGCCATCTAATCTTTGACAAAGGGGCCAAACAAGTTCAATGGAAGAAAGAAAGATAGTCTCTTCAATAAATGGTGCTGGAAAAACTGGCCTGCCACTTGCTGAAGACTGAAAATAGACCGAAGACTATCATCATGCACCAAACTCAAGTCAAAATGGATCATAGATCTCAATATTAAAACAGAAACACTAAATCTATTGGAAGAGAAAATAGATAAAAATCTTGAAGACATAGGGGTAGGCAGAGAGTTAATGAACAAAAACTAAACTGCACAGGAAATACTTCAAAGAATCAATAACTGGGATCTCATCTTACTGAAAAGTTTCACATCTAAAGAAATCACCAGCAGAGTAAAAAGAAAACCCACAAATTGGGAAAAAATTTTAGCTGACTGTCCCTCAGACAAAGGTCTCCTATCTGGAACATATAAAGAATGAAAAAATAGCCTCAAAGACCCAATCCAGAAATGGGCATCTGAAATGAATACACACTTCTCAGACAAAGAAATACAAATAGCAAATACATGAGAAAATATTCACCACCATTAGTCATTTGAGTAATGCAAATTAAAACAACACTGAGATTTCATCTTACCCCAGTAACAATGGCTATCATTAACAAATCAACCAATAACAAATGCTGGTAGGCTGTGGAGAAATCCCCTTCTGGACATTTTCCCAGAAGATCTGAAAATATCATCTCACAGTGATATATGTGCACCCATGTATATAGCAGCACAATTTGTAATTGGTAAATCCTGGAAGCAACCCAAATGTCCATCAACTGAGGAATGATAAAAAGTTGTGGTATATTTATATATTGGAATATTATTCAGCTATAAAGAAAAATAAACTTGAAGCCTTTGTAGGTAAATGGTCACAACTGGAGACCATACTCATAAGTGAAATAAATCAGACCCGCATGTGTAAACAACATATTGTCTTACTAGTGTAAGAACCTGAAAGAGTGAATAAAATTAGGAGATATGATAGACATTGTGAAAAAAAAGGAAAATGCTCAAAATTAAAAAACAGCTGGGATGAGGGAAAAGAGAAAAGAAAGAAGGGGAAAATTATGTTTTTATGTATATACAGGATAGCTAACATAGTTGTACTACTGACGTCTATCACTTTATTGAAAGGAATGATTGAATGATTAATGATTTAATGATTAACTATTTGACCAACCTTACATGTCTATATTTGTTTTCCTGAGTAACCACTTTGAAGAAATCAATATGTAATACAACAACTATTGTTAATTTCCTATCATCTTGTCTGAATTCCAGTATTGCTTGTATTGTTCTTGTGTTATTTGATAAATGTATGTGCGTTTGTTAATGTTTTCATTCTTTTATTTTTAAAATAAAAAAATCCACTGATAAAGTTAGAGCCTTTCTGACTTGCTCACCTTCTGAAAGCCCCCCCCTTTGAGCACAGGAGAATTTTGGGGACATTTTAGATCTAAACCATAATATTTTAGGAGGTAATATGTAGGTCTTGGCTTATCTGAGTAACAATACACTCTTTTTGGATAAAGTGACTCCTCTATGGTGATTCTTGAATCAATAGCAATAAAATTTTTAAGCTGTGATTTTTTCTGTTTCAGTTTGTATATTTTTAATTTTCTTGATTTTTTCATTTTAGAAATTTTAAGATACAAAATGGAGAAATGTTATAGAGAACCTGTATTTGCCTATCACATAGTTTCAACAGCTATCAAAATGGTTAATTAACTCTTCCCTCTCATCTCCTTGAAGTGATTTTGAAGCAAAATGCTACTATAGGAACACAACATATCATTTCACTTCATATAATTTCATCAAATTATCTGAAAGTTGGTTTTTTTTTTCAGTACTAGAGATTGGACCCAAGGGCTGTCTACCACCAAACTAAATCCCTACCCCTTTTTTTATTTTATTTTGAGACAGGGTCTCCCAAGTTGCCCAGGATGGCTTTGAACTCTTGATTTTGCCAAAGCCTTCCAAGTGATGGATTACAGGCTTGTGCCATCACACAAGCTCTGAAGATTTTTGATAGAGTTGAATATTGTTAAAACTGGTAACAGTGCAGCTCATGACTTACTTCAAAATATAATCAGATCCTTACTAAAGACAAGTCACTCGTATTCTGGAATTTTACTATATTTTTATCTTCTAAGGTTTGCTGCACCAATCTTTTCTCCTTTTTCTTTTTATCTCCCCTCTCTTCTCCCTATTCCTTCTCCTGCTTTCTCTTCCATTTTTCTCCTCCTTCCCTCCCTACCTTCTTTCCTTCCTTCTTTGCGTCCTTGCTTGCTTCCTTCCTTCTTGTACTGGGAATTGAATTCAGGTCCTTCACATTGAACTCCAAAATCAAAACAGATCAGAACAGGGTTTGTGTAACTTCCTTGCTTAGAAACCTTTCTTTTAGCATACTATTGCAACCGTTTTGTTTTTGTTTTATTTTGAGATAGGGTCTTGCTAAACTGCCAGGCTGAGCTTGAATTTTTAATCCTACTTCTTCAACCTTACAGAGTGCTAGGATTTATCAGGATGAGCCAATTTTCTGATTTACATTTAATTTCAATTTGATATTTTCTCTTTTGGTCATATGGTTTTACATAATATGTATGGTATGTATTCTTTATATGTATCTAGGTATTTTTAAAAAGCTTTCCCTTAAGATATTAGCTTGTTATGTAAATGACCTTTTATATAAAGCCATTGGATACTTAGGGAAAAGCTATTTGTGTTAGGGTAAGGGGTTATTAATAATATTTAATTTTTAAAAAATTGAACTACTTTTATTATTGTTGTTACAAGAAAACATCATTTTGTAGTTGAGGGTTCCATTTATCTCTAGAATATGAGATGATCAAATCAGTGATGCATGAGCAGGGCCTGTTTTGGTATACAAATGGCTGAAGAAGAGCTAGATATACTTTGTTCAAACCAATTAAGCTGAGACTTTTATTGCAAGGCTGCGGCTTATTTTGAAGCCTAAATTCTGTCTGTGCTATGAGGGTACTTCAGGCAGTATGAAAGCATAACCAAAATTCAAGAGCTTAATATGCTGAAAGTTGTTCACAGGCCCCTATATTATGTGAACATTTTTAAAGCTTGGGAAGGGAGAGGTAAACAACTTGTACTATCACAGTTTGTGCAGTATTAATATAAATTATTTTAAAGTTAACTAAAATGATATAAATAAGGGATTATACCTTACATGTGAACTTTAATTTCATTAGCTATTAAATTTAATCTATGATTTTCTTAATTTACCAGTTGTAATGAAAAATTGATAATGTCCATATAAAGTTTTTTTTTTTAAAGGGATAAAGGTCTCTGTCTTGGTTACTTTTTTCTCATTGCTGAGACAAAATACCCAAAACCCAAAATGAAGGAAGGAAAGGTTTATTTAGCTTACAGTTTGTGGAGGTTTCAGTCCATACTTGGCTGGCTCAGAGGCAGAATGGCACATGGCAGAGGGCAAACTGTTCAGGGCAGCAGAGCACAGCAAAAACCACAAGCAAAAGGGAGGAACAGCTGCAAGCAGCCTCCTTTTCTCCCGTACATTGTAAACAGCCTACCCCCACCCAGGGGGCATGTACCTCTCACATAACCTCCATGCCCTCTTCCACAGGCTCAGGATGTATACAAAGTAAGCACCCTTGTTTCCTGCTGAAACACTCAGCCAAACCTATAGACTCCCCAAGTTGACACAATGTATCAACCATAACAGTCTCTTACGTTACCTACATTGGTCTTGAATCTCTGGGATCAAGATGTCCTCCTTCCTCAACTTCTGAATAGCTGGAACTACAGGCACCTGCCACCACACTCAGCTGATGGTACCTATTCTGCTTAGAAAGACTTAAAAGTTTTAAGTGCTGACTAGGAGATTTTAAAAGATATTATTTTAGAAAGATTTTCTTGACAGACAAATCAGCATCTCTGCCAGTTTTTGCATCATTACTTTTGGCAGCATAATTAGCTGTAATGCCAAGATTCAGATATATGGTAGCTGGAGTTATATAGATGATCCAAAATTCATTCTCAAACTGTGATATATCTCACACCCATAGGAAGTGGGGTGTGGGTTACAAATAACTAGGTGTATGCATGGTTTAAAAACTATTTAAACAGATACATGTAGTTTCTAATAAAGAGATGAGAGCTTTTGATCTGTTATAACTTTGATTATCTATTTCAGCTTTAAAAAATTCAAAGCCTGAGCACACCATCAGGCTTTTGGCAGTACCTAATGATAGATATACAGTAATGCTCAACATTTCTTGAGGAAAAAAGCCTATCTTTTTGGATGGTTTCTGATGTGTGTGGACTTAACCCTAGAGAAGTAGTGGAAGTTACAGGATAAAGGAATTGCTGATCAGTGGAATAAGAGTCTAGGGAGGTGGTTAGTAAGAACAATTTAAATGGTAGTGCCTAAATATTCTGGGCAAAGTGGGTGGGGAAGGACTGAAATCTGTGCTTTGTCTGCTAAGATTGTGTCCTGGTACAGAGATTGTATACCTGGAGGAGACGTCTTTCACTTACACAGTATAGCAGTACAAGATGTCAGAGGCTTTGGGGGCCAGAGGTGCTTTACAGGGGTGAGAAAGGATTCTTGTTCCATAATGAGTATACCAAAATTGAAAAGAAAATCTAAATGATGACTCCTTCAAATATTTGTTCAATATTTTATTCAGGATAAGAAGGTACTGACTTTTTCTTTTCTTTTTTGTCTTTTTGAGATAAAATCTTGCTATGCAGTTCAAGTTGGCCTGGAGCTCACTTTGTAGCCCAGGCTGGTCTCTAACTCACAATGATCCTGCCTCAGCCTCCCATGTGCTGGGGTTACAGGTGTGCACCACCATGCCCAGTTTAGAAAGTACTGACTTTCCTGTGAAAAAATTGCATTACTTCTTTATATGTGTAATAAAAGAAGTACTACATGCAGAGAACATAGCTAAACAGTTTAACTTACATATGTGTATATTTAAAAATTTGTTGTTTCGCTATCACTTAAAATTAGGTGTCATCATTCATTCACACTCATGAAGAGGTGAGGCAGTGGTCCATACTTGGTCCTGTGTCTTCCCTGCCTTTCTGAACTCATTTGCTGCAATTTATTTCCTTCATTCTTACATTCTAGCCACAGAAATGTGTCCTTATTTTTGTTGTATATTCTTGAAAGGTCAAGGTTATTTTTTAGTGCTTTGCTCTTCCCTTTGCTTAGGATGTTCTGTTTCCTCTACTGTATCTTTGCATGGATGGTTCCTTTTCATCCATTTGGTCCTCTTTATTTCAGTGGAGCTTTCCCTTATTTCTAGCTGTATTAATGGTCTCTTCAGCCCCAGTGTATCACATCACTCTGTTTTAAAAATAATATGCATTATTGTATATTATCTTCACTTACATGTTTAGTGTTTCCTGGAATGTAAATTCCCTAATAGCAGTAACCTCGTTTGTCTCATTGTATCCTTGGTTTCAGAGCAGAATACCTGGCGCAAAACTGTTCTTCAATAAAATTGTTGCATAAAGTAAAAGTCAGAATGTCTTGTAATATTTTAGTGTATGTGCTGCCAAAGCAAGAACTCTTGTTATATTTAAAATTTTTTTTTGTTTTTTATGTTGGCAGTATGCTTTTTACTTTTCTGTATTTTATTCTTTAATCAGTTTCTTCTGCTGTTTTCTGAACCAGACAGCTTCCTGCGAGGCATATTAAAGGTTTCAAATTTAGGTTAAAAAATAAATTACTTGTTTCTGGTAAATAGCACCATGCAATGCATGATTTAATATCAAATTTTTTTCAGATTGTGACTGTTAATTTCAAGTGACTGTTAGTCATCTGGATAAGGATTGATGGTATAATGGTAGCACCATACAATCTAATAAGATAGAGTTTGCAAAACATGTTTGATAGAGACAGGTTTGTACTGGCAAGGAGTATTTTATGTTGTTTTTTTTTTTTTCTTTTTTCTCAAATGTTGTGAACCTTGAGTTGGGATAGGGACCAGTCCACATTTGCCTGCTTTTTTTTTTTTTTTTTTTTTTTTGCTTGCTCATTAAGTAGCTGCACTAAATGGTCTCTTATTATCAATTAATGCCAGTGAAGTTGTATTGTCTCTTATAGCCTGGTTCTCAGGCAGCTAGTTGGTTGCTTAGCCCTTTATTCTTCTCTTGGAAATAGATAAGTATGGATCCAGATCCATTTAACTATGATGCAAGAATGTAAGGAATTATTATTATTATTATTATTATTATTATTATTATTATTTGTCTTTTTGAGACAGGGACTCCCTATGTGGCTCAGGCTGGCCTTGAGCTCACTTTGTAGTCCAGGCTGGCCTCGAACTCGTCAACTACCCTCCTGCCTCAGCCTCTCGAGTGCTGGGGTTAGAGGTGTGCACCACAATTCCCAGCTCTGTGAAGAATTCTTAACTGATGTCTTTTATTATCTGTGAATTAGAAAGTAAGGTAATTTGCTGAATATGGGGAAAACAGCAGGATGTGAGATTTGAAGAAAGTAATGAAGAATTGAGGGAACTTACTAAGAAGAATTATTTGGTGGAGCTGAGGAACAAACTGAGATATGTAAAAAGACATTTTCAATTGCACCAATCTGCTCATTTGTGTATTCAGCTGGAATGATAAATAGGTAAATATGATAGATAGTTCCATTTTGAATTCTTTAATGTATGCCTGACAGTGGAAACAAAATATACTAATGTTTTACTGTATATAGATTTAAGATAACTACAACATAGAGGGAGAGGTAAAAGGACCTCTATGATCTAATATTTTTATATTCCAATTGAATTGTTAAAATAGGCTTCTAAGAAGACTGAACAGTTAAATGTTTTATTCAGATCCTTATACCAACCATTAAAAATTACAGACAGCTGGGTCTAGTGGTTCACCTCTGTATTCCCACCACCCTGGGAGGCTGAGGAAGGAGGGTTGCAAGTTCAAGCCCAGTCTGGGTATCTTAGAGCCTTAGTGAGGTTCTTTTTAAAAAAAAGAAAAAGGTCTGAGGATGTAACTCAGTGTGAAGGCCCTGGGTTCAGTTCCCAATACCACACACACACAAATAAACACAAGAACAACAAAAACAAAGGTGCATGTAGTCATATATTATTTGTTAATACTAAATGTTAGATGGATCAAGTTAAATGAAATACTGAAAGATACTCAGATAATGAAAAAGTCATGAAATGGAACACAAGAATAAAAATAGAAGGAATAAACAGAAAAAATGATAGATTTAAATATAAATTTAATAATATTTATATTAAGTGTAAGTGATATAAATAAAATCATTAAAAGTTAGCAATTTTCAGAATTAATACTAAATATACTATATTTGTCTAGAAGAAACTTTAAATATAATAGTACAAATAGCTTAAAAGAAAAAGATGGAAAAGGCTATATCATGAAAATCCTAATAAAAACATGTTTGGTGTAACTGTATATATATCAGAAAAAATAGCCAGAGACAATGGTATGTGCCTGTAGTCCCAGCTACTGGGGAGGCTGAGGCAATAGGATGACAAGTTCAAGGCCAGTCTGAGCAGCTCAAAAAGATTCTTGAAAAAGTAAAAGAATCAAAAGATGGGAAGAATGTAGCGCATTTGTAGAGCACCCTTGGAAAAAAAATCAGAAAAATAGACTTTAGAGCAAAGAATAGCAGGGATGTTCCATAATGATAAAGGGTTTTATTCATCAATAATACTAGCAAATTGAAATATTTGTGCACCTATCAATACAGATTCAAAATACATGAAAAAAAGCTTTTAGAAACTGAAAGGAAGCCGGGCATTGTGGCACATGCCTGTAATCCCAGCACGCAGGAGGATGAGGCAGGAGGATTCTTGCAAGTTCGAGGCCAGCCTAGGCTACAAAGCTCAAGGCCAGCCTGAACTGCATAGTGAGACACTGTCTCAAAAAGACAAAACAAACAAACAACAACAACAACAAAACCCCCAAAAACTGAAAGGGAAAATGGGAAAATTCAGTTATATGTCGATACTTCAGTATTCTTCCCTAAGTGATAAAACAAGAAGAAAGAAAATCATTATCTAAGTAACACCATCAACTAGCTGGATCTATTTGGATTTAGAGAACATACCACTGAATAGAGCATGGTATATATTCTCTTCAAGTGCTCATGTAACATACATCAAAATAAGGAACCAACATTTTCTGTAAATAGCCAGGTAATAAATATTTTAGGCACATTGAGGTGTGTGGTCATTTTCACAACAACTCAGCTCTGCCATTGTAATGTAAAAGCAGCTTTAAGACAGTTCATAAATGAGTATATATGTTCCAATAACAGATTATTTTGGATACTAAAATTTGAATTTCATGTACATCTCACATCATGAAATAGTCTTCTTTTGCTATATTCAGTCATTTAAAGTATAAAAAGTAATCTCTCAGGGGCTGAGGATATAACTCAGTGGAATAAGCGCCTGCCTAGCAAGCGCAGGGTCCTGAGTTCGATCCCCCGTACTGCCAAAAAAAAAAAAAAAGTAATCTCTCACTTGTAGGTCATACAAAAATTAGGCGATGGATTTGGTGCAAAGGCCATAGTTGGCTCTCCCCTAGCCAATATGAACCATATTTTGGGTCGTAAAGCAAATCTAAACATATTTTGAAAACTTGAGATCATGCAATCTATTTTCTGATTATATAGAATTAAGCCAGCAAACACTAATAAAAAGGTACCTGGAAAGTCCTTAAATATTTGGATATTAAACAATGTAGTTCCAAATTACCTATGAGTACAAGAAGTCTTGACAAATTACTTGTTTTTAAAATTATAATAATTATTGCATACTAATTTCACAAGTTAATGGGTTTCACTCTGACACTTCCATATATGCATGTATTGTGTATTGTGCTTTGAATATTTCTACCCTCTTTTCTACCTTTTTTCCTGTCTTTCCCTGTTCTCTGTATCCTTCTCATTCTCTAAAATTCAACTTCTAATTTTAGGTGTTTTTTGCTTAACATGATGTCTTCTGGTTCTATCTATTTTCTTGCAAATAAAATGGTTTCATTCTATTTATGGCTATATAATACTCCATTATGTTTATTATTAAAAATTTATTTTAAAAATAAAAGAAGAAAAACATTAATGGACATCCATTTACAAAATAGCATACGAACAATACAAGCAATACAGAGTTACAGACAAAGAGATAGGAAATTATCAATGGTTGTTATATTACAAATTGATATCTTCAAAGTGGCTTCTCAGGAAAACAAATAGAGATGCAAGATTGATCAAATAATTAATCATTAACTGTTCCTTTCAGTAAAGCGATAGAAGTCAGTAGTACAACTATGTTACTTATCCTCTATATACATAATAATATCTCTTTCTTTCCTTTCCCTTTTCCCTCATCTCAGTTGCTTTTTACTTTTGAGCATGTTACTTTCATTTCACAATGTCTGTCATACCTCCTAATTTTTATTCACTTTTTCAGGTTCTTACCTAGTGAGACAATACGTTGCTTACATGTGGAGGTTTTGTTTATTTCACTTATGAGTATGGTCTCTACTTGTGACTATTGTAAATGCCTCGAGTTTTTTTATAGCTGAGTAATATTCCATTATATAAAAGTACCACAATTTTTTTATCCATTCCTCAGTGGTTGGACATGTGGGTTGCTTCCACGATTTAGCTATTACAAATTGCACTGCTATAAGCATGGGTGCACATATATCGCTGCGATATGATGTTTTCAGATCTTCTGGGAAAATACCCAGAAGGGGAATGGCTGGGTTGAATGGGACCTCTAGATCTAGTTTGCTGAGGAATCTCCAAATTGATTTCCACAGTGGTTTCACCAGTCTGCATTCCCAGCAGCAGTGAAGAAGAGTTCCTATTTCTCCACAGCCTACCAGCATTTGTTTTTGGTTGATTTGTTAATGATAGCCATTCTTACGGGGTGAGATGAAATCTCACTGTTGTTTTAATTTCCATTTCTCAAATGACTAGTGATGTTGAGTATTTTCTCATGTATCTACTTGTCATTTTTATTTCTTTATCTGAAAATGTGTTCATCTCAGATGCCCATTTTTTGATTGGGTCTTTGAATTTGTGGGGGCTGATCTTTTAAAATTCTTTATATGTTCTAGATAGAAGACCTTTGTCTGAGGGACAGTCAGCTAAATTTTTTTCCCAGTTTGTGGGTATTCTTTTTACTCTGCTGGCTATTTCTTTAGATGTGCAGAAACTTTTCAGTAGGATGAGATTCCAGTTGTTGAGTCTTTGAAGTATCACCTGTGCAGTTTGGTTTTTGTTTCGAACTCTCTGCCTACCCCTATGTCTTAAGATTTTTGCCTATTTTCTCTTCTAATAGATTTAGTGTTTCGGTTTTAATATTGAGATCTGTGATCCATTTTGATTTGAGTTTGGTGCATGGTGATAGACTTGGGTCTATTTTTAATCTTTGGCAGGTGGCAAGCCAATTTTTCCAGCACCATTTATTAAAAGAGGCTATCTTTCTTCCACTGAACTTGTTCGGCCCCTTTGTCAAAGATTAGATGGCTGAGTGTGTTTGTGGTCGTGGCTGCATCATCTAGTCTGTTCCATCCTCTGATCTGTTCTTTAGCCAGTACCAGGTTGAGTTTATTACAGTAGCTTTGTAGTATCATTTCAGGTCAGGGATTGTGATTCCACCTAACCTGTCTTTGTTGCCCAGAATTGCTTTTACTATCCTGGATCTGTTCTGGTTCCAGATGAATTTAAGGAATGTTCTCTCTAGATCTGTTAGATATGTTAATGGTAGTTTAATGGGAATTGCATTGAATCTGTACAACAATTTTGATAGTATGGCCATTTTCACAATGTTGGTTCCTCTTATCCATGAGTAAGGAATGGTTTTCCATTTATTGAGATTCTCTTTGATCTCTTTTTTCAGAGTACTGTTGTTTTCATTAAACAGCTTTTTTATTTCTTTTGTTAGATCAATTTCTAAATATTTCAATTTCTTGGATATTATTGTGAAAGGCATGGTTTCCTTAATTTTTCTCTCAGTCTGTTTGTTGTTTGTGTATAGGAATGCTATTGATTTTTGGGTGTTGACTTTGTATTTAGCTACACTGCTGAATGTGTCAATTAATTCAAGGAGTCCTCTTGTGGAGTCTTCCAGGGGTCTTCGATATAAAATATCATGTCATTTGCAAATAGTGATAATTTCACTTCTTACATTTCTATTCTTATTCCTTTTATTTCTCTCTGTTGTCTAATTTCTCTGCTTCCAGAACTATGTTGAATAGGAATGGTGACAGTGGACATCCTTGTCTTGTTCCTGATTTTAAAGTAAAAGCTTTTAGTTTTTGTCCATTTAGTATGATGTTGGCTGTTGGTTTGTCATAGATGGCTTTGATCAGATTGAGGTGAAGGCCATCTATTCCTATTTTCTATAGGGTTTTTATCCATGAAAGCATGTTGGACTTTGTCAAAAGCTTTTTCTTCATCTATTGAGAGGATCATGTGGTTTTTGTCTTTGGCTCTATTGATATGTTGTATACCATTAATTGATTTGCAAATATTGAACCATCCCTGCACTCCTGGAATGAATCTGACCTGGTCATGCTATATGATTTTGTTGATGATTTGCTGCATTCTATTTGCTAGTATTTTATTGAGTATCTTTGCGTCTATGTTCATTAGGGAGATTGGTCTGTAGTTCTCTTTCTTGGTTGGGTCTTTCCCTGGTTTTGGTATCAGATTAATACTTGCCTCCAGAAATGAGTTAGGGAGAATTTGCTTCCTTTTCAATTTTGTTGAAGAGTTTTAGGAATGTTGGTATAAAATCTTCTCTAAATTTCTTGTAAAATTCTGCTGTGAATCCATCAGGGCCTGAGCTTTTCTTTGTCATTAAGTTTTTAATCATGTTTTCAATCATTGATATCATGTTGTTCAAGATTTTTATATCTTCTTGATTCAGCTTTGGTAATTCATGCATTTCTAGGAATCTGTCCATTTCTTCTGAGTTTTCTCTATCAGAGTAAAGATTTTCAAAGTAGATATTAATGATCTTCTGAATTTCTATAGGCTTTGTAGTGATGTCATCCTTTTCTTTCCTTATTGCATGAATATGAGTTTTATCCTTCCCTTTTTTGATAAGGTTGGCTAGGGATTTATCAATTTTATTTATTCATTCAAAGAACCAACTCTTTGATTCATTTATTTTTTGTAGGGCTTTCTTCATCTCAATTGCGTTAATTTCTGCCCTGATCTTTATAATTTCCTCCCTTCTTTGGGCTTGACTTATTCTTCTTTTTCTAAAAGTTTGAGGTGCTGCATTAGGATATTTATTTGTTCTATTTCTGTTTTCCTTATGTGTGAGTTCACTGCTCTAAATTTCCCTCTGAGGACTGTTTCCATTGTATATCACAGATTCCAGTAAGTTCTAGCTACATTTTCATTTGTTTGTAGGTATTTTTAAATTCTGTGACCCATTGGTTGTTCAGGAAGTTGTTATTTAATTTCCAAGTGTTTGTGGAGGTTTGGAGTTCCTTTTGTCATTAATTTCCAATTTCATTGCACTGTGGTCAGATAATATGCATGGGATGATTTCAATTGTTTTGTATTTATGTAGATGTACTCTGTGGGCTAGAATGTGGTCTATTTTAGACAAAAATCCCATGTGCAGCTGAGAAAAATGTGTACTCTGATGTTGTGGGGTGGAACACTCTATATACATCTACTAAGTCCATTTGTTCACAGATTTGGTTCAGATATGTTATTTCTTTTCTGATTTTTTGTCCAGTTGACCTATCTCTTTGTGTCATAGGGGTGTTGAGGTCCCCTATTACAAAAGTGCTTTTAATTGTTTTGACCTTCATGTCTGTTAAGATTTTTCTTATATAGTTTGGTGCTCCAATATTTTGTCCATACATGTTTACGATTGTTATCTCATCCTCTTGTAGTTTTCTCCCAACAAGTATGTAGTGACCTTCTTTATCTCTATTGATTGTTCTCAGTTTGAAGTTTACATTTTCTGCAAACATAATAGCTATACCTGCTTTTTTCTGGGTTCCTATTGCATGGAGAATTGTTGTTCATCCTTTGACTTTCAGTCTATGGATTTCCTTTTGAGTAAAATGTGTTTCCTGTATACAGCATATCATTGAATTTTGTTTCTTAATCCACTCTGTCAGTCTATTTCTTTTGACTGGTGAATTGAGGCCATTTACATTTATGGTTATAACCAGTATGTGGTGGCTTATCATTGTCATGTTATTTACTTGCTGTTGGCTTCCTACTTTTTCTACCTGTTTAATTGCTTGCTCTTCTTGATGGTTCCTTTCTATTATTGCCCTTGAAATTGTGGTCATTTTTTTCTGTCTAAAGTATCTTTTAGTATTCTTTGTAAGGATGGTTTGGCATTCATGAAATTCTTCAGTTGCTCTTTGTCATGAAAATATTTTATTTCTCCTTTAAACTGGAAGGATAGTTTGTCAGGATACATCAATCTTGGTTGGGAACTATTTTGTCTTAAGACCTCTAGTAATTTACTCCAAGGTCTTCTCAGTTGGATGGTTTGTGTTGAGAAGTCTGCTGTGATTCTAATGGGCTTTCCTTTATAGCTGATCTGTTTCTTTTCTCTAGCAGCTTTTAATAATCTGTTCTTCTGCTGGAGATCTGGGATCTTGAGTATTATATGTCTGGGTGTAGTTTTATTATGGTTATGACTAGTAGGAGTTCTATATGCCTCATTTATGTATATCTCAGTTTCTGTTTCCATTTTTGGGAAACTTTCTGCTATGATTTCTGGAAATATTCTTTTTATGTAATTTGTGTTGCCTCCTGCTGTTTCATTGACTCCTATTAGTCTGACATTATTTCTCTTTGCCTCGTCTTATTGCCTCTCTGATTTTTCTTGGATCCTTGTTAATTTTTGAGAGATCCCTCTTTTCACAATGGCTAGCAGCCATGCTGTCTTCAAGATCTAAAATTCCATCTTCAGCTTCATTCAGGGGGTTTTGCAAGCTTTCGGTGAAAGTTTTGATTTCCTGGAAATCTTTCTGAGTCTGTTTCATGTGTTCTAGTTCATTCCAATATTGTTCATGTAATGTTTCCATCCATTGCCTGTGTTCATCTATTTTTTTATGTATTTCTTCTCTAGATGTGTTGTGCATTTCTTTCATTATTATTGTAATTTCATTGTTTACCTGAGAGATTATTTCTGATCTGATGTCCTTTATGGCCTGATTGAGTTGTTTCTTCACTTGCATTGCAATCATTTCAGCAATTTCAGGTGTGTGTTTGCCAAATTTTCCTATGTCAGTGTCTCCTGGACTTGTTCTGAGTCTGGAGTTCTGAGATTACACTGTAGTCCTTTGTCTTGTCATGTTTGTTGACAGAAGCAGAATGCTCAGTGTCCCTTTTTTTCTGGCAGCTCAGCAAAGGTTGCTGTTGTCCCTAGTTTTCCTGGTGGTCAAGCTTGCCCCTCAGTTTCTTCTGAGATACACTGCTTAGTCTGGGGTTTTCCAGTGGATGGTGAAGTGTACCTAGTTCTCCTGGGTCTCCAATGCAAACTGTGATGTCAGCTGATAGCAGACTGTCTGATCCAGTTTCCCCTTGCAGCTCAGGGCACATGTATGACTCAGAAGCAGGCGGCACTGGTGATGCAGTGAAGGATCAGTGGTCCTGTGTCCCCAGGCATTTCAGGGTGTAGGCAGAATCCAGATATGAATTTCAGGGTCAACAGTTTGTGGACCACCTGATTCCGTGTCTCCAGGCAGCTCAGGATGTGCACAAGAGCCAGATGTGGGCTGCACTGGCAGTGATCATGGACCACCTGTGTCTGTGACCTCCAGATCAGGGCGCAAGTAAAGCCCAGATACAAGCTCCGGTGCTAGAAGATTGTGGATCCCTGCTCTAGTACCTTCAGAGGCCCAGGGCATGTGCAGAGAGGGCTCAAAACGTGAACTCCGGTGTTAGCAGGTTCTGGGCCTTCTGCATGAGGATCTCCTGTCTGCACTAGGCGCACCAAGGGCAGAGACACAGACTGTAATGGTGGTGGGGTTGTGGGCCGCCTGCTCTGCCTCCAGGAAGAAGATAGGAAATACCTGGTTCTCTGGGCATTCAGCTGTGAACTGTGGTGTCAGCAGGTCATGGACTGCCTGCTTCTTTTTCTCCAATCAGCTTAGGGTGTGCAAAGGAGCCAGATGTGGGCTGTGCTGGTGGTGATCATGGACCGCCTGTGTCTGTGACCTCCAGAAGGTCAGGGTCCAAGTAAGGCCCAGATGCAAACCATGGTGCTAGCAGATTGTGGATGCCCTGCTCTGATACCTCTGCCAGTGCAGGGCACACGCAAGGAGAGCCCAAACATGAACTCTGATGTTAGGAGATCCTGGGCCTTCTGATTGAGGACCTTCTGTCTGCACTGGGCCTCTATTCCGTTTATATAGCATATTTTATTTATCCATTCATCTGTTGACAAGCATCTAGGCCAATCTCATATCTTGGCTATTGTGAACATGGGTATACAGCTACAATCATACCCTGGTCCTTGACTGCCTTGAAACCAATGAATTCATTGAGAACCAATGAATTCATTGAGTACCAATGAATTTAGTACTCAATGTATGATTTTTTTAAAGAGCAGAATATATTTATTGAGGGAAAAGCTCTGTTCAAGAGAGGGACAGAAGGGGGCCCCGAGTGGGTTGCCTGCAGACTCTGTCTTAGGGACATATATAAGGAAAAACCATAAGGTGAGGTGGGTCCAAGGTAGGGAAAAAATGGTAAAGCTGTGGTCAGCCTATATAGATTAAATTGGAATCAAATGGGGAAGTAAGACCTGCAGAAAGCAGGCTCGAATACAAAACAGGGGCATTTCCTGTAAGAAGTTGGGTCAGTGACTCTTCAAGGTGATCACTACCCATTTAGAACATCAATCCCTGAAGTTTACACCTAGGGAAGTATGTGGGTGCATTTGTTTAGTCTTTTTATCTTGAGGTGTGGCCCACAGCTGTCTCCTCTTGTCTTTCATGTTGGATCCTTTGAGGGCCTGGCCCTGTCTGACTTCCTATAATACCTCTGTCTGACTCAGCTGCCTCTAATATTACCCCCTCTGAAGAAGTAACCCAAACTGCTGTGAGGGAATATGGGCGAGGACCATTCTGGGCTTCAGGCTGGAAGGGATTGTAGTTGTTGATCAGCAGTCAGAGATACTCTTATTTTTTTAATTTTATTTTAAAGACAAAAGAGTGAAGACATATGAACCAGAACAAGCCACAAACAATATCAAAAATACAAAATCATACAGAACATAGTAGGGAATTAGCACTGGATAGATGCTGTACTACATAATGTTATCTTCACATTAGTTATCACACAAACATTAAAGGAAATACCAAACTATAGAGAAGACAGTAGGGAATTAGCACTGGATGCTGTATAATATAGTTATGTTCACTTCTGTTAATACAAAAACGATTGAGGACATACAAATTATAGAGAACATAGAAGGGAATTAGCTCTGGATGCTGTCCTACATAATGTTACCTTCACATGTTACTCAGCTACACAGATGATGGCCCATTTCATCATTCAGTTTTCTCCTCCCTCATCTCCATTGCCCTACCATTCAATCAGTCATCTTCCCTGTGATACTAACTGTATTCCTGGGTTTATCTATACCCCTGGACTCTTGCCTTGGGAAGAGATATAGCTACCTCAGACCATACTATAGCTCACATGGGTGTATACAAACTGCCATGGTTGGAGGTGGAAAAGAACCCATGCTCACAGCGGACTACTCCGCTCTGTCCCATCGCTGTGCTATGGGTGGGGGAGGGTCCAGTCCGTGGGGCGCCCTCAGAGGGGCCCACAGTGGAGCAGCCACGGGGCCCACAGTGCAGCTGCGGGGCCCACAGCGGAGCAGCCGCAGGGCCCACAGTGGAGCCACCGTGGGGCCCACAGCGGAGCAGCCGCGGGGCCCTCAGTGGAGCCGCCACGGGGCCCACAGCAGAGCAGCCGTGGGGCACACGCCCCTGTCGGGGCACCCTCAGTGACCTGTTTGGCTCTGTCCTGTTGCCTCGATGCCAGAAGCCCTTTCTTCTCCTCCTCCCTCCTCCCAATCTCCAGTATTACCGCTCCCCACCCCTTGCAGCTGGGCACTGGACGAAACCACAATGCTTGTTATGAGGGCCTGAAATCTCCCTGGCCCATTCTCACTGTGTTAGCCCAGGGCATGAACTGAGTTTAAAGATTAGTTCTAGAATAGAGTTGGAGGACCTTCTCGGGTCCGCTGTATAGAACATGCTGCTGCCCTTCAGACTCCCGGTGTGCTGCCCTTCATCTAATCTGTTGCTATGGGTTCACACAAGGTTCATCTGTGCAAGCTACAAGGAGACCCCCTTGGTGCTCACGTCAATAGCTTGGGGTGAGTCCTGAAGACCGTGGATTCGTCCCATTGTTGCCAGAAACAGGTGGTGCTTGCTCAAGCCGCCCAGACTCAAGTTGCTCCCAGGGAGAATTCAGGGTGGGAGCTGAGCCGCGGCAACCCAGCTCGTGCTTCCTGCCTGACATTGGAGTGAGAAGGGCGTGGGGCCACGCAATCCACCTCCATCTGTATCTCCCTCCCATTGCGGTGCTGGAGCCCCTGTCCGCTCCTCGGCTGGATCCCTGGGAGCTGGCGTGGCTCGCCACCAAGGTTCCCCACTGCTCTCCACTGGTAGCTGCTCACCCAGCGGAGAGGCAGGGGGTCACCACCTCGAGGCAGGAGCAGAGCTGGGCGTGGTGGGCTGTGTACTAGTTGCACTGATTCTCTCCAGGCACTGATTAGGAAGGCTGCCGCAGGGTGGGGACTCTGCCCCAGTGGCTGTCGCAACCTCTCCTTCTCATACTGGGTTTGCCAACTGCTCCTGACCACCATTGCCTCCTTTCCTGGCTGTGACCTCCTCTCTCCAGCCCTGGACCAGTTCTCAGAACTCTGCTCTCCCCTGGCCGAGTCGGGAGGCTTCCGTGAGCGTGGGCCTCTGAAGCTGAAGCTGTCAATGCTGGAACAAGGGCGCAGACCATGGGTGTCCTTGGAGCAGTGACTTCCTTCTTCTCCTCTCCCTCCGACTGCGCCATGGCCGATCTCCGATCCTTTCCTCCAGCAGAGGTTTTGCTCAGTCTTTCCGAGGGCTTCAATTCCCATTTCAGATCCTTCCTGAGTTCAGGATACCCACCTCTTTCCCTTCTGTCCTTTGTCTGAGTGGCGTTCCTCTGGGAGGTTCTCTCTCTGCTGCCTACCCAGTCACCATCTTGAAGTGCTCTCGTAAAATTTATTTAGTTATTTGTTACTTTCTAATGAATTGACCATTACATTTCTAAAGTTCTGAAATGGCCAATAGACCTTAGAAAGATACCACTTTAGGCTCCTGCTTGAAACCAACAGCTACAGAAAACTGCTGGCCTTGATTCAGGGCCATAGAGATACTCTTAAGAGGGTCTATCTAAAGACCCTTGACAGACACCAGGCATTTTCATCTTGGACAGGTATATAGCTTTCAATCTGGAGGGGACAAAGCCAAAGAAACAATTAAGTATGCATGTGCCAAATAATAAGATCAACAGGATTATTATGAACATAGTCAAAGATTTTCACCAAGAGGAACCAGTAATGGCCTCCCATAGGATAAGTTCCAGGGATTTTCAGAATCTGATGTATCATTGATCTGTTGTCTAATATCTGGAATAGCCCCATGCAAATCCTAATGTGCATCTTTCTATCCATCCAAGAGGTAGCCAGGGCCACAAACTGGTCCCACAAGACCAATGAGTGCCATTGGAGTCTTCCCATCTAATTCCAGGGCAAGTAAACCAATCTGTTGCAAACCAGTCTTTAGCCTGTAAAGTTATTCTATGTGTACATTGCTCAGGGGCTGTCCATTCTAAGTATTTAGTGGAGTTAGGCCAATGAGAGTAGGAGTGATTCTTTTGTTCCCAACATAAGGGGGCCTTTCTACTGAGATGGCCTATAGTGGGGGTTAACCATTCATCCCATATTTGAAAATAGCCATCCTGATATTTATGGTTGTTGGCCTTCAGGATGGAACCCTTACTTTTATTTAATAGAGGCCTTACTATAGTGCCCATAGAGAGGCTTCAATAGCATTGTGGGAAAAGACTTGGTTATGCCCAGCATCATTAAGAGTATAATTGATAGGCTACTCGATTACTTTATAATGGTGGATAAGCTATGGACCATTGAACTCTTTTGAATCTCATTAATATAGTCCTGTAATTTATTGCAATCATCTTCTTGAAGTAGGGATACCCACCAAGGAAGTCCTGAGGCACTTAACGAGGGGAGCAAACCACATATCCAGCAAGAGGTCTGTTGTAATGATCCTGCATATTCATGTGCCCGTCTTATGTATGTCTCTATGTGTTCTATGTCTTTAAGACTTTTACCATGTTAACCTTCCAGTACATTGTTTCTGTTTTAATATCTATGTCTTTGATGTATTTTTATTTTATTTTGGTGCATGGTGATAGTGATCTAGATTCAGTCTATTGCATAGATTCAGTATTCTGTGTAACTAGTTTTGCCAGTATCATTTGTTAAAGGGACTATCTTTTCTTCTCTGTAGGTTAGACTCCTTTGTCAAAGCTGAGATGGTTTAATGTGTCTGGGATTGTTTCTTCATCTTCTGCTGAGTTCCATTGATCTACATGTCTCTTTTTGTGCCAGTACCATGCGCTTTTGTTTTTTATTTTTGAGACAGGATCTCACTATGTAGTTGAGGCTGGACTTGAACTCACTGTGTAGTTCAGGTTGGCCTTGGACTCATGGTAATCCTTCTGCCTCAACTTCTTAACCTCCTGAATGCTGAAATTATAGGTGTGCGCACCATGATGGGCTCAGTTTCCTTTTTCAGAGTACTGCAGTTTTTGTTATAGAGGTTTTCTACTTTCTTGATTAGGTTCCTCGGTACTTGATTTTTTTTTTCCGATGCTATTGTTCATTATATTGTTTTCCTAATTTCTTTCTTGATGAGTTCACTATTGTTATGGAGGAACACTATCAATCTTTGTGTGTTGATTTTGTATCCTGCTACCTTTCTGAATTCAGTTATTAGTTCTAGTAGTCTTTTGGTGGAACTTTTTGAGTCTTCTGTGTGAAGGATCATGTCATGCTTTTCTATGTGTATTTCTTTCTCTTGCCTGGTTGCTCTAGCTAATGTTTTGAGTACTAGACTGAACAGAAGTGGTATAGTGGGCACCCTTGCCTTGTTCTGATTTTAGGGAGAAAGGATTCAGCTTTTCACCATTTAGTATGATGTTGGTAGCAGGTTTATCATAAATGGCTTTTGTCAGGTTAAGATAAAATCCACCTATACCTATTTCTTCAGGGTTTTTATTATGAACAGGTGTTGGATTTTGTAAAGGCTTTTCCGGAATCTATTGCAATGATCATGTAATTTTTATCCTTATTTCTGTTTGTTTGGTGTATTCCATTTATTGATTTGCATATGTTAAATCATCGTTATATCCCTGGGATGAAGCCTACTGGGTCATAATATATGATCTTTTTGATGATTTCTTGTGTTGTGTTGACCATACCTTGTTGAGGATTTTTGTGTTTATATTCATTAAAGGGATTGCTCTGTAGTTTTGTTTTTGCTTTTTTTTTTTCCAGTTGAGTGTTTGTCTGGTTTTGTAATTAGGGTAATGATAGCTTCCAGAAATGAGTTTGAAAGTATTCTTTCCCTTTCAATTTTTTTAAAGTTTGACAAGTGTTGGCACTATACCCTCCCTGAAGTTCCTGTAGAATTCACCAGAGAACCCCTCAGGTCTTGGGCTTTTATTAGTTGGTAGGCTTTTTTATTGCTGCCTCAATAATTCATTGAGGCTTGTTTTTATGTTTTCTTGGTTTAGTTTTGGTAATTCATATGTGTCTAGGAATTTGTCCATTTTTCAAGATTCTCAGATTTGTTGGGGTGTAACTTTTCATAGTATTTACTAATGATATTCTGGATTTAGGCACTGTCCACTGTGGTTTAACCTTTTCATTTATAATTGGCATTCTCAAAGGGAGGGATGGCGTGGGCGAGGGAAAACAAGAAAGAAGAAAGAAGAAAAAGAAAGATGGGAGGCAAAAATATATATATATATACACACATACAAGGGCAGCTGGGATAACTGTACTGCTGGTTTCTGGTGGTCTGTTGAAAGGAACAGTTAATACTTAAAATTTTTTATATGTTGACCAATTTTGCATACTTATATCTGGCAGTTTGAGCAACTAATTTGAAGACAACAATATGCAATAGAACAGCCATTGATGAATTCATACTATCTTGTCTAGTGAAACTCTGTATTGTTGCTAATGTTTTTTTTTTAAATAATTGTTTTTATTCTCTTCAATGGTTTGAACAATTTTCCATTCTTACATCTGGTAATCTGAGCAATTTTGTTGAAGATAACAATGTGTAATATAACAACTACTGTTATCCTATCATTTTGTTTTGAAACTCTAAATCATTTTTAATGTTTTTTATTTTGTTTACATCTGTGATGTTGGTATTTTGCTATTGTTCTTTTTTTTTACTACTCTCTTTAAAACAAAAAATAAAAAAATTGCATTGGTGGTGTGGATCTTGGTCTTTTCTTCTTTTGGTAAATTCTGTCAAAGATTTGTCTATTTTGTTTATTTTTCTAAAGGAACAACCTTTTAATTCATTGATTCTTTATATTGTTTTCTTAGTCTCAATTTCATTATCTTCTGCTCTGCTCTTTATGATTTCCTTCCTTGTACTAGGTTTGAGTTTGAACAGTTCTTGTTTTTTAGAACCTTGGAGTGAAGCATTAGGTTAATTGAGCTTGCTCCTTTTTTTGATGTTAGCATTCACAGCAACAAATTCCCTCTTAGGACTCTTTTCATAGTGTCACCTAGGCTTTCTTATGTTGTACTGGCATTAGTGTTTGATTCTAGAAAGTGTTTAATTTTTTTCCTGATTTGTTCTGTGACCCACTGGGTGTTCAGGAATGTTATTTAATGTCCAGGTATTTATAAAATTTCTGTGGTTTCCTTTGCAATTGATTTCTATTTTCAGTGCACTGTAACCTGGTAGTATACATGGGTTCAATTTAGATAGTTTTGTACTTATTTTAGCATGTTTTATGGACTAACATATGGTCTATTTTGGGGAAAGTTCAGCGTACTGCTGAGAATGTGTATTCTGTTGTGGTAGGCTGGAATACTCTGCGGATATCTATTCCAATTTGTTCAAATGTTTGGTTCAGCCCTGGAGTAAGAAATGCTTAGTTAGTAAAGCACAGTTCTGGACGTGTCTGTGGATGGTTGACATATAGCCAAATAAACTAAGGGCATGAAGACCCACTCTGGTTGTGGATGGCACCAATTAATAGGCTTGGCTCTGGGTAGAAGAGAAAGAAGAAGGAGGGTCTCTGTTTTGAAGAGCTCTTTTTCTCAAGTGGTGAGTGCTTTGCTGCTAGCCCCGTATCAGTCTCCAAGTCTGTGGTATCTTCAGTCTTCCAACACAGACTCACATTGGTGACTGTTCATTGAACTTCTAGACTGCCCTTCAGCCCTGGACTGGTGTTGTGTCCTTGGTTCCTTTTGTTCTGCAGCTTCTATATTCTTGGGCTCAGCAGCTACTGGTTTCTCATGCCCTCTGGCACATAGATAGCCATTGTGAACTCTCCTACCTACGATCCTTTCAGCCTACTGAATAAATTCCTTTGTATAATTATGCATATATTGTTCTATTGATTCTGTTTCTCTAGAGAACCCTAACTAATACAACTGGTATCTCGCTATCTTATATTTTCTACTGTGAAGATCTCAGCCCTTTTAGTGAGCCACCTATTTATCTTTTCATTCTTTTTTTTCCAATTTGGAGTATTGATTATAAGAAACCTTGACCAAGATAGCAGAGTAGTAAGCAGTAGAGAAAGAACCTCTCTAAGGGTTGCCATCCAGATGCTGAAATATAGCAATTCAAGGAAGACTAAAAGGAGGAAAGTGAGTGTCATGGACCCAGGAAGGATCTGAAGTGTGAATTGAAGCCCACAGAGAGAGTAAAGAGAGAAACTTTAATGAAGAGGGAGGTAGCTGGTGGAGCTTACTCCATGAGATGGGATTCACTGTGTGAGAAGAGCAATTCAAAACTGTGGACACACTGTAACTGCTGGTGACTCCAGAGGCCTGAATGCAGAGATATAGCAGTGAAGGGGAGCAGCAGACATGAAGGACTGCACTAGCTGGCAGTGAGTGCTGAGGGTTCAGTCTTCCCATGTGAGAGAGCAGTTGGCCAAGAGCCATCTTGGAGAGGGGCAAGCTGAGCTCAGAACTCAGAGCGGCTGCTAGCTCCCCTTAGTGTCTCCCACCTAGACTCAGGACTGTAGAAGGTGTACTGACGGCTGCAGACTGAGTCTGGTCTTGGCCAGAAAGTGCTGTCTCACGGAGATTACCCATTACCCCACCCAAAAGGACTGCAGGCTTCCTGGGATAAGTCAGCATGGATCCAGACTCTGCTTCCATATGTGTCTAACAGTAACAGCAGAGACAAATATGGAAGTGGACTTTTTTCCTCCCTCCCTCTTGTTTCTTTTGTTGATCTGTTTTTGTTTTTGTTTTTTTCTCCTTCACTGCTTGATCCTGTTTTTATATACATATGAACGTGGTTTCTAGTCTCCTTCTGGTTCTCCTACTGGTCTACTCTTCTTTTTATCTCTCCCTTCTCTCTTTCCCTCCAGTCTTCTGTACCAGTTTCCCAAAGTTAACATGATCCACCTTTGTCTTCCAACGTTACTTCTAATCTCTTTCTCTTTTTTAACTTCTCTATTTTCTCCTTAACTCATTTGAAATTTTAACCCCTGAGGGCAAAATTGGCATATTAAATCTGATTTGTTTCAGATTTTTCTATGTGCCCACAAATCTAGTTCACACAGTTAAAGGTGAATCAATGGTTACCTCAGTTTGTCATTTTCTAGGCTATATTTGATGTTATTATTGCTGATGGTGCCACTTTAGCCAAAAGCGACATATTTGTTCTAAACAGCTATTCTTCCTGGTATTCCAGAGACGGATTAAGGGCCATAGAAAATACTGTGGTACAGTGCCAAAGAACCTCTCATTCCCCACAAATTGAAAATGTTGGATCTTCCAACAGACTCAAAACCTAGAAACCAGTCACACCTGAAAGATTCCAGAAAAGAAAATGAGAAGACAGTTAAACAAGGTGGAATCCCAGATATTCAGTTCACCAAAAGCAAACCCAGGGGCAGTGAGGTGGGATACTCAGAAAGCAACCCATTTGATCTCGCTGAAGTAGTAAGAAGAAAGCAATTGAGTGAGGCTAAAAGAATCAAGTCAGAAATAATTTCTCAGATAACTACAGTGAACCTACAGTGAGTACCATGCTTAATCACTCTCGACCAGATGCAGACAAAAACATAGAGGAGCTTAAAGAAACTATGGAAGCCGTGAATGCACAGGAAAGAAATGGAGTCCAGAAGGCAGATTCAAGCAGATATCCCGGAGAGTAAAAATTCCATTGAAAGTATCCACAGCAGGATAAGCCAATGTGTGGACAGGATCTCAGATATAGAAGGCAGGCTTGCACTTAGTGATCATAGAAAGAAAGATTTCTTAAAATAGCAGGGGACCATGAGAAATCCAGTAGCTGCTAGATGAGGCAAAGAAAAGTAGCTTAAAATTGACTGAAGTCAATGAAAAAGCATGAGGTAGCACAGATGATAAAAACAACAACAACAACAACAACAACAAAAAAAAAAACTGTTCACAGATGTTACAGCAGAAAACTTCCCTGGTAGGGAAAATGAATTTGACATTGCCTTTTCTCTCACTGCTGAGACAAAATACCTAATGCCCAAAATTAAAGAAGGAGAGGTTTATTTAGCTCACAGTCTGTGGAGGTTTCTGTCCATACTTGGCTGGCTCCAAGGCAGAGTGGCACATGGCACAGGACAACCATTCACGGTGGTGGAAAACAGCAAAGTAGCAAGAGCAAAAAAGGAAGGAGTGGTAGCAAGCAGTCTCCTTCTTTCCCTTACATATGTAAACTATCCATCTCAGGGTGGGTGTAGCACTCATAGCCATAAATCAATCATAAACTCTAAAAGCCTACCTCATGACAGCATGTGGCTTTGGGGAGAGACCCAGACATAAACCATAATGGGCATATAGGTAAGTGAGGGATATAGAATTCCAATTAGTCACAATTAAAAATCTACAGCCAAGCATATCATAATCAAGATTCCAGAAATTCAACACAAAAATATAATCTCAAAAGCTATTGAGCAAAAGAAATAAATCACTTATAAAGCAAGCCCATCAGAATCACAGCTGACTTCTCAGCACAAACCCTTAAGTCATGGAGAGCTTGGAGTGAAATATTTCAAGCTTTAAAGGTAAACAACTTTCAACCCAGATTGTTGTACCCTTCAAAATTATCTCTCAAAACCAATGAAGAAATAAGATATTTGTATGAGAATGAACATCTGATGAAATTTATGACCACCAAACCAGCACTCCAAACATTTTGATGGGCATTTTAGAAAGATATAAAAAGGACTACAACAACTCCATGAACCCCAACAGAAGGAATCTATAAGGCAAGGAAAACAATTAAGTGGAGGGAAGAGAAAAAGGAGATAGAGGCAACAACAGGAAAATAACATGACAAGGATAAGTTAACAAATATTAGTTATAACCATCAACATTAATGGTCCCAATTCACCAATCAAAAGACACAGGCAGAATAGATCAAGAAGCAAGATCCAACAATATGACAATATGCTGCATACAAGAAACATGTTTAATTGTAAAAGAAAATTTTTTTTGTCTCTTTTGAGACAGGGTCTTGCTATGCAGTTCAGGCTGGCCTTGAGCTCACTTTGTAGCCCACGCTGGTCTTGAACTTGCAACAATCCTCCTGCCTCAGCCTCCTGAGTGCTGGGATTACAGGCGTGCACCACCATGCCTGGCTGTAAAAGAAATTTATAGACTGAAGGTCAAAGGATAGAAAACAATACTCCATGTGATAAGAACTCAGAAAAAAGCAGGGGTAGCTATTTTATTTGTAGATGAAGTGAATTTCAAGCCAAGACTGATTAAGAGAGATAAAGAAGGTCACTACATCCTTGTAAAGGGAACAATCCCAGAGGAAGAGATAAGAATCATAAATATATGCAACAAATACCAGTGCACCCAACTACATAAAATAAATACTAACAGGCCAGAAAAATCAAATAAGGACTCATACAACTGTACTGGAGGATCTCATCATCCCACTATCACAAAAAGACAGATTAACTTGACAAAAAAATCAACAAAGAAAAATCAAAGATTAACAAATAAGGTTGGACGTGGTGATGCATGCACTTGGGAGGCTGAGGCAGGAGGGTTACTGGGAGTTTAAGGCCACCCTGGCTTACTCAGCCAGACCCTGTCTCAAAAAACAAAATAAAAAAATGAAATAATAAAGTTTTGTTCAAGTATAACAAAGATTTAAAAATAAAACCTCACTAAGTCCAAAGAAGTAGGTAAACTAGCTACTCAAATTAAACCTTGATGTTAACATCCAGTAACAGTAAGAATAAGAATAAAAAGGGTTTTCTGGGTCAAGAAAGTTTCACACTTTAACTGCCTTAGTACAGGCTGGTCAGAGACAGGTCAGTATTTAATGGTTGCCACTTTTCTTCTGCTTTTCACATCTGAAAAAGCAATAGTTTTGGCATATTTTAAAGAGAACTTGAAAGTCTTTGTTTCTTCATTATGTCAGTTTTTTGGAAGTGCCTAGTTATTTTGTGAAACTCTTGGTATGAAATGTTTGGTTGTAAAAGTCTGAAGCCTTCAAAAAGGCTGAGTAAAAAGAGAGGTAAGGATGATACATTAAAAGGATATTTCATTTCATTCAGTTGCTGGTAGCCTCATAGAAATAGCTTTCTGGAAAAAGCTGGTTTTCTGATATTTCTTTGCATGTTTATTCATTATAAATGAACTTTCCTACTTACAGGTTCACTGGGAAATGGTCTACCTCATCATGACCATGTCAAAGTGATGGCCCGAGACCTACACCGTCTTCAGCACTCTGGCATTCCCACTCATAATTGAATTCATGTTCTAAATCCAAATCCATAGGAAAGGGAATCAGTTGTTTCAATTGTCTGCATTTATTATTATCATTTATTATTATCGTTATTATTATTAGTCTTTGAGACAGGATCTCGCAATGCAGTTCAGGCTGGTCTTGAGCTCACCAGCCCAGGCTGGTCTCAAAATCACAACGATCCTCCAACCTCAGCTTCCCGAGGGCTGGGATTACAGGCATGCGCCGCCAAGCCCGGCATGTGTTTAGTATTTGAATTCAAGAGTGAAGGAGTAGGCTCTCAAATCTGTCTTTCTAGGATTATGAGGACAGCTTCTCAAAGAGTAAGTTTTTGGTATCTCTGGTACATATCATGAATAATTTTATTTTATTTTTTACATATAACGTGAGTAAGTACTTAGTAAAGCCAGACCTTTTTGTAGTTTGACAGTGACTTCCATTCTATTTATAAATCTGGTAAACATCTTTTGATAGTGATAGCTTCATAGAGTGATCACAAAATGAGAACATGCTGACTTTGTAGATAGATCCCTCTTCAATGAATTTCTGTATTTAAGATTTCGTTTTTATTTTATATTAAACCTTATCAAATGGTAACTTTAATTATTTATTTTATATTTAACCTTATCAATGGTAACTACACCTTAAAATTAAGTATTACATTTCACATTTTAAGTGAGTCACTTCATGCTATGTAGACATTAAAACCTAATATTTTAGAAAATCACTCTTGTTTTGTGTGCATTTTTAGCATGACTTCCTATATAATCTTAAAATCTGAAATCCTCTTAGCATGCTGAGTAAATAGGCTACGATACATTGAGGGATTACGCTTTACTGTTTTGTGTCAGAGTAATCTCTCATATATAGATCACTTGACCTGACAGAAATATGGCTGCAATTCAGGGGAAAAAAAGCTGAATGGATAAGTAGCATT